>OY882868.1:2433993-2753993 GCA_963693515.1 Pipistrellus nathusii | reverse complement strand
GGCTCCGTGGAGGACGCTGACCTTCCAGCAGGGAGAACGCTCCTGAGGGAGGAAAGAGAGGCCAGCATCTGGGAAGGCTGGGATCCGGTGTCCCAGTGGATCGAGAGCCATTGCATTGGCCTTGATTCCCACGATCAGCGTCCTGGTCACTGCCCTGTGGCCGTGGGCTCTCCGGCTAGTTCTCCCTGATTTGTGGCATCGCAGGGAGGCGGTGGCTAGACGCTCTGGTCCCTGAGGAGAGGGCACACAGGTGCTCCTCTGGCCTGGATGCTGAATTCCCCAGGTGTGGTCTCTGCCAGCCCCAGTGCACAAGGGCAGGTGGGAGGTCGCCTGCAGCATCTGAGAGAGTCTTCCCGACGTGGCTGGACTTCTGTTTACAGAACAAATTGGAACTCGAAGAGATCCCACTTCTCTGCCTCACCGTTCACAGGCGCCCTCAGGCGACTCCCCCTCAGGGGATCAGGACGCCTGGTTAGGAGAGGACTCAGTGTCACCTTCAGAAAGGTGACGACAGGCCATGGGGCTCCCAGGTGGGACAGCAAGTTACCAGAACTTCTAGTTTGAGGTGTATTTTTAAAATAAAAATGTTTTTATTGATTTTAGAGAGAGAGAGAAAGGGCAGAGAGAAACATCAATGTGAGAAGAAACGTTGACAGGCTCCCTCTACTGGCAAGTGAGCCCGAAACCGGACCTGTGCCCTGAGGGGAATGGAGCTGGTGACCTTTTGGTGCACTGAGCCCCACAGCCGGGGCGAGTGTATTGTCTTTAAGGGGTGTTGTCCCTCTCATGGTCACCCTGGGGAGCACAGTGCTGCTGTGCCTCCACCTAAGGAACCATAATACCTGGAAAGGAGCCGGGATCACACATTGTAAACACGTGTTCTAGGTGGTTCTTTCAGACACTGGAGTTCAAGAACTACTCCCTAGAGGAAAGTAATAGCAAATATAAACTCAGGCAAGTCACTGCTAGGCCAGATCTACTGAATGTTGTGAGCACCATAGACAAACCTTTTCCTACCTGAAAGCGTAGCACGTTAGATATGTATTTTATTTAATTAATTAATTAATTAATTAATTAATTTATTTATTTTTTAAAATCAATCTTTATTGTTCATATTATTACAAAGGTTCCTCATTTCTTCCCCCCTCCACCAGGTTCCCACCCCACCCTCTGCCCCCTCCCCATCCCCCATTGTCCTCATCCATAGGTGCACAGTTTATGTTCAGTCTCTTCTTCCCTCCCTTTCCCCGATAGTAAATCCCTTTTCAGATAGTAAATCGTTACTTAGCATTTTCTCATATCAATAATACCTCCACATGCCCAATGATACACTTCACACAAAAGACATTTCCCAATAGGTCAACTAGCCTCATCCAGGCCCCACCCAAGGCACTCACAGATCAACACCCCAGCCCTATACTAACTCAACACATCCAGATCTAAGCCTTCATCACTTGATTCAGCAGACCCTCAAGTTCCCGCGAAAGTTTCCAGCCATGTCTGAGAGGCAGCCATGGGGCAGGGGCAGGCGAGGAGCGAGCTTTCTAGGTCTGGCTGCTCAGGGCCTGGCCTCTGTTGCTCTGGTTTGTGCCACAACCAGCTGCTCCGGGTCTGGTCACTGCCGCTCCCGACCTAGTTGCTCTGGACTTGGCTGCTGCTGCTCCGGGCCTGGCCGCACCCGACCCGGCTGCTCCGGGCCTGGCTGCTCCCAGCCTGGCAGCCGCTGCTCCGGGCCTGGTCGCACCAGCCCCGGCTGCTCCCCCGGGCCTGACCGCTCCCAGCCTGGCAGCCGCTGCTCCTTGCCTGGCCGCACCCGACCCGGCTGCTCTGGGCCCGGCTGCTCTGGGCCCGGCTGCCCCGGGCCCGGCCGCTCCGAGCCTGGCCACTCCTGACCTGGATGCTCTGGGCTTGGCTACTGCTGTTCTGGGTCTGGCTGTTCCCACCCCGGCTGCTCTGGGCCCGGCTTCTCCGGGCCCGGCCACTCCGGGACTGGGTGTTCCTGGACTGGCCACCCTGGGCTTGGCCGCCTCCGCCTCAGGCCTGGCTGCCACTGCCCCAGGTCTGGCTGCTCCAGTGCTGGCTGTTGATGCTCTGGTTCTGGCTGCTGCTGCTCTGGGGCCTGGCCGTTGCTGCTCTGGGCCTGGCTGCCACTGCCTTGTGCCTGGCCACTCTAGGCCTGGCCGCCGCTGTTCCAACATTCTGTCCCTTTTTTTTCTTTTTTCTTTTTTTAAACGCATTTATGTTGCAATGTTGGCTGGTGAGTTGAGTTCTGACTTAGTCTTTGATTTTTCAAGAAGTTCTTTGTATTCTTTCTTAAGTAATTTTACATCTTTTGCTCTCACTTGATTTCTTCACATTGAGATCTTCTTTGGTTTCTTCCTCCTTGTCCTGGGAGCTCATCAGGTTGGCCTGTGGCACCCCTTTGTTCTCCGCGGGCTCCTGCGCTGCTTCAGCCTGTTGCTTGGGATGGCGCCACCCAGGAAATAGCCCCCGGCCTTGGCTCCATTGCCCGCGCTCAGCGGTCGAAGGCTCAGGGGCACCCACCCCCCCAGGGACCCCTCCTTGCTGGTGCCCGGTTGGCCAGCGTCCGGCAGGGGCTCCCGCTCCCAGCCACATTCCCCCAGCCCAGAGCTTTTTTTCTCCTTCCCGCTAGGGGAGTCCAGCATCAGAGTCAACAGACTGTCCTCTGCGTGCAGTGCGCGCGAGTCCGGGGGCCCGGCCTTCACCGCTCTCCCCGGACTCCACCTCACAGCCCCGTCTCCCTCTGCCTGAGTCTGGGTCCCCAGGGGTTGGCCTAGAACTGGGGTTTGGATCAGTCCGGACTGAGGCTCAGCACCGCCGGAGGCCTTGTTTCTTCAGGCTAGGGTAACCCAGCATCAGAGTCAACATTCAGTCCTCTGCGCGCGCATTGCGCTTGACTCCGGGGGCCCTGCTTTTCGCTGCTCTTCTGGGATTCCGCCTCACAGCCCCGTCTCCCCCTGCCGGAGCCTGGGTCCCCAGGGTCTGGCCCATAATTGGGGCTCAGCGCTGCCGGTTCGGGGGGCTCAGCGCAGCCGGTTCGGGGGTTCAGCCCAGGCTGGGGGTTTTATTTCCTTCCTGCTAGGGAACGCCAGCAGCACCCAGCCCTTTCCTCCTCTCTGGCTGCGACCTCTCTGTGCGTGCGTGTGGGCGGGCACGCAGCATGTCTCCGTACCTTAGGCTTTTTTTCAGCTACTCTGATTTTCCTTCTGGTTTTCTCTTTCCTTCTTGTTGTAGAATTTTCAGTCAGTCGACTACCTGTAGCTCTGGGCAATGTCCACTCTACATTTTAGTTGTATTCCATTGAAATTGTTGTGTGCTGCCGCGGTTAGATGTCTACCTGAGCAGCCATCTTGGATCTCTCTAAATATGTATTGTTGGAAGACCATCTTCGAGGTCATTTAGTCCATTCTCAATAATGCAGAGACACTTTTCAAGGAAAAGAAAATATCACTATTTTCTCCTCTCCAGATCCATCTCCAGTTCAGAAAAATCCGAACTAGTTTAATGACCCTAAGTCATGTGACCCCATGACGAATATACGTATAGATTCTGGAACCTCACCATATAATCACTAATGGAAATGGGGAGGACTTGGGGGGTCTGATTTCACAGAAGAACAAGATAGTAACTCAAATTCAAGAGCCATAGCCCCGCCAGCATGGCTCAGTGTTTGAGCATCAACTTATGAATCAGGAGGTCCCAGTTTGATTCCTGGTCGGGTCACATGCCTAGGTTGCAGGCTTGATTCTTGGTAAGGGCGTGCAGGAGGCAGCCAAGTGATTTTCTCTCATCATTGATGTTTCTATCTCTCTTCCATTCCCTTCCTCTTTGAAATCAATAAAAAATGTTTTTAAAAATTGAGAAAAGACAAAACAGAACCACTGAGCTAATCTACCCTTGTTCAACAGAGGTGTGCACTCAGCAGTAGAGCTGAAGTGATTTACCAAATCAGGTTTGCATGAGGTCTTCCGCTTGTTGCAAAGCTGAGGTAGGCCTGGTGTGAATCCCATACAATTCTTTTGTCTCTCAGAAAGTCTGATGGGTGTCCTGTCACTCTGAGTATTTGGAGAAGTTTGAAGGGCCAGGAAATTTTCTTAGTAACGAACGACTCATTCTTTACTAACACTGTCATCCTTCACCCCTCCCCACCTGTCAATCAAGCTCAGCTGTCAATCAATGGATTGTGGTCTCATGTGAAAGAGGAGGGTTGGGTTGGTGGATGTGTACAGGTGGGAGAGTGGGGTCCTGGTGGGACTGGCTTACTGTGGGCTGATCATAGAACCATTTGGACAAGTGAACATGAAGATGGGAAAGTGGGGCATCTTATAGTTCACTAATTTAGCTTTCTCCTGATTTTCTAAAGTCAGGGACCGGGCTTCTCATGGATCCCAGTGGTTTCCATCTTCCTCCTCCCCATCTGGCAGGAGTGGCCTGCAAAACCAGAAAACATTGTGAGAATGAGGACATAGGGTTTCCAAACGCCGTGGCTTCTCCTTTGCTTTCTCACGGATCGTTGCTTTTGGGGAAACCAGCCACAATATTGTGAGGACACACACAGTCCCATGGAGAGTCCACCAGGCGAGGAGTTGAGGCCTCCACCAGCATCCAGCACCCCCGCCCAGGGGTGTGGGGATCATCCTGGAGAGGGTCATCTGTAAGCTGACTGCAGCCCCGCCTTCAGGATTCAGTCCAGCTGACCTCGGACAGCCACACCGATGGTCCTTGTGCGCAGGCGGCTGTCACCTGTGAGCTAGTACACACTTTGTTTGAGTTTCGGGGTGATTGGTCACACAGCAGTAAATAATGAACACAAATGTTTGAGCGTTACCCCACAGATAAAGGACGGCTGCTGTATTTGCTAGAAGAGAGCCACACTGCTTAGTGTCAGAAGGGGTGGGGAAGCACCACAGGCGAGATTTATGGCCGAACGTCAAGGCCAGTGGGCCCGGATTTTACATCACCTTGTGGGTGATCGACTGCGTCTCCCAACCTGCTCCCCAAGGGACTTCCACCCTCTGCCACTTCTCAGTAACTTCTGGGGGAGAGGTACTATAATGTCTCCTGTCATCGCTGCAGCAGGTCAGCCGCGGCCTGTGGCCTGCAGCACACCCATGGTTACCCCTGGCTCTGTCGCCCAGAGTCCACGCCAGAATCTGAGTCGGCAGGGCTGACTCCTCCCTCTGGGACAGGCCAGGCTCACAACTCAGTGCCCAGGACACTTCTGAGGAATGCTGGCACGGGCTTTATAGAACACGCCTAAGCCCAGGTTTTCTGATGCTTCACAAGAGCAGGTAGAGACCGCGGCTTGTTACTAAGGACACCACGAGGGGACAAGCCCCTCTCAGGCCGTCTCAGCAGACCGTGCAATACGGTTGAGCCCCTGACCGCAGGCTTGCCTTCCACATTTGTTACCCATGGCCAGCGGCAGTCTGAAAACATTAACGAAAAATTGCATAGATGAACCCTTCTTGAGTGTCATAGTGTGCGTTGTCCTGAGGTGTCCACGCACACACGCACACCACACGCTCCTCAGACGCGCACGTAGCGCACAGACCCCGTATGAGGCGGGATGAACAGAAACACCACTAGGAACCCATGGGGAACCTCCGAATCCATGCCTGGTCAGTATTTGGAAAATAACCACTAAAAGCCAGCGCTGCGCTCAATTTTTTAATTGAAAGTTGAAATGGAAAGACCCCGAGGGCCCCTCACTCTGGGTCGGACCTGCCCGAGCTGGCTCGTGGGAGATCGGTGTGGACTGTGGTCTCTGCCCGGGGCGCTCTGCAAGGCCTGCTCCCACATCCCAGCACTCACGGGCCCACACTCTCCAGGAACGGCCAGCTGTCACGTTCCCGGGGTGCCGCTGTCTCTGGGAGGTGCTTTCAGCCGAACGATGAGCTGGGAGGTGATTTTCCCAGCTGTGTTTGCATCCTCCATGTTTACTGATGAGCAAACGCCTCTGCTAGAGCATGTTAATGCCTGCCCCCTTCTCCAGGCCCTCCCCCCCAGCTGTCCTGCCGCTCAGGGTTAGCACTGAGCGGAGGAGGCGGGCAAATCAGAGACGCCCAGTATCCGCCACACGCCCACCCTCCCTCCATGGTGGGGAGGGCTGAGCTGCTGGGACCAGCTCTCTCTGGGGTGCTGGCTCAGGTCCTCTTCCCCCCGAGGGACGGCATCTGCTTTCTGCTGGATACACACGCCACTGGGTGAGGAGAGACAGCCCTGCAGTGAGGGACAGGCCAGCCCCAGAAATCTCGGGGTTTAGGGGGTCACCTGTCCAGAACCCAGGGGCCCGAGGGCCCTGAGAGCACGGGCTGCAGAGGGCAGGGCCTGCCTTAGCTGTTCCAAGTCCACGTGTGGCAGCCAGGGGCTGCCCAGGCCCTCCCCGCTCTGACTCAGCCTCAGCCCCGATGCTGGTGCCCTGTCCCTGAGACCACGTTCTGGCCACGGAGAGCAGGTCACCGGGCGGAAGAGACTCGTGACATAGGAACCCAGGAGGGCACTCTGGGGTGCTTGGGGCTTGGGGAGCCCCTGAGGGCCTGCTTAGCTGTGCTGTTCCTCTGCGGGGCCCCTGGCAGTGGCTGGGCCTTGCTTCCTGGGGTGGGGACGGGGTGGGGAGACGGTGGGGGAGGAAAGGTAAGGTTGGGGGCTGCCCTGTGCTGAGTGGGCCGTGGGGCGGGACAGGCCTGCTGTCGTGAGAAGTGACGCAGGGGATGGCCTGGCCTCATTAGTTCTGTGTTCTCCTCCCCATGAAGCCCGGAGTCAGCTCAGGCCAGGTCTCACCCCGGCCCCAGGGCGATGGGGCCCAGAGGACTGTGACAGGGGTCCTAGGCCACCGCCACCCGCGGTCAGTGTGGGTGGGCCTGGGGCTGGGGAAGGCGCTGCGTGTCGCTGTTCTGGCAGAGCCGGGTGAGCTGGGGCAGGGGAGGGGGTGGATAGAACCTGAGAGGCCTGAGGTCTATCCTCACAGCAGAGGGAACACCCAGGAGCAGGGACTCAGGAGAGGGGCAGAGGAAAGGGGAGGGATGGGGGAGGAGAGCCGCGGAGGCCATATGGAGGACACAGCCGGGAGGCTCCCTGCTCCCTTTAAAGCTGTGCCTCACGTGGCATCACGGGCGACCGGGACCTGGTCACTGACCATCTCACCTGGGAGTAAGTCACATGGAATTATCGCAGGAGAAGCGGGGGCCCAGTCCTCTTGTGGATGGAGGTTTCAAGGCAACGGACGTTCAGCGCCCCCTGGTGCCAGCGGGCTGCCATGTGGGACATGTCACCTCCTGGCTTCCCTCATGTCACCTCAAGGGAGAGAGGCCCTCCTTGCCCCTCCGTGGAACCGCCCAGGACAATACCCAATGCCTCATGCACCTCCTCCTGCTCTTCATCTGGGGGAGACCTCCCATCTCCTGTCCCCTCTGATCTGAGGTCCTCTCCCCAGTGGACCCCGTGAATCGAGGTTGGCGGTGGCTTCTGTGTAAGCATTTGGAAACGTCGTCTCTGGGCTTTGCTTCCGGGTCTGGTCTAAGCTTCTGGACAGCGGGGTGAGGTCTGGTGTGACTGATTCCCCACGTGGCTGTGTCCGGAGCTAGAAGACGCCAGATGTTCCTGACCACGTGGGCTCCCTTGGCGACTGTCTGCACCCAGTGCCTCCTGAGAAGATCCTGAAGATTAGCCTCATGGCCCACTGCATCCTGGACAGAAAAGACCCCAGGCTCCAGGCCCTCCCTCTGTGGGCCGTGCTCTCCACACCGTCTTTAGGACGGGCGGAAACCTCTGGAGACGGTGGTGGCCCCCAGTGCTGAGTGAGGCGCTGACAGCACACCTGGGAGGAGGAGAGATGACGTGGGTCTTCGTCTCTAAAGTGGATCATAATGGACCCGCTGGCTGCAGCCAGGCCTCGGCGAGACCGTGCTGATGTAACACCGAGCACCGGGGAGGAGCCTTATGTTGGCGCTTAAAGCTTCGGATGTAGTCAGCCACTCCAGACCCCGCCGGCCAGCCGGACCCGCTCGGGAAGGCTCCAGGCTGGTGGGTCTGGTCGAAGGTGGAACCGAGCTGCCTTCCTCTTCAGGTTGTCGGTCAGAGGCGCCAGGGGACAGGCAGGGAACCACTCTGACCGGGAGGTGATGCCGGGCATGGCCTTGACCAGGGGTCTTGCTCAGGAAACTCCGCAAGCCTGGGCCTTGGGGAAACGCGGGTCAGGGATGATGGAGATGAGCGTTGCTCGACCGTCTACGGGGAGACAGGCCCAGCAGAGACGTGGCAGCGGGCGCCCCGGGGCTGTGCACAGGGCGCAGTGTCCAGCGAGAGAGGAGAACTCGACAGGAAGAGGACGGCCATGGTGAGGGGCCCTCCAGCCAAGGGGTCAAGGTCAAGAGCGCCTGTGAAACACAGGACCCCGTGTGATGCCCTGAGGAGGACATGCCACCTTCCTTCCCAAGGCAGGAACCCAGGCCTGTCCCGGGGGCTCCCCCAGCCGCTGTTGCTTTTACTGGGTTTTGACGGACCTCTGGGTGTGTCAGCACAGCCAGGCCCAGTAGAGCAACCAGCTCCCAGAAAGGATATTCTGTTAAAAGTGGTTTTACACAGAGACTCCTGACTCCCTCCTGAAGCACAGCTTTGCACAAATCAGAGCCGCTCTGGGTGCCTTTGAGAGGTGTCCCTGGGAGGGGCCCCAGGAGGGGGGGCTGTGTCCCTCCTCCAGCTTCTCAGCCTTTCCCCTACGTCTGTCAGAAACTCAGTGTCCTGGAGACGAAATTACATTCATAACAGCACCTTCTTAGCTACCTTTGCCCCGGGCATTGGGGTCCACCCTGCAAAGTCCTGGCTGTTTGTCTTAATCCCAGATTTAACTGGTGACTAGTAATGAATGGAAAGATAAAATATAACAGAGGACTGTTCTAGTGGAAGCTTGGATTCGCCTGTAACTCACAGAACAGGGAGAGAGCGGCGAGTGGGAGCATTGTGGGGAAGGCGGTGGGGAGGTCACACACACATGACTGGAAACTGGGGTCCAGTTTCCCCTACCTCAGGCCAGCCGACGGCATCTGTGGCCACCAGCTGCCGGCAGAGGAGGAACACAGCGCCGAGGCCAGGGCTCGGTCTCCAGTCTATTTGGGAATAAAATAAGAATCGGGAAGAAAAGGTTTTGCTAAGTTAGAAGCATAGCTGAAATGATCACCCCTGTCCCGGTACAACCGGAGTCCTCAGGACTCACCTATTTCTCAAGTCGCACCCAGAGAGGCCTGGGAGGGCCGTGGGGCGGCGTGGACGGCGGCTGAGGACACGAGCTGCTGTGTGAGGGGAACTGCAGGGGGAAGCTCTTCAGGGACTCACCTCCCCGGAGCAGAGCAGATGGGGCCTCTGTGGGAAGAGCCAGACTGCTTTGCATCCCTCAGGAGTGGAATTCCGTGTCCAGGCAAACAATAAAAAGGAGCAAGCCCTCCCCAAGCACATGCTGCCAAAACACAATTTTCATGAAGATTGTAACTCAGACCTAACCACATGTGTCCATGAACATCGTCCCCGCATGCCTGCTGGGGAGGGCGTGTCCATGCCACCATGAATGTAAACACCAGGAAAAATCACAGCCAGCCTGCGAGGCAATGCTGCCCAATGTGTCCAGGCTTCGAGTCCCAAACTAGTGCTGAGAATGGGCACCCCGGCCTGTGGCTCTAACAAGCAGGCTGGCTCCTGGACCACCGTGCTGGCAGCGGGATGAGCCACAGTGCCCTCCTGCGCCAGGAAGGAGGCTGGAGCAGGGGGAGGCTGGCGTGGGGATTGGCGGCCTTCAAATGCAGGGAGGTTCAGAAACCTCGTCCCTCAGTGGGAGGTGGTTAGCACTGTCGCCTGCTGGTTCAGCATTGGAGATGACAAGGCCTCGGTTCATGTCGGTGGTTCGTGTGAGGCAGCGCACTCTGTCATGTTCTGTGGAAACTACCTCCTCAGCGCTTCCCAGGGCTGGTCCTCCCTCAGACCCCCACTTTCTGGATGAGGACACCTGGGCCTGCGGAAGGTAGGCACGTTAATGAAGACAGAGCCAGGGAGTGATATTTCCAGGCTCACCCACACTGACACCAACCCAAGGAATAGACCCCCTCTGGCCAGCCAGGACCCTCTGCTGGGTGTGTGTGTGTCCATGTTTTTGGGCGGGGATGCCAGCTCACTGGCACCTGGGGGAGTGCGATCCTCATCCTCTGCCCACAGGAAGCTCAAGAACAGTTTTGCATGGATTCGTCGGAAGGGGAACGAGGGAGGAAGCTGGCACTTGTGCCCATCATGAGAAGAAAATTAGCTGGACCTGCTCCTCCGAGATCACAGTGGCCCCGTGGCTGGCCCTGTGGCAGGCCCTGTGGAAGGGGACACCAAAGCTGCAGCCATCAAGGACTGAAGGAGAAATGGGGTACAAGTGGCAAAGATAAATAAAAAAGAGGCAGTGACGTGGAGGGAAGAGGCAGCAGTCCCAAATTGCAAGAGGGATGTCCAACGGCCAATTTAGGCGTGAGCCCAGGACATCCCCAGGGGGGTCCTAGATTGCTAAAGAGTGCAGGCCGGGCTGAGGACCCCCCCTCTCCCCACCATGAATTTCGTGTATCAGGCCTCTAGTTATATTAAAAAAATGTGGGAATATAACGGGGACTTCCAAGAATCAATGGATTGAATCAGTGATTGTTCTTCTTAGTTGCAACTGAGATCTGAGATGTGTTGGAGAGTGGGTAGAGGGAATTTGATTTTGGATGTTGGTTTGGGCTAAGAGGAGAAGGAGAATAAAATATGGGCTTTCTGAACAAAGGAGAGGGTCTTCTTTCTGGATTGTGAGCCCTGAGAAGGCAAGGTCACTGCCCCATCTCTGCATCCCCAGCATGTTTCTGGGCTTAGGAACTATTTTATTTTCTGTTAATCCTCACCAGAAGGTTTTTTCCCCATTGATATTTTTAGAGGGAAAGGAAGGGCAGGAGCAAGGGAGAGAGAGGGAGAAAGAGAAAGAGAGGGAGAGAGAGAGAAATATCAATGTGAGAGACACATTGATTGGTTGTCCCTGCACCAGCCCCAACTGGGATGGGGGATGGAATCTGCAACCCAGGTATGTGCTCTTGTCCTGGAATGGAACCCTCAATAGACTCTTTGGTGTGTGGTGGACACTAATCGTTGATCAACACTGGCCAGAGCTCAAGGACTATGCATTGAATGCAAATGTGGAAAAGCCTCCCAGGAAATGTCCGAATCCGCAGGTGACCACCTTCTCAGGGCCCAGATTGGCTCCTATTGGATACAAGATGTTCAACATGCGCTGTTTCTCTCTCTCAAGTTCATTAGTATTTTCTCCCCTTTGGCACCTTCAGAAAGTTGTAGGATGTTGGCTTCAATTACATGGGAATTCCTGGGCTTTGTAGCCATGGTTTCTATCTTCTAAGGTGACCCATGACCCTAGTTTCCTTAAAGTTCTCCATTCTCCTGTGTTGATGAAGGGTGTCTGCATGCTGGGGCGGAGTTCTCCAACTCATCTGTTCAAACCCAGCCACCATTCCCACGCTCTCGTCTTTACCTACAAATGATTGATAGCCATGTGTGTCAGCTCCCGAACCTTCCTTGCATTCTTTTAAAGAACGTGGACTGTCACAGGAAGGAAGGGCTTGGCTGCATCAGACCCAGAGAAGCACCCGTCTCCACCCAGACTCAGATCTCTCCCTCCAACTCTGCTCAGACATCCCTCCGCTGCTGAGAATGCCTAGGCTGTCCCAGACAAGCTTAGACACTCTGTCTTTGTTTGCTCTTAGGTTCCCTTGTAACCCCATTGCAATAGACAGGAACCCCGAGAGAGAGGCAGTCTGGACAGGCTCAGGGGCAGTGGGGACGGTGAGGGGCCAACTCAGGAAGAAAAAGGGTAAAACTGGAGCTCCCACCCATTTATGCAACCAGGGCACCAAAGCCTCCTCCTGACTGCACCCCCCACCCAATGCCGTGGGCTCCTTCTCTCCGGATGCCCTTCCCCTGCACCCCACCAGGGAAGGTCAGGGGTGGAAGCTGGTGAGAGGGGGAACGGGGTGAAGACACCACCAGCACTACCGGCTCCCTCATGTCTCCCTGGGCCTGTGGCATGGTGACATGTCCCCGTCCTTCCTCCACAGTCTCATCACCTTTTCTCTTCCTGCCCATCCCCCACCCTCTTGCCTCTGTGCAGCTCTCGTCTGAGATGCTGAGACACATCCTGTCCTGGATGGGCTTGTTCCAATCAGAATGTTCCAAACAGTCCCAGGGGCCGAGGGAAGGGTGAGAGTGCTGGTCGGAAGGGGAGTCTGGGAATAGGGGTCTCAGGCTGGCTGCCCACTGGGGCCATGGTGACAGATCTGTCGGATGGTGGCCAGGGCCAGGCTGGGGCTCAGAAACTCCTGGTTCCGGAGGAGAGAGCCCTTTGCAGTGGACAGGGAAGGAACACAACCTTTTAGTCACCAATCCCTGTGTTTAACGTTCACTCTCACACAATTCCACCTCGCTGAGGATTCCAGACATCGGTGTGCGTCGGCACCACTGAGCTAATCCCAAGACCAGACGCTCAGAACGCCCACTCAGTGTGATTGAGAGTGGGGTTAGCCCTGAGAATATGCATTGTAACAAGTTTCCCAGGTGCTAGGACACAGGGTCCCCAGCCACCTAGGCATGTGACCCAACTTCAGCCAATCACTCAAGGCTGAAGACGAGCTTGGGCCTTCTTCCTGTTCCTCCCTCCAAGTGCCATGTAATTAAAGCAGAGCCAGTGGGTGAGCGATTGGAGAGGGGCTGGGGGACCAACGTGGCAATTAGATTCTCCTGCCCCAGCGGACAAGGGCTTCTCTCAGCTGCGGAGGGAAAGCCGGGCACCCACGTGGAACGGCAGCGTGGTCTCTGAGTCACCGGCTCGCTGAATGTTTGCCCACCAAAGCCGTGCGAATGGTAGCGATGCTGTAATACTGCTTCCTCCTCCACCTGCCCACAGAGGCTTCTCCTGGGCTCCAAGATGAGGAGGGTCATTCGCTGTGGCTTTGAGTTGCTGCTGGGTGACCCCAATGCAGTTGTTTTCTTGCCATCCGGCTTGGGGGTGCCTGCTGCTCCATCACACAGAGGAGCCAGGGACGCGGCCAGCTGCTCAGCGAAGCACTTGTCCAGCACTGCTCTTTCTGCCCCCCGCCCAGCGGGATTGGAAACAGAAGCACCAGCAGGAGCGGGAGTGGGTGCAGGTCTGGGCACTGGACAGCTTCGGGGGTGTGGGGAGCACCAGGCTCTTCTATGTTTTTGGTAGAGGAGGCAGTATTTCCAACAGGTGGGATTTGGGGAGAAAAACCCAAACCAGAACTAACCTGTGCAGATTACACTTCTTAGTGCTATGAATTATTAGGGTTCTTACTGAAGGGAGGGCTTGGCTGCCAGATGTGCAGGCAAAGCGGGTGCTATGTGGCAGGTGCCAGTGTGGTTTGCATTGTTTTTTCAAGTGATGGGAGGTCTCTAGGTGACTGTGTGTTTCTCCCCTGGGTAGATAAGAGCACTCTCGCTATTACAGCCTCAAGAATAGAACATAGCAGATCAGTGAGGGAGTAGGGGAGAAGGGAGAACGGGGAGAGGGGGTTGAAATTATGTCTTTATGTTCCAGAACATTGTGGCTAAAGGGCCTCATTCATTAATTCAACATTTATTTATAATAGTTTTATGCCATGTACTGTTCTACTCACTGGGAATATGTCAGTGAATCAAGTTAAAATATTTGTAGTTACACAGCTTACACTCTTTTTTTTTTTTTTTAAATGTCTTTATTGATTTTAGAGAGAGAGGAAGGGAGAGGAATAGAGAGATAGAAGCAATGATGAAAGAGAAACATTGATCAACTGCCTCACGTTATTGCTTCTCTGGGCCAACAGGGCAGCTGGACAGGGCTCTACCGAGGAGCTTACAGGGCCCTCCATACAGCTGGGAAAGGCAGCAGGCTGGGTGGTCTTGCTGAATTAAAGCAGAATGTGCAGCACTGTACCCATCATAAGACTGTGGAAACACAGAGAATTCCAACTAAAATGATAAAAGAATTTAAATAAAGGAAAGTAAAAAGATAGAGCGCGCGATGAGTAAGAATACTTGACTAGTTGGACCCAATAAAAATTAAAAATGTCTGCCCTTCAAAAGGCACTATTAAGAACACAAAAAGTCAAGCCCAGACTGAGACAGAATGTTTACATCACACATCTCATAAAGACATAATTACCACACAGCCCAGCAATTTACTGCTAACTATGCAGACATCTGAGAGAGAGAGAGAAAAATATATACCCACGCAAAAGTTTGGGTGTGAGGGTTGATAGCAGCATTCTATATAATAAAAGGGTAATATGCTCAGTATCCAACCAATCTGTAGACCATTTGGTCGACTGTTCAACCAGTTGCTATGGCATGGACCAAGGGGCAATGCTCTGACCGGCAGGTTAGCTTGCTGTTGGGGTCTGGCCGATCAGGACTGGGCGAGGGTCGGACACACCCTGGAGCCCTCCCACAGTCCCTCCCAGCCAGCTGGCCAACCTCCCGCAGTCCCTCCCTGGCCCCAATCACCAGCAGGCTGCGGGACCCCACCCATGCAGGAATTTGTGCACCAGGCCTCTAGTTATTTATAATAGCTCCAAACCGGAAACAACCCAATGTCCACCACCTGGGGAGTAGGTAGGATTTCCCTACATCTGTAGTAACACCTATCTATCTATCTACCTATGTGTCCAGGTATCCATCAACCATCTATCTGTAACTAATAGCCATTTAGAAGAGTAAACTATTGGCACATGGCAACTTGGAGGAATCTTAAAATAATCATACTTAATTTATTATTTAAAAATAATCATATTGAGGGAAGTTAGATAAAAATAAATATATATGTAGGCTTCTCTTCATGTAGAATTCTAAGTTATATAAATGATTGTGTGTTGGCAGAATTAAGGGCACTGGTCTGTGTTGATGGGCAGGGGGTACCGAGGGGCACAATGATGCTTTTGTGGCTGTTACTTGTCAAAACCATCAAATTACAAACTTTAAACATTTGCAGTTCATTATATGCTAATTTTACTTCAATAAAACTGATTAAGATATATCTAAAAGTGGACAGAGGAGGGAAAGCCACACACTTCTCTTGGGTGGGGGGGACAAGTTGCAACACGTTCTATTTTCTTCATCGGGGCTCACATTAACCAATGAGATGTTCTACACTGAGAAGCCAGATGTTCCCACAGCAATTTCATCTACAGCAGCTCTGGTTTCATTTCCTCTGAAAGCAGAGCCTCTCCTGAGAAATTGTCATAAAAGGTTAAATGTACTAATCTTACACCCTGCAGAAGTAATCTTTACTATAACCTTGCCCCAGCGTAGTGGAATTAAGAACCATCTCCAAGTTAAATTCCCTTCCCAGTCTGAGGTTTCTTCTTATTAATCTTTCCATTAAATAACTGAGTTTACTTTAAACAAAAAAAAGAGACAATTTGAATGTTATTTATTAAACATCCCTTCAAGTGCTTTGAGCTATCACCCCCAAAAATGCTATTTAAATTGTGAAAATGTATTTTTAAAAAAATCAGAAATGCATACTTACTGCACCACACGAAATTTTAATGTTAAATGTTATAGAATTTTACATCAATTATTGTGTGAATGAGTTATGGAGAGAGAGTGCCTGGTGCTTACTTCCTCTTCCCAGTTGCGGCTTGGCTGGGAGAAGGAGGCCAGAGGCAGCACGTTCCTGGGACCTTCTGATGCCCGAACTGGAATGTGGGAGGGAGTCTGCGAAGCATGATGGGACGTGACGTCTGCTTCCTGGCGGACGGCACGGGCCACTAACAGCATACGCAATTCCAGGCGGTCACACTGCTCCAGAGCAAGGCGCGTCTTAGCTGAACTTTTCTGAGAAAGAATCTCCCAGGCAGTCCACAAGTTCCAGCACCTTCCTTTTGCACGATTGCTTGTTCAGGGTCTGAGCCCTGTCCGGGTTCCTGCTGCTCCTGTCCGCACCCTCTCACCTGGCAGTGAGCCCGAGGACCTGTGTCTTCCGGGGCCTGCCCCAGGAGTCTCACCTGTGTCCCAGCTCTGACCAGGACCCAGGCCTCAGCCTCAGACACCTGCTCCCCGGCCTCCTCAGAACCCCAGCCAGCAATGAGGGATGCAGCAGGCTCACCTGCTCTGCTCCAGCCCCGTCAGCTCAGCTCTGCCACTGTTCTTCCTGATACCACCTGTCTCAGCAGTGCCTCCCCCTCATCCCTGTCTCCTCTCCCCCTCCCCCACCCCGTCCCCCCCCTGCTGCTGCTGCTCTGGTCCTTGGCTTTGTTCCTGAACTGATGAATCTGCTGCCTGCCCGCCTCACAGCCCAGGGAGAGGAAGCAGGAGTTTGCAGCCAAGAAAGTGAGGGTTTATTGGTTAAGGAGATGGCGCCATGCCTGAGTGACCGGTGAGCTGGTGCTCAGAGATCGGCTGCTGGGAGATGGGTTACACAGGGAAAAGCACTAAGCTTGCCACTAAGGAGTCAGGGTCATGGTCACCACTGATTGGTCGGTGGGAGGGAGAAATGGGTCGTTGCATCTGTCCGAACATCAACCATGGAGCGGGTCAGGACACATACTGAGGCTATGGGTTTGATTCCCAGTCAGGGAATGTATGTGAGATAACAAATCCATGCTCCTTTCTCACATTGATGTTCCTCTCTCTCTCAAATCCATAAAAACATATCCTCAGGTAAGATTTAAGAGAAAGGAAGGAAGGAAAGACCAGATTAAATAAAATAAGGTTTTGCACAGTTATAGTTTTAGGTTTAATTCCTGGAAACCAGACACCAAGTAGTTGATCTCAACAGGACTGTCTCCTGTGACTGCCCAGCGGCCACCGGGCCCGCCTGCTGCCGGGCCCTGGAGTCTTTGTCCTGGGCCTGCGGCTCTGCTTCCAGGTGGATTCCTGATCCTGTGTGAGCCAGGCCTGCGGGGAAGAGCTGCCGGCTCCATCCGCGCCCACGTGTGGCTGTTCCGGTGTCCATCGGTGTGCCCCACTCCTCCAGCTCGCTAGCACTCCATCTCCTGCCCAACAGGGTCAGCCTGGCCCTGACCTCTAACTCCCTGTGCCCTTGTCCTTGAGGCAGCGCTGGTCATCTGCTGGCCCCATGCCATGCTCCAGGGGATTTCTTGTTTGCTCTCTGCACCGTCCTTCCTGCGGGCTCTGTCTCTAGGACCCGTCCTTTGGAATCAGACGTCTGGACTCTTAGGCCACCTGGCTTCAGACTGGAGTCAGCCCTGGGAGGGGACACCCCCTTCTCGGTTCAGGCAGCATCTATGGCAACAGCCATCCTCTCTGAGACTCACCTTTTTCCGGAGCCCCAGCTTGGAGGCCCCAGGCCTCCCAGGGAGATAGGTCCCAGCTCCTGAGAGGTACACACCTGGAAGCAGGGGGGGGGGAGTGAGGGTGAGGAGGGGAGGGGGCAGGGGGCGTCCTCACTGGCTCCTCAGCCGTGCTCCTGTGCTGGCCATTGTTGGGCTGCCTCCGGCTCCTGGGTGTGACTACACTGATTGCCAGCTGCCTCGTCAACAAACAGCTCCTGTGGCACATGGAGTGGCCCTGTAACATGCACATGCGACTCTCCTATGATGCAGCTTATGCTGCATGCATCACCTTTAGCATGGCAGCTTCAGAAGCATTGAAATGTCAACAATGGTGGTTTCAAAATGCTTCCTCATTCTTGGCATTGTCCCCCTTTTGAAGGCTGCAGGAACGATCAGACCTGTGTTATTTTTAGTCCCATTCCTATTTAGCCTTTGTATTGATCACTTCTTTTTATTTTATTTTATTTAAAATATATATATATATTTTATTGTGTTTTTACAGAAAGGAAAGGAGAGAGATAGAGAGCTAGAAACGTCGATGAGAGAGAAACATCGATCAGTTGCCTCTTGCACACCCCCTACCGGGGATGTGCCCACAACCAAGGTACATGCCCTTGACCGGAATCGAACCCGGGACCTTTCAGTCTGCAGACCGACACTCTACCACTGAGCCACACCGGTTTCGGCTGTATTGATCACTTCTTGACTGTGGCTACGTTTTATCTATTAGCAACCTCGGAAAGGTGTTTCATAGAACCTACACTGAGAAATAGTGTGTCACGGAGGGCCGGGTGGAAAGGGAGGGCTCTGGGGACGGACCAGCACCTTGAGAGCCAGTAAGGGAACGGGGCCCTGAGCCGGATAACCCCCAGGGCGGACTTTGTCACAGCCACTGGCTGCTCCCTCTGCGTGTGGGGATGGCGGCTGCCCCTGAGGAAAACCCGCTGATGGGCGGGCCTGGCTCTGCTCCGGGGAACGGGAGCTAATCAACGCGTGTCTCTAGTAGCTAAGCCGGTGGGCATTCATTGCGCAGCAACAGAGACGAGGCAGGTGCCGATGTTCTTCTTTTTGCAGATGGGGAAACCGAGGCCGAGGAGCAAAGTGGTGAGCCCTGACCTCTTGGGCGACTCCTATGGACGTCAACAGCCGTAGGAGTGGGACCAACTGCCACAGTGGGGTTTCTTTCAAGTGACAGTTGTCTTACAGGAAGAGAACACACGTGGTTTCCCATCAGATAAGCTTGCTCATCTTCACTGCTGACCCCCCCCCCCCCACCTGCCAGGGGGCCTCGGTGGAACTGTGAGGACCGGCCCTCCTGCTTCCTCTTCTTCATCCCCGATCTAACAGCAGCTGAGGACAGACTCTATCCTTGGTCGGAGCCAGGATGTGGCCCCTGTGTGCCCAGGATCCTGGGCTGAGGCTCCATAGCTCCCCTCTGGGGGTAGGGGTCCCCTCCGTGGTCCCCAGTTCTCAGACAGATGGCTCTGCAAGGCTGATGAAGCTGCCTCTCTCTCCTCCCCGGCTGCTGGGCTCCAGCACTTGTCCTTGCAACGTGGCTTGTGACGATGGGGCACAGAGAGAAATTGGGCCTTCGGGGTCAACACCATCTTCTCCATAGTCCATGGTTGCCTGGCACCCCAGCACCAACCGGGGCATAAGGAGTGGCTGCTCCCACAGCCAGCTCAGAGGCAGGGTCTGCACACCTACCTGCACTCGGTCAACCCAGCAATCTCCTGAACGCGCATGTGGAGACTTAGTCCAGGACCGTGCACCCTGAGGGGCGGCGCCAAATAGGTGCTTCCTGACCACCGGACTCCCTCTGCCTCATCAGTTCTCACCGATGAGTCTACAAGTTCCTATTGTCACGAGATCTGGTCTTTGTCAGGCCTTTTGGTGCCAGAGCAGCCTGGCCTGTGTGGCTCCGTTGGTTGGGCATCGTCTGTGCACCAGGAGGTTTCTGGTTTGATTCCTGGTCAAGAGCACATGCCTGGGTTATGGGCTTAATCCTCAGTAGGGGGCATGCAGAAGGCAGCAGACCTATCAATGTTGTATTCTCTCTCTCTCTCCCATCCTTTCTCTCTAAAAATCAATAAACTATTCTTTAAAAAATGGTGCCAGAGCAGAAAAAAGCACACCTATAAATCATCATGGAAATGCAAATCCAACCCAATGAGAGATCACCTCCCACCTGTGAGCTTAGACATTATTATAGAGACAAAAGGTGCAGATGTTGGCGAGGATGTGGAGAGGAGGAGCAGCCTGTCGGTAGAATGGCAAATTGGCACAGCTGTTATGGGAAACAGTATGGAGGTCCCACACAAAAGTAAGAATAGAACTATCCTATGACACGGCACCTACCCAAAGGAAATGAAGTCAGCATCTCAAACAGATAGCTGCACCACCATGTTTAAACGTTTTTCAATGTATTGATTTGAGAGAGAGAGAGAGAGGAAGGAAGGAAGAGAGAAAAAAACATGGACTTAATCCACTTCTTATGCATTCATTGGTTGATTCTTTTTAAAATATATATATATATATATATATATATATATATATATATATATATATAGAGAGAGAGAGAGAGAGAGAGAGAGAGAGAGAGAGAGCGCCTATGCATATCATTTATTGTCATAATTCTTTGATATATTTTCATCCCAATCCTGTGAAGTAGTTATTACTATTTCAATTTTATGTATCCAGGCTTATGGTCCAGAATGAGACTTTCCTGATTATAAATTAAGGCCCTTTTCTGCTTTACCACCAAAGAGAAATAGAGAAGTTTTGTCCTGCCGATGGGGATATAGATGTATCTAGAAGGATGTTTGCTTTTGCGGGGCTGGAGTTTCCTTTTTCACATTAGGAATAAAGCTGCTTTTGCTTTTACTTCTTCTTCCTCTTCTTAAACCATTGATTGCTGTTGGTATCACTGTGGGGAATTGACTTCCAGGCCAATTGGCTGTGGGGACCAGCTGTGACTACAGTGGAAGAGCTGCTGTGCTGGAGGCACCCTTTTGGAGCAGGACTTGCTTCAGCAGGGCTTTGGTGCTCACTAAATCTGCCCCTTGAGTGTGTCACTTATTAATGTGAAGAGTTGCAATCTGGTATGGTCTTGCACCGACCATTGGGTACACTGGCTCTTGAGCCTCCAGGTAGGTGCAAAGTCAGCCACTACCTGGGGCCACCCAGCAGGAGCTACAGAGAGATCTGTATATTTTTCTTCTTTGTGTAGGGTTTGGAAGTGTCCATACAAGGCCCAGCTGTGAAGCAAGGCAGGCTGATGCTGGTGCCAGCTTTGGGCATTTTATTGATAGCTTTGGGGCTTTCTGATGCAGCTACAGCTTATTTGACAGGTTTTAGGCTGAGAAAGTACAGGCCATTCATATGCAAAACTCACTGTGTCCAACTTGGGTGGGGTTGTAAATTAGGTGGGGTGGGGTCTCAGGGAATCACTAGGGCAGAGCAAACAGAAATGCTTTGTCAGCCCTACATTGGAGAGGTCCCAGCATGAGAACAATGACTGTTGTGAGCACCTCCATCTGGAAGAAAGCTGCTTCTGAGTTCCTACCCTGATGCCAGACAGTCCAGTTTCTCCCTGTATATGTACAGGATCCCCAGTACATATATATTTTTTAATTGATTTCAGAGAAAGAAAGGGAGAGGGAGAGAAAGTTAGAAACATCAATGATGAGAAAGGATCTTTGATTGGCTGCCTCCTGCACACCCCCTACTGGGAATTGAATCGACCTCTGGGTTCAAGGATCGATGCTCAACTACTGAGCCACACCAGCTGGACTCAATTGGTTGATTCTTGTATGTGCCTATTTCAAGGATCAAACCTGCAACCTTGGATGACACTCTACCCCACTGAGCCACCCGGCCAGGGCTCTGCACTCCACGTTAATTGCTGCATCATTTACAATAGCCAAACCCTGAAGCAACTGCATGTTCGTCAACAGGCGGCAGCGAGGAAAGGGTGGTAAGCACACACAGCAGATGCTATTCAGCCTAAAGGAAGGAGCTCCTCTCATTGGGAATGGAGGGGTGGACCTGGAGGGCTTCACGCTGAGTGAAATAAGCCAGACTCGGAAAGACAGGTACTTAGTGGTCTGGCTTATATGTGGAACATAGCACAGTCAGACTCATGGAAACAGAGAGCAAATGCTGGGTGCTGGAGGCTGGGGGAGGGGCTATGGAGATGGTGGTCAAGGAGTGCATAGTCTCAGTTGTGCAGGATGGGTAGGTTCTGGGGACCCCATGTGCAGCATGGTGACCCTAGTTTTCTGTACTGAATACTTGAAATTTGCCAGGAGGCCAGATCCTAAATGTTCCCGGGACAAAAAGAGAAAGGAGGTGCCAATTAGTTTGATTGTGATGACTGTTTCGCCACTTATGCATAGATCGCATTGCACCTTAAATACAGACAATACAAAAAGGAAAGGAGAGCCCTAGCCTATGTGCTCAGTGGTTAGAGCATTGGCTTGGGACTCAGAGTCCTGGTTTTGATTCCTGGTCAAGGGCACATACCTAGGTTGCAGGTTTGATCCCCAGTTCCCCTCGAGGTGCATGTGGGAGGCAACCAATCAATTTGTCTCACATTAATCTTTCTCTCCTTCCTTTCCTTTCTCCCGCCCTCCCTATCTTCCTCTCCCCCTCTCTTCCTCCCTCTCTCCCTCCCTTTCACTCTGTCTAAAAATCAATGGGAAAAAATATCCTCAGGTGAGGATTACAAAAAAAGAAAAAAAAAAAGAAAGGAAAAATAAGATACCTATTCTACTCTCAAGTAGTGCATAGAGGATGAAATACATGCTAAAGTGAAGTGACATAATGTGTGACACAGACACATCCACTGCAGAATGGCCAACCTAGGAGTCCCCAGGTGGAACTAACGAGACATTTGTGGAGGACATAAAACCTGAACTGGATCTTGGAGAATCCAAACTCAATTCTAAAGCGCATCTTTGTTCCGACAGATGTGAAGAAATCAGGAAAGAACAGACAAGACCTGAGAAGGCGAACACTCCTTCTAACCCTTTAAGCCTTAGAGACCCGTTCTACCAGAACCAGCTTGCAAAACGTCTATGCTGCCCATTAGCTCAATTTATTTCCTGTGTTCTGACTTGAATGTATACTCCATCTGGTACTAAAACAGTTTAGAGATAACTTAAGAAGTGAAAAAGGAGAATACAAAACATTTAAAAATTACAATAGTTCTCTTGTTGCCTGGTAAAAACCTTTTGAGTTCTGTTAATTGATTTTCTTCTTCACGTCCTTGTTACTAAAGCAAAAGAGAAAAGCACTGATTCATATTCCTGCTAATTGCTGCAGAGTTCGGAATCTATTTGTCAAGCTTTTTCCTGTGACTGAATTCAAATAGGATGAGAGGACATGGGAGAACGTCACAGACAAGGAGTTTAGTAGTTTGAGACATGCCTATGTGCATTCTGTGGAAGAGGGCACACGCTAGGTTCTCTCGGCTGCTGGGAAACTGTTTCTCACGAGGTCCTGACAGTCCGTGCTCTGCAATCTGCTGTTCCCGCTGCACCCAGCGAGAGAGCATAGGGAGATGTCAGACTGTGGGCATGGCCGGCCCCTCCAGGGCCAGGTGCCTCCCCCCTTCCCGTGGGCCTCAGCAGGCAGGGCCATCGTCCATTCACACTGAATTCTCTGTCCAGTAGGCGCCTGGGGGACAGACATTCCCTGAGGCTAATGAACTGGAAGACCCCTGTCCATGTCCCCAGGCACCGTGAGGACGGCTGCCGATCTGATCTGTATCATTAATTAAACTTTCGGGGCGCTCTGGAAGGCAGGGGGAGCTGCAGACGGAAAAGAAACAGCTCTGTACTTCTCAGATGAAAAGTCTTCCCCATGCAATGGGACGCAGAAGCCGGACCACCAGACCCTTGTCCCAGAAGATCTCAGGGTGACCTTCCCTGGCCGATGTGTCTGCCCGTCTCCCTGAATCACTTGAAATAGGCTGCGTCTTGGTGGGCCACACCGATACGTGACAAATTTCCCAGCAGCCAGCGCAGCGAGTTGCCCAGAACAGTCACTGCCCTGTCCTTGCAGGTGTTAACGGCAAATCCAGCTCTAACTGTCAATTTCCGTATGTTTGGGGCTGAGCAGGTTAACTTCACCTGAACTGGTTTTGAATTTTAAAATATTAGTTATTGTTCCCACCATAGTCCTCCGTCAGGGACAGTGCAGCCTTTCACCCAAGCTTTCCAGAGCGACAGCTCAGCTCACACACAGAGTCCACTCTCCTGGCCCAGCAGCCCTGTCCCTCATGCCCACCTTCGGGTTCCCAGATGCGCTGAATGATGGATGCATTTGTTCCAATCGATTTACAGTCTCCTACCGAGGGCAGTGAGTGTGGGGAATGTAACGACGAGTGGAAGGACCCTCTACTGGAGCTAACGTATGGAAGAGTAAGAAATTCAGCTTAGATTGGGTGTCAGGGTTGAGATCTCAGTAATGAATAGAAGGTTGCTTGGTGGAAGGTGTGGCGAGGGCTTCTTTATTCATTTGCCTGGTGGCAGGCTCCTGGGCTGCTTCCATATCCCGGCTGTTTAAATAATGCCGCTGTCTTTTTGAGTTAGTGTTCTCATTTCCCCAAAGTCTCTTTGTTAATGTAGACTCAGAGGGCCAGAATGAAGAGTGATGTTAGCGGATGGGGGGTGGATTGACAGAGGGGCTTCTGGAAAGTTTGAGTTGAAGGAACTGTTATCAAATTGAATTGCAGCAGTGGTAGCTCACTTCTCCATAGTTACCAATATTGGATTGTGTATGTGCAATGGTTACAGCAGGGTTAAGTTCCTGCAAAAGGCTAGTAAAATTGCATGTGTGAAGGACCTGAATAGACACTTTTTTGAAGAGGACATACAGATGCCAATAGACATATGAAAAGATGCTTAATGTCACTAATCATCTTTTAGTGCAAATTAAAACCCAATAAGATACCACCTCACACCCGTCAGAATGGCTATCATCGATAAATCAACAAGAGCTGGCGAGGATGTGGAGAAAAGGGAACCCTAGTGCTATGGCAGAAACCAGGCCTGCAGAAAGCAACAAACCGAACGCACTCGGAGGTTCAGAAAAGGATTGTTTATTTGCACCGGTGCTGGCTCAGCGGAGTCCCCTCCAGAGACTGAGAGCCGACGCGGGGGCGCTGGCCTATATACCCCTCGCTCCTTTGTCTCCCCTATATGACATACACAGACTAAGCTCCCGGGTATCGGGGAACTTTCCAGTTTGGGCGGTTGACTAATGCAGGTGAGATTGCAGGAACCCAGGATGTGGTCAGTGTAGGGGGATTAGAAAAGTTTCCCTTCTCACCAGGGCACTGCTGGTGGGAGAGCAGACTGGGGCAGCCACTGTGGACAACAGTGTGGCGTTTCCTCAATAAATTAAAAATGGAGCTGCCTTATAACCCAGTGATCCCACGTCTAGGAATATATCCTACGAAATTTGAAACACTGATTTGAAAGAATATATGCACCTCTATGTCGCTTGCAGTATTATTTACAATGAAATTCATGCACTGGGGGTGTCCCTCAGACCAGCCTCTCCAATCTGGAACCCCTCGGGGGATGTCAGACATCCCTTTCACAATCTGGGACTACTGGCTCCTAACCACTTGCCTACCTGACTATCAGATTGCCCCTAACTACTCCCCTGCTGCGGTGATTGACACCTAACTGCTCCGCTGCTGGCCCAATCACCCCCAAGAGACCTGGTCATCCCCAACAGCCATCCCCCGCAGACCTGGTCATCCCCAACAGCCATCCCCTGCCAGCCATCTTGTGACAACATGGGGGAAGCCATCTTGTGACACGAGGGTGTGAGGGTCAATTTGCATATCACCTCTTTATTATATAGGACAGCCAAGATCTGGACGAAGCCCAAGTGCCCATCAGTAGATGAGTGGGTAAAAAGCTGTGGTACTGTAACAGGACAAACAATGGCTCCGTGCTGCCTGTCATTACTGGAGCCAATTAAGCAGAGCAGTGTTGTATCATATATGAGCATTTATTCCAGTATTGCTGGCAGCATGGGAGAGCAGCAGGTCATCCACAAAAATCTGCTCTGCACCTCCCATAAGCCAGCTGGGTATATAGCAAAAGGGCAGTTACAGATATGAAAAGGATTAGGGATCTTCCAAGGGCTGAGTGATATGTAAGGGCTGGGGTTACAGGGGAAATAGCCAGAGGAGTGCCAGGTGGGCAGTTAACAGGTAAGCAGGCTGGAGGTCTGCAGGGCCTGCAGGTGTGCAAAAGGGCTGGCGATGCTGGCGATGCTGGCGATGTTGGCTTCTGTAACAAATATCTGTTCATCTGTCCATGATGACGGGCAGCTCCAAATGGGAGGAAGGGCTGCATCTCCAGGTGAGCGCCAGCCAGGGGGAATGTGCCCTCTTTATATAGGAATAATCGGTCATGGTTCACAGAGCCAGAGTGTGATTCCTACTTCTTACATACTAGCTGGTTCCCCCCATTCTATTGCTGCCCCCTTTCAGTACCTTTACACCAGGAACTAATAGGCAGCAGTAAGACACCCTTTGAGACAGCATGGAGTGAAACAAGCCACTCAAAGAAAGATATATGTGGAATCTAATGAACAAATAAACTGTTAACAAAATAGAACTAGAGGCGTGGAACATGGAACAGACGGACAGCTATTGGAGGGGAGAGAGGAGAGACTCCATGAAAAAAGTTGAAGGCATTTAGCAACCCCCCCCTCCCCCAGTGTGGTGACAGTCAGAGGGAAGGGGGTGAGGGTAGGTGACCGTGGCAAAGGGAAAATGGGGAGGGAAAGAGACTGTCTGGGCGCTGTGCAGATGCACGGCACAGATGATGTTTGTTGAGTTGTATACATGAAACCTGTGTGGTTTGTAAGCCATGTCACTCCCATCAATTCAGTTTTAAAAGGTCTCGCACTACAGCTTGTTGCTGCAGCTGGACCAGCTCCTGACCCGGCCTCATAGACTTCTCTCTATCAGCGGCTCCTCCAGACGTCCTGTCCGCGTCTGCACAGCCTGCGGTCCACGTTCTTATTCAGTTCATCAGAATCAAATGCCTCATTGGAACACGATGTTCTTCCTGCCCCGCAATTACCAACCACTGCTGGTAGAGGCCCCACCCCGTGGCTGGCTCAGGGCTGCGTGCCCGCCGCTGGTCACCGGGACACCTTTGTGGTTCTCTGGGCTTCGCTGCCTGTCGGCGTCAGCACGGTGCCCGCCTCCGGCCTCCAACTTCTCCCTTTCATTCTCGCTTAACCAAGTGTCAACGGGAACCCCATCTCCCTCCTCCCTCTGCCTTTCGAAGTGACAGGCGAGTGACAGCACCAGGACCCTGGCCGGTTTCCCTTCTCCACCAGCTCTGACCCGCCAGCTTCTGCACCTCGCCTGCGTTTGCCTCCTCTCTGCCCATTCCACAAAGGAAAGGGGCAACAAAGAGTAACGGCACGTGGGGAGACCCTGTAGCGTGAGAGAGAAAGAGGGGAGGAGAACCACCAGCAGCAGCAGAGATGATGAAGGGAGGAAGGAAAAGTGGGAACAAACAGGTATAAACAGCACAGCAAACACGGATGCAAAGAGCCCGCTACGGAACAAGGAAGAGCTTGTGGAAGTTAATGCAGGTCCACGGGCTAGAGGAGGGGTGAGAATTCCCCACCCAGGAGTCCAAAGTCTGAGGAGATCACCCGGAGTTTGGGGCTCAAACCCAGAGAGCTCCCGTGAAGGCAGACGAGGGGCCAAGTGTTAGTCTGCAGGCCCACAGTCACTCACAGACCTCACAGGAGAAGCAAGGGGACGGGTGGGCTAATGGCCGAGTAAGTAAGACCAAGTTACCCCACCTTCCAACTGAAGGAAGCTGCCCGGTACCCAGCGTGAGGAATGAAGGAACCGCCGTCTGGCTGTGCCTTTAGGATGTTTGAGGATGCAGGTGAAGGGGAGACCACAAAGCTTCAAAGGAACAGGTAAAATGTAG
Organism: Pipistrellus nathusii; assembly: GCA_963693515.1. Classification (NCBI taxonomy): domain Eukaryota; kingdom Metazoa; phylum Chordata; class Mammalia; order Chiroptera; family Vespertilionidae; genus Pipistrellus; species Pipistrellus nathusii. Next base: position 2,726,629 of record OY882868.1, on the reverse strand, counting down.
CCTCCAGAGACCGGCGGCCTCAGCGGGCATCCCGTGGCCGTGGCTGAGGATGGCAGAGCTTGCTGGGGAGGGTATTCTGAACCCAGGTTCTGTGCCAGCACAGCCCTCAGCCTGTCTAAGAGCAAAGTAAAGTCATTTTCAGCCACAGAGGGGAAAACAACCTTCTGAGGGAGATTATGGACTTTGTAATCCAGCAAAACGTGTGAAAATGAAGACGCACAAAGGCGGGGAGTCATCAGAAACAGAGAAACTAACTCTAGGGTTACTGAGACATCTGAGCAAGCCAGCTTTGTTCTGGCCTTGGAAGCGAGGTGTCCATTGGAGCTGAAGGCCAGTGACCCGAAAAAGTCTTCCAGACACGGAATCCGGGGAATATTGTGGAAACCACCGAGCTCCATCCCCCTCATTTCACTGCTCACACAGGGGCCTTTCACGGGGTAGTTCTAGTTCAATGTTGAGAGGAGCCTCCACACTGTTTCCGTAGCGATTGCACCGTCTTGCATTTTCACCCACAGTGCACGAGGGTCCCCCTCCTGCACTCCCTCACCAGCACCTGTCGGCTTGCCTGTAGACCAGCCATGGCAACAGGTGTGAAGGATATTTTGTGATTTTGATTTACATTTCCCTGTTGATTAGTGACATTGACCATTCTTTCGTGCACCTGTTAGCTGTTTGTCTGTCTTTGGAGAAATTGTCCAAGGGCTCATTTTGACTGAAAAGTGAACTCATGCAAATCAATAAGAAAATAAACAGACTGATAGTAAAACCCATAAGCAGGCACGTCACAAAGCTCTTTGGCTGGTGGACACAGCCTTTCTGTGAGGGAGGAAACAGACATGAACCGCCTGTGAGGAGGCAGGGTGCAATTGCCCAGGTGTCAGTGTGGCTGGGAGAGGGCAGAGGGGGTGACATTGCTTCTGCAGTGTTGGTGATGTTGCATTTTAATTAATTGGGTGCTGGTTACAAGAATGCTAATTTTGCAAAAGTGTATCCAGTGATACACTTATGACATGTTTACACTTCCTTATAAGTGTACTAGAGGCCTGGTGCACTGATTAGTGCACAGTTGAGGGCCCTGGGCCTGGCCAGCAGTCAGGCCAGTCAGGATGTCCAGCCAGGGGCAGGAACTGTGGGAAATTTGCCGGCCAAGGGAGGTTGTTTGTGGGAGTGCACCAACCACCAGGGGGCAGCTCCTACATTTAGCATCTGCCCCCTGTTGGTCAGAGCATGTCATAGCTACTGGTTGGTCACCCAATCATCCAGTCATCTGGTTGTTTAGCATATATATAGACTAGAGGCCCTGTGCATGAAATTCGTGCATGCAGGGGGTTCCTCAGCCTGACCTGCACCCTCTCCAATCTGGGATCCCTTGGGGGATGTCTGTTGGCAGTCAGACATAACTTTCCCAATCCCAGACAAATGGCTCCTAACCACTTGACTGCCTGCCTGCCCAATCACCCCTAACTGCCTCTGCCTAGCTGCCTGATCACTCCCAACTCCCCTCCCCTGCAGGCCTGATCGCCTCTTTCTCGGCCCCCACTACCATGGCTTTGTTCAGGAGGAAGTCGGACATCTGGAAGATGGCTGGTTGACCCAGTCTAATTAGCATATTATCCTTTTATTAGTATAGATAGATTATATAGGATAAGATTGCTTAAATCAGGGGGAAAGCCTTTCTCAGCAGACAAAAAAGACCTAACCCTTATTCTGGACTGATAGCCAGCCATATGCACTATACTGCCAAACTGGTCATTAAAAAATTGAATCATTTTCTTATACTTTACACCAAACATTTGTTTCCCTTAAAACCCCTCCTCAGTCCCCACCTTAGGTTCTGCCTTTCCAGTTCATCCAGATTTGGTTCTGATTGGTCGGTTTTTATGCCAGTCACCATCTCCAGGCCTATCTCTGGGCCTGATCACAGAGGCAAGGCTGATCAGCAGCTGCCACAAACTGCTGGCAAAAGGCTAAACTGCTGACGTCTGGGAGAGAGAAAGAGAGGCTTGGCTGCTAGTGTAGCAGGGTCTGATCAATCTACTTCTCTCTCCTGGCCTAGCCAGCAGCTGCTGCCACTGCTGATCAGCCCCACCTCTCTCTCTCTTTGATAGGTCAAAGTTAGCCTGCTCACCTGCAAGTTTATTCACATCAAAATACCTATGGGTCCATCTTGACCAATGGATGAAATCTTAAATCCCGGTTTAATAGTTGCTAAGGGCTTCTATTCTTTCCCAATCAGTGGAAATATTCCTGGGATGGTCCATTAATTTGGGGCGTTAGGAAGGAGTGACAGGCAATACAGGTTCAGAAGGGATCCCCTTCTCCACTGGATGCTGCTGGGGGTGGAGTCCTATGATATCTTCAGAAAAAGAGACTCACATGGGAAAACAAGTGATTTTTATTTGTGTGGAATTAAGTCTGTGTTTCCAAAGTCCCACGTCCCTGGGTCCAGTCCTAGAAGCCTTGGGGCTGGTTCAGAGGAGCTAGACGCAAAGCCAGCATCCACAGCGGCCTTCCCCGTTGGAGCCGGGCCCAGCTCAGCATCAGGTGGCTGCAGCCATCAGTCATTGCTGCGGGGTCTCTGGGGAGTGGGCCATGAGGGTAACTCAGGAGTGCTAGGCCGAGCCGAAAGCACAAGAGACACTAAGAGAGCAAGTTCCTTCACCCAGGGGATTACATGTTCCAAATGTCCAAGGGCTTGCAGTGGCCACGCCCATCCTGGCCAATGACCGTTGCTCCCACATGTGATTGACAGCAAGCACCTTTGCTAGTTCCTCCAACTTTACTGTCTTTGTTCAGTCTACTCCCAGCGTTTGGCAGGGGACACGCGTATGTCTGTCCTTCCCTTTGCTCCTTTCCTGTTATTAATTACTAACTAATTGCAATGGCATCGGTTTGAGGGGAGTAAGAAGGAACAAATTCACACAGGAAAAGGCTGAGCACTTTCTGACTGTGGGCCACAAGGGTGTGGGCTTCAGAGACCTGTACGTTTTAGTCACATTTTCAGAAAGTTCTTTTGAGTTTTTTATTTTATTTTGTTTTGTTTTTAATAATAATAAAAAAAACCAACAAAACAGCCATTGCTCTCATTCTGGGTAGCTTCTATCCTGTTTTCCTGCATTGTGTTGGGAGATTTTGTTGAACTACAAATCCTATGCAGTTTTTATTAGTTTACCCGGGAGGGCATTACAGACGGTGAGAAATAGTGATTAAAGCTCCTCTGCATTCGTATTTACTCACCGAGCGACTCTGAGTGGGTCAGCCCCTCGCGAGTGAGATGATGCCCATCGCAGACCACGATGGGGCCTGGTCAGCCAGTATTCACGTCATTACGGTCACGTTTCCCCAGAGGAAAGCTTACTGCGGTGAGCCATGTTGGCAGAAATGGAATAACTTCTAGGTAAGAAAATAGCTGATTTACTTTATTTGCTTATCTCTGCCTTGCTGGGCTCACCAACATATAGTTTATCACATAATTATCTAATGGCTTAATTGAGACATTAGGTATTGGGTGTGTGTTGGTTTTTTTCTCTATAACTACATTAAAAAATATATGTTTGTATTTATTTCAGAGAGGACAGGAGGACAAAGAGAGATGGAAACATCCATGATGAGAGAGAATCACTGATGAGCTGCCTCCTCTGCGCCCACGCGGGAGAGGGACTCTGCAGTCCCGGCACGTGCCCTGACCGGGAGTCTCACCATGACCTCTGGGGTCATAGGTTGCGCTCACCACTGAGCCACACTGGGCCGACTCTTTAGATTTTACTGCTACTTCAGGGAGGGCTTCATTTTGGGGTTTGCTTCCTTTTACCTTTGTCCAAACAACCCAAAGCAACAAATTCACCTTTGGGGGAACAGAAGGTACCCGACGATGAGCTTGAAGTCTGTATCCGTCAGCTTTGTGGCCTCACAATCCACTCCAAAACGTGCTCTGAAGCCCATCAGTTATTCTGCCCACAGGGCAGCGTGCTGGCCGCGCAGGGTGAGGTGAGCCGAGCCGGCCGCCCTCCGGTCTCCCTGGGCCGCCTGTTGCTCTGCGGTCAGGGCTGAGCTGCTGGGGATTAGCTGTGCCTTGTGATGAGGCTTGTACAGCTCCTGAGGTCTTGGCTCATAACTGGCCCTTCCACAGGAAGAGAAGTCGGAGGTCCGGAAAACCCAATCTCATCAGCACATTGCCCTCCCATTGGTATAGATGTCCTGCTTCCCTTCCCCAGCCGCCTCCAGCTCCACGCGGCACGGAAGCCCTCGCTGGGCGCTCCCCTCTTCGGCTCTGCGCCTCCGATGTCCACTGCGGTGCGTTCTTTATGGCCGTGGCAGCTCCCCGTGTGTTGAATAGGCTCTTTATAACCCAACCTCCCCAGCTTCCCTGTGGCAAACCACCCATGCCCTGACTGTGACCTCCTTCTGCCCGCGCCCCGCTGTACCCACAGGAACCGCGGAATTAATGAGTGCGGAGTGCTTGGCGATCGATGGGCTGCGAGCACTTTAGCAAACCCGGGCCTGGCGTCATAAGCCTCGTGCCCTGACCTCGCTGCCCCGCAGCCGGTGAGGCGCTTGCTGACGAGGCGGTGGAGACCGCTGTGCCCGCTGTGCTGCCCGGGCTCCCCGGGCGCCGGAGCCCACGGCACGGTTCAGAGTGAGTCCTGTGATCCCTCCGGGCGCTTCCTCGCAGTTCGGGCTGGGCGCCCAGAGCCCACACGTTCATGAAATATCAGAGGGGAGTGATTCCATTCTACAAGGCGGGTAATTGTCTCTCGTTGTGGCGCTTGGTATTTTAATAGTTAATTTATATTTTATATAACATTTGAGTACGATTCTTCAGCATGCACTTTCTAGTGTTTTTAAAAACAGGCATGCTCGGGGCTGACCTTGTCTCACCTCTGCGGAGGGCGGGGCTCTGGGCATGAAGTGGAAGTAAAACTGAGAAGTGAAGTGACTTCCTGCATAATCCCCTGATCCGCTGAATGAGCAGCACTTCTCGCGCTGAGGAGCCTGCTAAAGGCAGTGGCCGGGCGTTTCTCCGGCGCTTTCTTTGAGCGACAATGATTCAAGGAAACCCGTGTGGTCAGCCCCTGAACCAAAATCATCAGCTGAGCCCTACGGCCTGCCGGTGCCCAGACAGGCTCAGGAGGAAGGGCAGGGCACGCATCCCGGGTGAGCGTTAGTGGCTAACACGACCTGCCTGTGCATTTTGAGCCAAATGTGAACTGTTTGTGCTGCGGAGCCGGCCTGACCTGGGAGAGACAGGGGCCTGGGAGGGCGGTGGGGCCACCGCAGCTAACGCCGCTCTTGTTTCTGTTTCAGAAACTCTACCACCCAGACCACCATTCTCAGTTACACCAGAAAACACTTTCTTCCTAAGTTGAAACACACACACACACACACACACACACACAAATACACATGCGCAAACATGTGAACTCATATGTAAATAGCACACACACGCACATAAGTGTACACATGTGAACAGATTAAAACAACTCATATATGCATACATACAAATAGTGCATGCATACATGTGCACACATGCACACAATGCACTCATAGGCACACATATGCACTTTCCCACACACACGTACATGTGCATACACACACACAAATGCTCACATATATGTGTACACATGCAGCACTCTCTCATTAGGAGGCTGGCTCTATTGCATCCCAAGGGTGCTCCCGGTAGGCTCTGGCTTCCTCCCTCCGCCCTGCTTCCGGAGGCTGCGTCTGCTGAGGAGCTTGGTCACACCTGGGCTCACTTATGTTCGAAGGTGCGAATACAACAGGCATGTGGCCTCCTGTCGGCGAGGCTGCTCAGGGATTAGGTCCCAGCTTTCCAGCTTCGCTTCTCCCTCCCTGACCCTCCCCTGGGAGTCAGCTCCAGGCCAGGAGCAGTGAGCAGACGAGCAACACAGAAGTGAAGTCAAGGCGCGAAAGCTTGGCCGACCGTCAGTTAGCCAGAGGCATTTCTCCCCCAAATTAAATCTGTTTGGAATAGAAGCATTGCATACAGCACCGAGTAGCAGGCGCTCCTATAAATTCATAAACTAGCGTCATCCACTCCAGGCCCCGTGCGGGGGTACCTTCCTCCCACACACCCCGCAGCTTCTGGGGCCTCGCAGTTCGGGCAGCGAGGGCGTGTGTGGTCGGGAATCCAGCGTCCCAGGTATTAGGTTTTGGCTTTGAGGTAGCATGACCGACAAGACAGACAAGTGGGTTCTAACTGCACAGACAAAAATCTTCCTCCTGAGACCTAATCAGCCGAAATATCCCCTTAACGGAGGCTCCCTACACCGTGCGCGCCCTCCCCCCCCCCCCCCCCCCATACACACACCTGGTTCATACCCCCAGACGCCTGTGGTCTGGAACAATAGGAGCCAGTGTCTCGGGGACGCCTCAGTGCTAACTGGGAATTATCGTGTCTCGCAGGGCAGTGCAATGAGGGGAGATGGCATTTATGCTGACATAATTATTGTGGTTTATTTTCAGGGACATAAATGCTAATGAATCAACAGACTAAATTTAGCATCACTTTAAATTACATGGGATCCCTATGACAGCATAAGCAAGACTTGTTAGAGAAAATGCAATTCTTTGGCGCTTGCAAACTTTTCCCAAACTCTTTTTTAGTCCTAGCAGCATTGTTCACATAAAGCTGATGTGGGACTTTATTATGAAAACGGGTGTTCGGGGCTGCTCTCGGTCCTGTGGCCGCGCCCGCTGTGGTCCCCCTGCCCTGCTGAAGTTCTGGGCGCTCACACTGGGCATGACCTCGTGCGCTGGTCCAGCTGGGGAAACAGAGCATCCGCCTTCCAAGGCCGCCCAAGTTCATGTCTGGCTCTGCCACGTGTTCGCTGTGCGGCCTGGCTCAGAGCACCGCCCCTCTGCGGGTTTTACAAATTACAAAATGAGCTCACAGGGCGACGTGAGCAGCTCCTGGGAAGGGCTAGAGCTGTGTCTAGCGAGTAGATGTTTAATACAGCAGCTCCCTTTATCCTTGGTCTTGTAACAGGAGAGCAAAAGCTAGGGAAGTTCCAGGGCAGGTGGAATAGGGAACCTGACACAGAACCCTAAGCAATGCCAGGCCGTCCCGGCAGCTTGCAGCCAGCTGGGAGCAAGCCCCTGCCTTCCCTGAGCAAGCACAGCTGCTCCATTCTCACCTCCCTCCCCAGGGAGTGCAGGAGGTGGGGGCCGGGAGAAGGGGGAGCTTTATCTCACTCCCTAAGCAGAGAAGCCAGCAGCCTCGGGGCGTGTCAGGATAAAAATCACCAAAAGCTTCTCCTAAGTGTTGAAAAGCCATAAACATAGTAATGGGAACAAAGTATCGGGAACCTTGAAATCTAGTCTGTGCCAAGATATTTAGCAGAGGAGTTTTATTTTTTACTTTACTTATTTATATTTTTGTTAATCTTCACCTGAGGATTTTCCCTCCTCCCCCATGGATATTTAGAGAGAGTGGAAGAGAAGAAGGAGGAGGTGGGGAGAGAGAGGAAGAGAGACATTGATGTGAGAGATACATTGATAGGTTGCCTCCTGCATGTACCCTGACCAGGGCTGGGGATTGAACCTGCGACCCAGGTATGTGCCCTTGTCTGGGAATCAAACCTGCAACCCTTTGGTTCGAGGGCCAACGCTATAACCACTGAGCACACTGGCCAGGACAGGCAGAGGAATTTTAAAATCTAGAGACAGAAAAGTATAAAACCCCTCACCGGGCTCGGGCCTCAGATTAGCAGAGAGCCCACTGTGCTTCATGCCGCTGTATTTTGATACTTTGTTTGCCTTGCTTTAGTGCATTTACTAGCACCGCCTTACTTCTTTAATAAATCCCATGTATTCACTGCTGCTTCCGCAGCTCGTTTGAAGTCTTTCCTACGAGACTGACAAGAACAGGAGAGGCCAGCCCTCTCCCTCTGCCTGGGGGGCTGGCCGATGGCCCTTTTCTGTTTTTTCTATCCCTATAACAGTTTCACTTTACAGTTTTGGTTACACAGGAAGTCAAATGAGGTACAAAAATATTAAATGGAAAATTCCAGACCCAAATAATTCCTAATTTCTGAGGAGCATGACGGAATCTCAGCGTCTAGCTCCATCCCTCACACCATCCCTTTGTCCAGAGTCTCCATGTAGCTGCTGCTAGCCTGTCAGTTAGCAGCAGTCCTGGTTACCACATCAATTATCAGGGAGAGAGAGAGCAGGTTCACATAACTTTTATTACAGCACTAGGGGCCCAGTGCACAAATTCGTGCACCATGAGAGGAACTGTGGGCTGCGAGGCTTCAGTGGGCACAGGGATGGGTCTCGGCCTCTCTGGCCGTGGCCTCTGGACCCCTGTCTGCTGGCAGCTCCGCTCAGGCCCACTTACACCAGCTGACTGAGTGGAGCAATTGTGACAGCACCAGCAGTGAATGTGAGTGGGACCAGTGCCGTCAGCAGGTGCAAGCAGCAGCTGCTGCCCCAATCACCCCTCAGGAGCAGGGGGAGGTGGAGAAGCCCTGAGGGGTAATTGGGGTCAGTAGCTGCTGCTCACACCCTCTGATGGCACCAAGCAATAGGGAATGGCACCGGGCGCCAGCAGTGGGTGTGAGCAGCGGCTCTGGTGCCGGCAGCAGGTGTGCATGCTGGGCCGGACCATAGCATGTGGGAGCAAAGAATTTTCAGTAACTACCAGAGGCTCACCCCGATGACACCAATCAATGCCCCGCCTTCGTCTGGTGCCGCTGCTCACCTGCTCCACCATCCTGCTGTGGCTGACACCCCCATGTTCCGTGTGCGCCCCCTGGTGATCAGATACGTCATAGCGACTGGTTGTTTGGTTGTTCCGCCCTTTGTTCTATTTGCATATTAGGGTTTTATATATCTAGATTTGGTGATTACTGTTCTGATTTTATCATTTATTGTTGTTTATCTCACTGTGCCTAATTTATATATTAAACTGTATCATAGGAATATGTATGTATAGGAAAAAGCATAGCATATGTAGGGTTTGGTGCTGTCCATGGCTTCAGGCATCCACGGGGGGCCTACAGATAAGGGGTGGCTGTACTTTAGTGATCACTAAAATGAGATCAGGCTTGTCAACCTTTCAATGGAACCAAAGCTCCCACAGCATGGGTCCCAGTCAGGACAATCTTGCGATGCAGTAAAAATACAGCTGATAAATCGTCCCCTTGGGACACTTCTACCTTTACAATCTATAGGTTTGACATTATTTAAAACTAGAGGCCTGGTGCACAAAATTTGTGCATGGGGAGAAGAGTCCCTCAGTCTGGCCTGCACCCTCTCCAATCTGGGATCCCTCTCACAATCCAGAACCACTGGCTCCTAACTGTTCACCTGCCTGCCTGCCTGATGGCCCTATCTGCTCCCCCCTGCCAGCCTGATCCCCCTAACTTCCTATCTGGACTTCCCTTCTGGCCTGAATCCTCTAACTGCCTAACTGCTCTCCCCTCTTGACCTGATCACCCTAAGTGCCTATCTTTTCTCCCCTCCTGGCCTGATCCCCACTGCCTAACTGCTCTCCCTTCCTCCCTGTACCCTGCAGACCCCCAGTGTAGGCATGCTGAGAGCTCTCTGCTGTGGCCCTGCCCTGTCCTAATTGGTTGTTACATGATGGCATCCTGGCCAATTTGCATATTCGATTATTAGTATAAATTAGAAAGTATTGCACATTAGTACTATTTTCTCTTACATTAATATTTTTTAAAGTTCATGTATATACTTTAAAGTCAATAAAATAGATTTAACTGGACCTTTCCTCACTCCTTCTCCTGAGGCCTGTGAGCTAAGAGAAGCAGTCACGCTAAGTGAGATACACCTACTAAGACAGGCAACCTCTAAACCGACCTGTCTGATGTTCAGTTCAGGGGCACGGAGCGGACCCAGACCCAGGCCTTTCATGTTGGTGGGCGAGATCTCTCTGGCGATGAGCACAACCCATAGAAAGATTTTTTCCTTAATTGCTTTTGCAACAGATCTTAACCTAGATGACACTGACTTACCTGCTGACATCTCAGAGCTGTCCAAAGTTCTAAAACATCAGTCAAAAGTGACTGATAACCAGCCCCAGCTAGTTTGGTCAGTGGACAGAGCATCAGACCGTAGTCTGAAAGGTCCTGGATTCATTTCCTGGCAAAGGCACGTACCTCAGTTGCAGGCTTGATTCCCGGTCTGGAGAGTGTGCAGAAGGCAACCAATCAATGTGTCTCTCTCACATCGTTGTTTCTCTCTCTCTGTCTCTCCCCCTCCCTTCCACTCTCTAAAAAAAATCAATAGAAAAATATTCTCTGGTGAGAATTAACAATAACAAAGAAAGGTGATTGACCCCTAGATTGAGATGCAAGAATTTTTTTTTCAATTGTATTTCTGTCCTACACAAAAACATGTTGATTAAACATTCTGATATATTCCTCTCATTCTTTCATTCAGATTCAGATGTAGGCTGTTCAGGTATGAAGCAAAGAGATGCCCTCATTTGTTTATTTGTTGTCTTGTTTTTGCTGAAATCGTAGCAAGTGGCCGGGGTTGGGGGCTGGAATGAGCAGGAAGAAAGTGGTCATTCCCTCCTCCCATAGTTCCCTCAGTGGGGAGCTTTCCCAAGGCCTGTGTGCGGGGAGCCTTCCACCAGAGCTGGGCTCTGAGAAGACGTTGAAGCCTGGGCCAACCACTTGCAAAATAAGAGATTAATTTTCTCTTTTCCTTTATGAGAACTGCAAGGGCAATGTGTCTTAATTTATATTTGAATGTACTGCTCTAAAAAAAATCCATTATAAAATCAATTATCCTTTTTTATAGTATATCTGGAAATTGCCCTTCATCAAACCAGCCATTAAAGAGGATGGAATTAAAAATAAGGAACAGACCAAGTTCTAAATCAATTCTCCAAATGGGTAAATACTAGCAATTGTCCAATTTTGTTTATGCTAGTATGAGAAGGTGTAGTATGACTACAGGGAATAGTATGTGGGGTCTCTCGAGGATTCCACCAGACCCTTCTCCTCTCCCCTTCCACACTCCTGTCCCTTTTCCCTTTCTTCCTCCTCCCATTTGGCAACTCTGTCTTCCAGAATGTTCCTGCGATTCTGTGTGGTGGTGTTGCCTCAAGGGAAGACATTCTTTCTCTCAAACAGGAACAAGAGTCACCCATCACCTACATTGGCCAACAGCTTCTCTCTGTGGCCAGTGCAGACCATTTACTGTAGCGCTGACAGGACTGATACCATCATTCCATGAAATAATTGCCATTTGACACATAAATCCTGAAGAAATGGAGATACACCCTGATTGAGGAAGGTCAAATTGATGAAAGTCAAGTGCGTTGGTCACAAGAGTGGAGGAGAGGCAGCTATTCTGCCCAGTTATAGAGCAAGACAAAGGCCAGGAGTCCTGGCCACCGAAAGGGAGAGCCACCAAGGACTTTGCCTCCTTAGACAGTGTGACGGAGGTGGCTTGGATTTGAACGTTGTGGTCACTTCATCCATCTTTTGAGAAAAAACAATGAAATCCCACCTTCTGGAGTTATTAAGGAAATAGGGTAAATCACTGTTCTGCATCTGCAACAACAGTCCATCACAGGGAGGCATTGAGTGCTGGTTTGCTCACTTATGATATTTTAGAGAAATCTCCAGTTTTCTGATTTCGCAGTAGATTATACACAAACATGGCCTCATTGTTTGCTTTCTTGTACAATGTATCTTTATAACTCTTTTCCTCAAGAAGTTGGGTCTATTTCCCCACCCGTAAGTCTGGGCTGGCCCTGTGGCTTGCTTTGACTAACAGCATGGGAAAAAGTAAGGGAGTCGGAGGTCCAAGCCTAGATCTCAAGAGAATGTGCACGCTTTTGCTTTTGCTCATGGGCACCTGTCCAGCCTCATGCAGGCCAGCCTGCCGGGCGTGAGAGACCTCGTGGAGCACTCCACCCTCCCAGCCAAGGCCGCCGGAAGCAGTCAGCAGTTAACTCACTTGCTGACCACAGCTGCATGCGAGGCTGGCCAGGCGAGAAGCCCCCAGGCAGACGGCTGACTCTTGAGAAATAATAAATGAGGTACCCAAGTCACTAAGTCTTAGGCTGATTGTGCAATTCCTCGCTAATACAAATGAGGATCACCTCTGAAATTTTTTGGTGCATATTCTGGATACATTTTTGTTTCAAAGAGGGATTATTTTCTTGGTTCTAACATCAATGTGGATCTTGCCCAGATTTAGTATATATCTCAACTCAATTGATCAGAGGAAAACTAGAGATATTTTTATTCTCATAAGCTATAAGCTAATTCCCAAATACTGTTAGAAAATTTAGACATTTGGAATAATGGATATTTGACCTGTAAATTCTTTATCTGGCTCTTTAACACAGCAATTAGCTAAACAACAGAATTTGAGGCATGCAGAGCAATCCTGGGAGCTCTTTCTGCCGCCTGCATATATTACAGGTGCCGAGGACTGTTTCCCGCTCGGCATGAATTTAGGTGAGTTTACTTATTGGGCAGGACTTGAGCAGATTCACTCACCATGGAGACGTCTAAGACCCTGGGGCCAGAGTTATTATTTGAATCCAGACTTTGTTGCATTTATAAAAATGACACATTCTCACCATGAAACATTCAAGCAATTCAGATAAGTTTAAAGAAAGCAATAAATCACGTTGAATCTTCAAAAACACTAGTGTTGTCATTTTGTGAATGTCATTTTGGATTTTCCCTCTCAGATATATAAATGGGAGGATGGGGATGAAGATGGGATTTTTACATATAGTTTCAGATTCTACATATTTTTAATTTTGAAAATATTACATTTGTAATCCTTGATTTTATCAAGAGGAAAAAGATGGAGTTCGAATTCAGATAAATATTGATTTACTCCTTAGGCTAGTTTCTCTCAGTTTATGCAAAACCTTAAAAAGATGAGAGAATCAAATACCATCCAGGCCTTTCTGGCCTTGCCCCTCCCTGCTGCCACCTTACATCAGTCAAGACTGAGTTTATAATGAGAATATGACAAACCGACCAACACAATAGATCCAGAGGCATGAATGCAGGAACAGAAAAACAGATTTCAATGGGAAGGGGGCACGGGAGAGATTAACCCAAGAGCATATATGCTACAGGCTTGGCCCAGTGCCACAGACAAGGGTGTGGGAAAGGCCTGGGTGGGACGGGACCAACAAGGAGACAATGGGAGACACCTGTAGGACTGTCGGTAAAACAAAAAAAAAAAGAGAGAGAATATGACTGTGCTTCACTATTCTTGTCTTGCTGTGGATTTCAGCTCCTTGCCTGGGCCTCCCAGTGGACGTCAGCCTAGGGTCCCCCTCAGCACGTTAAGACTCCGAAGTAGGTTCAGGGAGCCAATACCCACAGGAAGACTGTCAGCCCCATTTTAAGTTGTTCCCCCTTTTCTCCAGAAACAGGGTGGGTCCTGGAGTTCCAGGGCCACATTCTCATGACTCAAGGAGCCATTCACATAGAGCAAGAGCATACACATGGGTGCCGCCTCGCTCCCGCACCGTCCCTGACTCCAGCTTCCGGAGCTGTGCTTCAGGACTACAGCACAGGCCCTGCCACCGGCCTACAGGGTGAGTTCCCCCTCAGGTACTGACACCAAACTTTACCCAGGCTCTTCTGAACCCTCTTTTTAAAAGATTTTTAAAATTGATTTTTAGAGAGAGGAGAAGAGAGAGGGAGAGAAACATCGATGTGAGAGTCAAATATTGATTGATTGTCTCCTGCATGCCCCCTACTGGGGATTGAACCCACAACCTGGGCATGTGCCTGACAGAGACTTGAACTGGCAACACTTCAGTAGACTGGACGATGTCCAAACAACGGAGCCACACAGGTCGGGATGAGCACTCTTTGCGACTTGATTCATCCGTGGGCCCTGTCTTTGGCCTGCTTAGTCACATTATAGCTAGAATCCTGCTAAATCAGTTCAGTAATAATCCGTCTGACCTTGATATCTGAGCAAAGCCCTCATCTTCTTCATCCCCACTTTTGGTGTCTAAATCCCTGGCCTGTCTTTACCAAGAACCCTGTTAAGTTGATTTGGCAAGAATCCCCACACACCTTTGATGTCGCCTCTTCACAATTTCCCATCCACAGAAGTCCATCTGCTCCTTGGCTGTGAGGACCCGCCTGTCCTTGAGATGTTGGGAGCTGAGCCTGGTCTCTCTCCCTGTTGCCTCAATGCACACACATGGAATGAATGTATGGGTGAGTGAACGAAATAACTTACATTTCTTTATTTCACTGAGCTGCAGTGTATCGCATTCCTGAACTGAGAAATGAAGAGATAATCCAAACCAATACCTTTAGATGGTGTTGCATTAGTAGTCAATAAATGTTCAATATATCCTATATAATAAAAGGATAGTATGCAAATTGACCCTAATGGTGGAACAACCACTTAATCAGGCACTATGAAGCGCACAAACCACCTCTTGGTTTCTTTCCCTGGCTGGCAGGCTCCAATTGCCTGATGGTGAACTGGAAACCCAGGGTGGGGGAGGCTGGAAGCAGGGCCAACTGCAGGCAGCGGGGGAAGATGGCCCTGATCACCGGCCAGGCCTGGGGACCGTACCTGTGCACAAATTCCATGTGCTGGGCCCCTAGTGAAAAACAATGAGGAGTGGCCTTATCTTCCGAGGCCCAGTGGGGTCTGCGAAGTGGTGTGCTCTGGAGCCCTCCTCTTCTCTTTAGCAGGAAAATGGAGCTTCAGCTTTCCCCTGGGACTCAATAAAGGACGCCTCCAAACTGAAAATGATTAGGGAGAGTTTTCAGGATTTTGTTGACTTTTCCTTGTTGATACTCAGGGCAAGGATGAGGGCGAGGGTGAGGCTATACTCAGCCACATTATAATCACAATTTTTCTGTATAAATATTGACATCTTTCCTGTCTGCTTGCTGCTGTTGAACTTTTAAAAATATATCTTTATTGATTTCAGAGAGGGAGAGAGAGGGAAAGAAACATCAATGATGAGAGAGAATAGTTGATCGTCTGTCCTCTGTGCACCCCCACTAGAGATGGAGCCCACAACCAAGGCATGGGCCCTGACGGGGAATCAAATCATGACCTGGTTCATAGGTTGACATTCGACTACTGAGCCACGCTGGCGGGGCTTCTGTTGAATGTTTGATGGGAATTATTTGTCAGGTATTTGTGGGATGGAAGTGGTGTGCTTGGCATCATTCTGCTGTCTTCGCTGGGTGTGGTGAGAATTCCTACATGCATGCCACTGCATTTATTCTCTCTAAGGGCCTCCCTGCTGTGAGGTAACTTCATGTGTTAACCGACTTACTGTGAATTGTCACTCCCTTGTCCCATGCTGGACACACACTGGGACAGTGAATGGCTTCCTGAAAGCAGGACCCGGTCAGTGTGCCAGACACAGGACCACCGTCCATGGAGGCACAGTCTCCTAAGGCCAGCAGGGAGGGACATGAGGATTCTGCTTGTCCTTGAAGCCATGGTGCTAGACAGAAAGGCCAGGGCTCGGGGACCTGTGTGTTCGGCCCGCCGATGTCATGATGGCCCACCTGTCGGGACTGGCTGTATCGGGTCGGAGACAAGGACTCAGGGAAGCACACTTTGTGAGTCTTTCTCTCAGTCCTTCCAAAAACAGGAAACAATTCCTTTTAAACTCTTCTCAGTGAGGAGTCAGGAGAGCGACAGCATCCAGTGCTGCTGGGACCTGGGGGGACGCTCTGGTTATGCTGCTGTTCGGGGTATAAATTGCTTCTATGGTTTTGGAAAAGAACTTGACAGAACCTACTAGAGTAAAAATACATTTGCATTTTGACACTGGAAAGCACCTTTGGGGGATCTACCCTATTGAAATCAGACCATCATTTTGTGAGAAAAGATGAGCAGAGATGTTTATCGAAGTGTCACTTATAGCGGCGGCAAAGCTGAGAGCTGGCAGGCCAACTGTCATCGCACGAGAATTAACGCATCTCGGTACATTCCTATAGAATAGGACACAGAGATCAAGGAGTAATGTGATATCGTGTTAATTGAAAAAAAGGACAATTCTCTGAGTCACGTGTATGAATTGAAAAGAAGTCTCTCTGTCGTGTGTGTCTGTGTGCATTTGTGTGAGTGCAGACCATGCGTGGAGGGAAGTGCCCCAGGGTGGAGGAGGGGTCAGGGTGGAGGAGGGGTCAGGGTGGAGGAGAGGCCAGGCAGGGGCAGGGAGATGATAAACCGGTTGACTTCTGCTTTGGGATCACCTGGGTTGATGGCTGATTTGATCTGTTGTAACAAACAACATGTATTACTTTTGTAGATTGAAAGGACAACCAAATAAGGTATTAAAATATAAATGAAATCTGAATAGTCTGTGGCCTAAGGGATAATCATGGGAGACGCAGGGACTAGGATCTCTCTGCCTGTCTAGGTAACTTCCACATCATGTAGGCTGCCTCACCCAAGCACTCACTCCACACACATCCCGCAGTGTGGGTGACTGTCCAGCGCCCGCAGGGAAGAGACCCCCCCATGCTGAGGCTCCCCTCCCCAACCCGTGGGAGGTGGGCAACACTGTCCTGAGGTTCATCCCGCCTCCAGCGAGTCCATTTCTCACGTGTAACCACAGATGGAGCACCACAGAGTCCCTGTGATATCCTTTATCTGGGTAGCTCATGTAGTCCTTCCCCAAGTATAGCAAACCATTTCCATTGCTAAATTGAATTTTAGAGAGAGTGGAAGGGAGAGGGAAAGAGAGAGAAGCACTGATTGGCTGCTTCCCACATGCACCCAGTGGGGTTGGAACCTGCAACCTGGGCATGTGCCCTGACTGGGAATTGAGCCAGTGACCTTCCAGTGCATAACCAACTGAGCCACACCAGCCGGCCATTTCTAAAGCAGCAATGTGCCTTCGTATGACCCGGACCATGTCCTTCCAGGGAAAGGCATGTGTTTCCCATGTGTAAGACATTGAACAGCTGATCGGTACAGAGCAGGGTAACCTGAGGGCCTAGCCCCTCATTCTCCACTTACATGACTAGTTCTTACTGTGTCCATGCAGGCCCTCAGTTCCAGGGTTTTGTGGAAAAGACTAGATGAATATCCACAGAAAATTTTCTCTCTTAAAAAAATACCTGATATGCCTAAGACGATTGTAGGGATGGGTCGTGGAGACGCTTTAAGAGCATAAGGAAGCACACGCACAATTTGTGGCTGAGCTGGAGGCCAAACGGGGGCGTAGTGTGGTGACGCAAATAAGAACCCACCCGCATTCTCCACCTCCCCCACCCCACACAGAAGTGTTAATGCTGTTCTGTTCTGCAAGAATCTTTAAAGGGGCCTGAGCAAAAATCAAAGAAGCTCCCCCAACTCCAAAACCAAAGAAGGCGTCTGGTTTCTGTTCCGCAGCAGGAAGAATTCCTGGGCAGGCGAGGCATTTATCTCGGCTTCTCTCCCTGACCTGCCAGTTTGCCCACCACGTACAGAGTAATCCCTTGGCTTGTACGTAGTGGAAAGGAAGTGATACAGGTGGTGATGTGATTAAGAAAACACAAAATCCAGCTTCCTACCCACTCATGAGACACACTTTCTGACAAAGCATTCTGTTTCTTTCAAATCTTAACGTATGAAATGACTATTCCAAGGATGTCACTTAAATTGAACATAAAAAAGCCAAAGCTATTTTTAAATTATTTTTTCCAATTATAGTTTACATTTAATATTATTGTGTATTGGTGTCAGGTGTATAGCATGTTGGTTAGATAATCATACATTACAAAGTGATCCCCCTGATATTTTTAGTGCCCACCTGGCACCATACACAGTTATTATATTATACTAGAATACTAGCGGCCTGGTGAATGAATTCCTGCACCAGTGCGAGGGAGGGGGTCCCTCAGCCTGGCCTGCAGGATTAGGCTGAAACTGACTCTCTGACATTCCCCGAGGGGTCCCAGATTGCATGAGGGTGCAGGCCAAGCCAAGGGACCCCACAGGTGCACAATTGGGGCCAGAAAGGGATGCAGGAGGTTGGCCAGTTGGGGAGGGACCTTGTGGGGAGAGACTGTGAGGGCTCCAGCGTATGTCCAGCCCATCTAGCTTTGTCCCAATTGAGCGGACCCCAGCAGCAAGATAACTGACTGGTTGGAGTATCTGCCCCCTGGTGGTCAGTCCACAGCATAGAGAGCGGTTGAGCAGCCTTAGCATATCATTAGCATTTTATGCTTTATTGATTGTATGGACAGTTGGACACTTAGCATGTTAGGCTTTTATTACATAGGATTCCCTGTGCAGTACTTTTCATCCCTGTGACGATTCTGTAACCACCAATCAGTCCTTCTCAATCCCTTCACCTCTTTATCCTCTCCAGCTCCCCTCCCCTCTGGCAACCATCAGTCTGTTCTCGGCATCCATGAGTCTGTTTCTGTTTTGTTTGTTCATTTATACTGTTCTTTTGATTCCAAATATAAATTAGATTATATGGAATTTGTCTTTCCCTGTCTGACTTATTTCACTTACTGTAAGAAGACGTCCTTCTTTTTTAACAGCCGTAGCATTCCATTGTGTAAGTGAACCACAGGTGGGCTTGTGGGCTGCTTCCATATCTGAGCTGTTGTAGATAATGCTGTGAGGAACATAGGGTGCGCCTGTTCTTTTGAATTAGTGTTTTGGGTTTCTTCAGATACATGCCCAGGAGTGGAATCGCTGGATCAGAGGAAGCTCCATACCACTTTCCACAGAGCCAAAGCTGCTTTTGAAGGATCATTTATTTGAAGGTGTTCAGGAGAACCCATGATGAGCTTACAGAGACAGATCGTTCAGAACCCGTGGTCCTGTGCATTCTCTGCCCACTGGACATGAGCGCCTTCTCTGTGGCTCAGCTAGACAGCCTTCCAGAGAGGGCCAAGGACAGGTGCAGGAAGGAAACCTCACAGAGGTCTCTCTGTACACAGATGGGCAGCCGCCAAGCCTGCTGCCCACAGCGGGCACCCCAAAACCCAGGCCACAAAAGGTCACGTGCCAGGGTCATTCCTGAGCCGTGTCCACAGCTCATCTCCTTCACCCTGACACATGGTCACAGGGACACTGCATGGCAGCAGTCAGGAGGTCCACCTCTCAGGTCACAGGTGCCTGGCAGTCCGTCGGCTGCTCTCTGCCATCCCAGATGTGGGTGAAAGGGGAGGGGCCAGTGGAGCTGGCTGCCCTGTGTGGGGGCAACTGGCACCCTGTGGGGGAGGCTGGCTGCCCCAAGGAGAGACTTGGGCTGGGGGGGGGGCGGCTGATGCCCTGTGGGGGAGATGGCTGTCCCATGGAGAGGTTGGCCTGGCGTGGGGGGGGGGAGAGGGAGGAGGGAGGCTGGTGCCCTGTGGGGGAGATGGCTGCCCCATGGAGAGGTTGGCCTGGGGGGGGGGGGAGGAGGGAGGCTGGTGCCCTGTGGAGGAGATGGCTGCCCCATGGAGAGGTTTGCCTGGCGGGGGGGGGGGGGGGAGGGGGAGGAGGGAGGCTGGTGCCCTGTGGGGGAGATGGCTGCCCCATGGAGAGGTTGGCCTGGCGGGGGGGGGGGGGGGAAGGAGGGAGGCTGGTGCCCTGTGGGGGAGATGGCTGCCCCATGGAGAGGTTGGCTTGTGGGGGGGGAGGAGGGAGGCTGGTGCCCTGTGGGGGAGATGGCTGCCCCATGGAGAAGTTGGCCTGGCGGGGGGGGGGGGGGAAGGAGGGAGGCTGGTGCCCTGTGGGGGAGATGGCTGCCCCATGGAGAGGTTGGCCTGGCCGGGGGGTGGGGTGGGGGGAGAGGGAGGAGGGAGGCTGGTGCCCTGTGGGGGAGATGGCTGCCCCATGGAGAGGTTGGCCTGGCGGGGGGGAGGAGAGGAGGGAGGCTGGTGCCCTGTGGGGGAGATGGCTGCCCCATGGAGAGGTTGGCCTGGCGGGGGGGAGGAGAGGAGGGAGGCTGGTGCCCTGTGGGGGAGATGGCTGCCCCATGGAGAGGTTGGCCTGGCGGGGGGGAGGAGAGGAGGGAGGCTGGTGCCCTGTGGGGGAGATGGCTGCCCCATGGAGAGGTTGGCCTGGCGGGGGGGAGGAGAGGAGGGAGGCTGGTGCCCTGTGGGGGAGATGGCTGCCCCATGGAGAGGTTGGCCTGGCGGGGGGGAGGAGAGGAGGGAGGCTGGTGCCCTGTGGGGGAGATGGCTGCCCCATGGAGAGGTTGGCCTGGGGGTGGGGAGGAGGGAGGCTGGTGCCCTGTGGGGGAGATGGCTGCCCCATGGAGAGGTTGGCCTGGGGGGTGGTGGAGGGCGGCTGGTGCCCTGTGGGGGAGATGGCCGCCCTGTTGTGGGGAGCTGCCCTGTGATCCCTCTGAAACACCTGGTCCCCTAACTGCCGCCGGTGCCCTTGGGCTCCTTACACTGGTTTTCAGTGATTCCTGGCCCCTCTGCAGGGAAAGGACACTTCCTTCTGCGGAACCCTCTCCAGGTCCTGAGCTTGTTGAATTGGGGGCTCCCTGGATTTCACTGTTGACGTGCAGGGGTCGAGGGCTCACCCACATGGCTTCCTTTCCTTCCACTCAGCTCCTACCAGGAGCCCAGGGTCAGCCTGAGGCTGTAGGCGGGGACAGGGCCCAGGTGGGCTGGATTTATGGCCTTGAAGCAAATGGGGCCCAACAAGCAAACACCAGGGAGAACCTCCCACCATCTGCTAAGTCACCCCGAGAGCCGCCAGGCCCTTAGGGCGAAACCCCACCCACAACACCCGTGCAGTAGCGCATACAGGTGGCCAGGCTCTAGTCCTAGGTCGCCTCTATGCCACCTACCACCCACTAGCAGGCCAGGCTCGGTTTGGATGTCCTACAGAACATGCAGAGGCCCAGGGGTGTTTCCAGAACGGTAAAGCGTTTACATTAGTAACAATGACCTTCGGGCACGTACCTCACACAGACTCTTCCGCAATGTGCCTGGTGCTGCACACCCCAGCTCAGGGAGTCAGCAGGCAGTTCAAGGTGACCAGGTATGCATCATGCCGCGCAGATGAGCTGGCTCTAGCCCTGCCTGTGACCATGGAAGGACCTGCAGATCCAGGGCTGGAGACACCGCCAATGGCCGGGCACTGGGCCCTGAACCCTGACTCTGGTCCCACGTTTAGGGCTGATGCTAGTTCTCAGGCCATCGGTTGAAGCCACAGTCTCCTCGGGGGATGACAACTGAAATAATGACAATGAGCTTCACCTTACATCACTCACTCCTGGCTCTGGTTCAAGGTCTGCCCTCTCCCCTTGCCCCAGGGGCCTGCCAGTCATTCTGAGAGGCATTGTCACTCAAGGGGAAATGTGGCATGCTGTGGGCACCTGCCCTGGGTGAGGAGCAGGCATGGTTGCCAGCACTGGGTCCCTGAATCCGAGCAGCAGCAGTGTGCTCAGCAAGCACTGCAGAGCTGGAAACGCTCTCCTCACGGCCCTGGCCACCCGCTGGGTTTAAAATCGCTCTCACACAAATGGGCCGTCGCCAATACAGCTCTTAAAGCATCATGCAGACCCGAATCCCCCGCAGGCAGCAGGTGCATGGATTGGGCCACGGATCTGGCTATGGACTCGCAGACGCCTCACGTGTCCGCTCATGCCTCTCCATGCATTTCCTCTGACCTCTCGTGGATCTCCCCACGGAACCGCCGGGCGCCTTCACCAACATGGACAGTGGCCGCCCTGTGACACAGAGTGTAGGCCTGCACTTCCTCCCACCTGTCAGGCAGCAGCAATAAGGAAGCGTGGTGTTCTCCTCCCCATTGTCAGTGGCACCCACGTGGCCTCCGTCATGAGGGGCTCAGTCCCTCTGTGTCGGCGGCCGGAGAAACGTGTCATGGTGAGGCCCTGGGTGTGCACACCGCTCCTCACTCACCACGGTGACGCTCCTGGGCAGGACCGATGACTGAAGCAGAGAGCTTCCTGCTGAAGAATAAACACGTGGGTGACACTGTGCGGGGCAGGAACGCAGGCTCCCCGTGAGCAGACCCACGCCGTGGCGGGGCGTGTTCCGAGAGGCTCCCCCACCCGTGCTCCCCTGTAGACTCCAGCGAAAGAGAAACCACCAATTCTGGGAAATGTTGGTGCCGAGGCAGAAGGGCTCCGGATGCAGTGGTTTGTTCCTTCTCGGAGAAGTTTGCAATCACATTCTGTGTGCTCAGTAGTTTAGAAATAAAGGTTTTTGATTACTTTATACCCTTTAAAGTTCAGGAGTTCTACCTGCGGCTGATAGTAAGACATCCTTTTCTCCAGCAGCGTGGCTGCTCTGACGGATCGCCAGGGTCGCTGGGGAAATAAGTCAGCCACCAAGAGCAAGATGAAAGATGAGCTTCTTCACCTCCCAGAGACCATCTACCTCCAGCATGTTCTTGACTTAATGTATTTGTATGGGCCTTCTGTCTACAGATTCTAAAAATATGAACACACAGTAACATATTATCTGTCTGGCATCATGAAATGAGTTACAGCATTAGCAATAAAACATTATGTTTTCCTAATAACAAGAACAACATATAATCATTTTTTTAGGTGAAAAATGTAAAAAAGATCAAATATGAAAATAAAACCATCTACAATATTATAATTCTAACAGCTGAGGCAGCAGTCTTTCGCCAGCCTGATATACTTTGTTCCAGCCTTTATCCTGTGCAGCTGATATGCAATTTACACATAATTTACTCAGAGATGGGCCTGCAGTCTACTTAGAGCCACACTGTGACTTACCACATGGTAACTATTGTTCTACGTCACCCACCATTTCCTTACACGTAAAGAGGTTATGGCATGCATAAACTTCTACCTTTGGAGCTGTTCTTTAATCAGGAACACATTGTTAACTAACTAGGTTGTTTTTAATTTTAGATTGTCTTCAATTAAAAAATAAGCACCTGCTCACTGAGCCACACTGGTATATTTCTTTAAAAAAATATATATATATATTTTATTTATTTTTTACAGAGATGAAGGGAGAGGGATAGAGTTACAAACATCAATGAGACAGACACATTGATCAGCTGCCTCCTGCACCCTCCGCACTGGGGATGTGCCCACAACCAAGGTACATGCCCTTGACCGGAATCGAACCTGGGACCCTTGAGTCCACAGGCCGACGCTCTATCCACTGAGCCAAACTGATTTTGGCCTCACTGGTATATTTCCACACACAGATCTGACTACTTCTTTAGATGAAATTCTCCAAGTAAAACTGCTGTGCTGGGAAGAACCTACATTTGAAGTCTTGCAACACTGGACAATTTCTTTCCCCAAGATTGTACTGGTGGATGAAATGCCGTCCCTGCCTGGGGCTCCTGAAGAGGCGATGAAAATGAAAGCTGCACACAGCCCAGGACTTAAGGGAACAGGGACCACCATAGCAGTCCCAGGCTGCTCCCCTGGCATCTACATGGGACCCCAAAATAAGTCCTTCCAAGTTGAAGCCACTGTTAACTGAGGTTTTGTCTTATATGCAGCTGTATCCTAACTGATAGACTGTGTGATCCTGACCAAGCCTACTCACACTTCTGAGTTCTCAGATCTGTAGAATGGGCTCCTGTGGGAAGTGGGAGAGAATTTGCATTGTGAGGTGGCTTTAAGGGTTCATCTAGCCTTTCCTTTTATGGTCCTGCTCAGATCCAAGTAACCTACCAACTTCAAAGCCTCCACACCGACCTGCAAGCCTTTCATTGGCCCCCAGAGTGAAGTCTCCCTGTGAGTCACATTCCTGAAAAAGAGCCACGAGCAGAAAGCTACTTCTTCACAGGATTCTTCCTTTAGGCGTGTTTTCCTGTGCGAGTGTTTTCCTGATTTACCTTTTATAACAAATTTAATTCTTAATAAAACAAAACTCCATTCAATTAGATTCTCCGTGGTAAATTGTGTAATAATTGGGATTAGGGCTGCACCAAAGACTGTGACAATTTTTTTATGAGAAAGAAATGGATTCTTCAAACAAATCAACACTGTAAATAGGACAACTTATCACTGTATAGGAAAGCAATTGTCCCCAATAACTATAGATCATCTATGGACATAAAATTAATTAATATTAATCAGAAACCATCATTACCCAGCTCATTACATTTTGCTCTTCATGATATTTTGCTTGAGGTTCTCCATTTATTGCTGGAGCAGGGCTGGAAGTATAAAGGAATTCAGATGATTTCACACAATTTATCCTAATCAGTAAATTTTGCTTTTGGTTAAGTATACATATTTCTCTCTTTTCTACGACCAGCACGGCTGGAGAGCGGCCAGGAGTCCTGAGTAGGGGCAATGGGGATTGAGAAAATGAAAGAGACAGACACAGAGACAGAAGGGAAAGCTGGGACCGGGTGGGGCAGCTGTCTTCTGATGGAGAGATAGGGACCCAGAGCTGATACAGTGTGTTTATTTTATACAGTGTGTTTATTTTATACAGTAAGATAATAGGAAGTTTTACTAAAGTTTCAGATAAAGAAAATATGTGCATTCTTGTGGCTTCTTTGTAATTGTCACTTCAGGATGGGCCGGGGTAATTGTGTTTGTTCCTGGTGCCTGGCTGGATTTAGATGATGAAATTTAGTAGCTGGTGCCTGAGCTAAAGGTCAGACTGACAACACACCTGCCTCTGGCAAGGTATGTTTCCAGGTCATGGCTGTGCCAGGCGCCACTGGATTAGGACAACAATCAGCTCAGGGGCCTTTCCCAGGTGCTCTCTACAGTTAAGTCATTCCTCTTCCCAGACACAGAGGCAGAAAGATAAAATGCCACTCCCTTTCTCTTAAATTATTAATATTTCAGAGTTTTTCATTTTCTACAGGTTACAGCACTCTAAGGAAAAGGGCTTGGGGATAAAAAACCAATAGTTACATGAAAAGGATAAGAGAAGCCCTGGATCCATGAGGTAAGTGGTTTTCCTTCTCTATTTCCATTGCAGCAGGAGAAAGTGAAATTGTGGGGCCTGAGAGAAGGCTGTGAGCAGTAGAAGTTACATTTCAGATTCAGAAGCCCACCTGGGACAAGACAAACACTGACATTTCTCTGTCTTTCCTCAGCCTGTCTCTCTGCTGTTTCAGGCTCTGTACACATCTCCAGAGAGTGAGAATCAAATTTTCAATTTACCTGAAAAGCACCAAACAATCATGGGTTATTGTTTGCTTTAAACTCTCTATAGAAGAACTCACACAACTCAATAGCCTAAAAACAAATAACCCAATTTAAAAACTGTCAAAGGACCCGAACAGACATTTTCCTTTCCCAAAGAAGGCATACAAAAGGCCAACAGGTACATGAAAAGATGTTCAACATCACTAATCATCAGAGAAATGCAAATTCAAACCATCATGAGATGTCTCCTCACACCTGTTAAAATGTCTATCATCAAAGGACAAGAGATAACACATGCTGGGGAGGATGTGAAGAAAAGAGAGCTCTTGTGCATGGTTGGTAGGAATATAAATTGGTGCAGCTACTGTGGAAAACAGTATGATTATTCCTCAAAAAATTAACAAGAGAACTAGCATAGGATCCAGCAATTCTACTTCTGGGTGTTTATCCAAAGGAAACAAAATCAGGGCCTCAGGAGAGAGCTGCACTCCCATGTTCATTACAGCATTATTTACACATCCAAGACATAGAAACAATCTAAATATCTGCTAATTGATAAATAAATAAAATATTATATATATAATCCTATTGAATAAAGAGAGAATATGCTAATTGACTGCCCTGCCCTCAAAGATGGTGGCACCCACAACCACTAGATGGCAATGCCCAGTCCCCTCAGCCCTGCCAGGGCAGCAGATTCATGGCAAGGTCAGGCCTGCCGCCAGGCAGGTCCGGCTGCTCTGCGCACATGCCTCCGGAGTCCCCCAGTTCTCTCAGCCCTCCAGCTCCCCAGGGCTGGCCTGAGGTTCAGGTAAGCTTTGTATGGTGGCTTCCCAGCTACCCAGGGATGTCCGAGGCTCAGGTAATTATGGCTGGCTGAGGCTTATACTGCCAGCAGTGGCAGCAGCAGATGTGTGATGGGGCATTGCTTTCCCCTGATTACCAGGTTGCCTCCTATCCCTGAAGGCTCCCAGACTGTGAGAGGAGGCAGGCCTGGCTGAGGGACACCCCTCCAGTGCATGAATTTTCATATACTGGGCTTCCAATATAATATAATATAATATAATATAATATAATATAATATAATATAATATAATATAATATAATATTATTATAGCCATAAAAAAAAGAAATCCTACCATTTGTGACAAGATGGATATACCTTAAAAGTATTATGCTAAGTGAAATAAGTCAAAGAAAGGCAAATACTGTGTGAAAGGCAAAAACTGGGGTGTGTTTTTTAGGTAAGGAACCTAAAAAACACACCCCAGTTCATAAAAAAAGTCAGACAGGGGACAGGTGTGTGTGTGTGTGTGTGTGTGTGTGTGTGTGTGTGTGTGTTTGGGGGGATCGGAGTAAGATGATTGTTAGGGTTTGGCCAGTGATGCCGGCTATGAAAGAATTCATGACTGAGAGAAGAGGTAGATGCAAGGAGGGAGTTTATTTTATATTTCAAGAGAGGAAAGGGCCAGTGTATTGCTACCTAGTACATGGCAGGGAGGAAAGGATGGCCTTCTCTTTTAAGCAGTGGCTGTTGCTAAGCAACAAAGAAAGGAGAGGGATTGTGTTGAAATTGAACAGATACATGGGGAGTGAGGGGGTGCTATCTTGAAAAGTTACAGTTTGTTTTCTTTCCAAGAGACAGTTCAGTGGTTGTCCTAAGAAAGTGTCTTACAAGCTTAGAGCAATGTTGTGAAGAGTTCAAAGAGGCTTGTTTGAAGGGGAAGAAGGAAAGGAATGTTCTACTAGCTAAAGACACCTTGATGGGAATTATCTGAGTTGTGAAACAGCAGGGAGGAGGGGGATGCATGAATGTAGCCTTGAGAGTAGCTTATCTTGCCCCTCACTTTGAACAAAGGGGCTGTCTGAATCACAGGAGTCAACAATTTAGTTGGTGTTTAATTACCAGGTGTTTCTCATGAATTGTGGAAGGCCACAGCAAAGAAAAATAAAGGCCTTTTTCTGTCCTTTTAGTGATCGCAGGTACTAACTTCCAATTCTAGGATGAATAGCATTAGGGATGTACTGTACACCATGGTGCAACAGCTAACACTGCTGTGTGATCTGTAGGAAAGTTGTTAAGAGGGTAGAACCTTAGAGCTCCTCACATAGAGAAGCTGATCTTTGTTTCTTTGCTTTTTTATTGTATCCAGATGACATGAGGGATGTTAGCTGTCCCTATTGTGATAACCACTTCACGATATCTGTAAATCATTATGCTGCATGCCTTAACCTTAAACAGTGATATATGGCAACTATTTTTTAATAAAACAGGAAAAAAAATAAGCTGACCACAGAAGCTGGTGGGGAGCTAGTAGGGACCTTCAAGGTCTATTCTGTGGATTTGTTTGGCCCATTTCTATGTTTTGGAAAGTGCTCACTGACTCTGGCCCTTGGCTCATTCACACATGGGCGGTGGCAGAAGTTCAACTATAAAAAATTCTAGAGGCAATGAAAATAGAGCCAGAAGTGCCTTTTCTCATTCAAACTGAGGTCCTAGATCTTTTGGGGACACACGTTTTAAAGTCAAGAATTTGTCCCAATGTCTGTGTCTCTCTTACTTCCTGTATTATAGTTCCCTGCCTGTGATTGGCTAGTCCATCCTCAAAGGTCCCAGGTAGGTGGAACTCCTCTGATTGCAGTTCAACAATCCTTTCTTCCTGCCTGGTGACCGGTGCCTTTCTCTCATCACAATTCCCACTTAGGCTGGCCTGTCCCCTCTGCCAAGGTCAGTGTCTTCCACCTCTCACCCACAGCCTCCAGTTCCGTGTTCCACCTGCCGAGGCAAGTCGAACTAATTCGTAAGAAGCTATTGACGGCAGATGAGCTTAATCGACCTTCCTCAGATACTCATCGTCACAGGGCCCTCAACGGCCATTGTGCAAGGACGAATCACTCGGTTTTAGGCAGATCAGGCAGAAGACGTTTAGCATGAGCGTGGATGGGATAGCTCTGATCTTGGTGCTCCCCCATTAGCTGACTGTTCACACCTTCTGTGCTCCTTACCACTGCTGATAACAGCAAAAGGGTCAGAATCCATGGATGGCAGGGCACATGGGCCCTTACACTAACTTCCTGCTGCCTTCCATTCTGAAACTGGGTATTTTTTTGCGGGGGAGGGGAAGGGTTACTGGTTCTAGTTCCTTGAGCACCTGTCTGGACTGTTTGTGACATTGTGCCCCTGCAGAGAAAGGACAGAAGCCACGAACTCCTTGCTGCATTGGAAAAACCTGTGAAGCCAACATGACCTCTGCCTGGTCAGAAACCCAGACACAACCCACTCTTTCAGGCCCACCGGCTGTCCCTGCTCCCGGCACATTTCCTGGCCACTTCACGCTTCTCGTGACGTGGTCTCTGCGGCGCCTGTGAAATGTGTTCATTTCCACGTAAGACAGGACGAGGAGGAGGAAGTCTCACTCATTGTCAGTCTTGTCGATTAGGTTGTACCTTCTTAAGGGCTGGCAGCTGTGCGGAGTGGTGGGGCCGGGGAGGGGGGGTGGTCACCAAGCTGCAGTGCAGACACCCCTGTTGCGGGCTTCCTGCCCTCAGGGGAGGCCCTGAGTGTGGCTGACGTGTGTTCATCCTACCGGCGGCCACTGGGAGTCCCTAAGTAGAGAAAGCGAAGCCTTTAGGAGCTGCTGGAGGAAGAACATAGGACAGCTGAGCGGGATTCTAGCAGAGATCCCAGCTGGCCTTTGGGATGGGGAAGCAGGAGCCTTCTTCCTCAAGCGTCACCCAGAGGCTCGGAGGCAGGAGAAGCGCGGTGAGTGCTTCGGGTCCAGGGAAGCAGGCTTGAAGGCTAGATACGTTTCAAATTATTTCAACCACCGGTTCTCAACCTCTGTTGAATACAGGCCCCGTTAAGCATTGGATGAAAGTTGTGGGCCCTATCTTGAAATAAATGGTCATGTAAGCAGGGTGTCCCCAAACGTACACACACTCAACAGCTGAGAGCTCATTGATGTGTCCTTCTTTTCAGGCAGGCGAAGCTTCGAACAGGGAAACATCCTAAAATGCTTCTGGACGTTTGGAAACACAGTTGAAGCACAAACACTGCCTTTGTAATAATCTAAACTGTGTGTACCTTTTGGGGGACACCCTATATATACACAAACTTTTGCAAATGAATTCGGAAGGTCCCAGGGTCTGTGGATGACTACTCGAACCCCCAGGCCTGGCTGGCCTCAGATACGAGCTGCATTCCCCGGAGATTTGGAATTGCTGCTCACACGGAGGGCTGAGCTAACGCAGGAATAGGGTGTCTGAAGGGTGTGCTGACTTCTCTCTAGGGCGACAGCAGGTCAAACAAAACAAATTTAAGGGACTTGGGATGTGTGTTCACACACGGACTGGGTTTGCCTCCCCTGCAGAGTGGGGCTCCCTGTGAGCTGTGATTTCACTTTTGAATCCTACGCCTCCCCCCCCCCCCCCCCCCCGCCCCCACGCAGGTTTCTGGTTTCTAGTCAGCAAAGGAATGAGAGCCTTTATTTTTGTAACTGGGAGGTGGGGGGGAGGGAAGGAGGGAGGTGAAGGGTCTGGAAAATGAGGGCAAGGACATCATTGGGATGAGGACTGGAAGAGACAGGGACATACTTTGTTGTTGGGAGCCATCAGAGTTGAGACAAGCAACTCTGTCTTAAGAAAATACAACTCCATCTTAGAATTAAGTTCCGTCTGGCAGAAGTTATGCGGTGCCCTGTGGGTTTGGCCAGAAGCTAAAGATTAACTTGTCGCTTAGCACATCTTGCTCCAGAGGATCTCTGCAACTCCCCTTCCTGATCCTCCCCCATAGCTAGACCGACCTTGGAATGTTACACCTTGGAATGTTACACCGCCCTGGCAGTTAGCCAATCCTGTGTTGCCAGGTACCTTACCACCTTGTCACTCAGTGCCTAAACCAATAGGCAACCCTGCCCCCCTTTGTTCCTGCTGTATATATACTGTTGTTCCAAAAATAAAGTTTGAGGCTTGATCAGAACTTTGTCTTGCCTCCATTTCTCTGTTTCCCCTGTCCCTTCTTTTCATCCTTCACAGGTCCTCCCTCTCCCCACGTTGTTGTGCCCCAAGGGTCGGGGCACTTTGTGTCAAGAAAATAACCTTCAACTCCCTGGCAGCCTTGAGGACAGCGAGGGAGAGGTCACCAGGACTGGATGCCCGGTGCCCCGGCAGCAGCCCCTTCAGGCCTGCGGGCCCTTCTGGAAGCTGTTCGGTACTGAGAGGGGCTCTTTAAGAATGCGCTGGGAATCTCAGCTGAGCTGGACCTTTACCTGAACCCTGCCCGTCAGAGACCCATTGCTGAGACCCGAAGCTCTCAGATGTGCTGGGGGAGACGGACTCCAGCCTGCATGGCCTGGACTGCTGAGGTGCTTCCTTTCACAGAGACGTAGTTCCAGCTGCACAGTGGGAATGCCTGCCGGAGGGGCTGTGTGCGGTGGGGGGGGGTCTTTCCTGATGCTTCAGGGTGAAATGGAGACACAGAGAAGACTCCTCACCCTCCTGAATCGCAGCTCCTCGCAGGCTGCCTCCTCTCCCCTGTGGCTCCCCGGGCCGCGCTCTGTAGTCTTGCCCCCATCGATGGCCTGGCATCCGGCTGGCAATCAGTTGGCAGTAGATGCAGTAGATCTACTTCCGGCCTCTGCTGTTTGATGGCCTGCACGTCTGTCCTCAACAGCATCTCCTCATGTCTTCATCGTACAGCTTTACAGTAAGCTTACCGATCAGACAGATTTCCACAACTTTCTTTTTCTTCTTCAAAATTCTTTTTGAAGAATCCAGGTTCCTTTATTTCCAGGTGCATTTCAGAGACAGCGTGCCCGTTTCTGCCGAGGGGCCTCTGGTTGGGGTGGACCTGTGCTGTGGTTTCTGGCTAGTTTTGGGGGAACTGACCCATTAATGAGGAGTCTTTCCGTTCCTGAGGAGTGCATTGTTCTTCATTTGTGTCTGTCATGTCATGTGTCTCTGCAATGTTTTATAATCAGATTGCATGGCTTTCCTCACACTGCCTTTCATTTATCGATACTTATTTCATGTTTTTAAATGCTATTTTAAATAATACTTATGTAATTTGTTTGTTGATATTACAAACATACAATTGATTTTTAAAAAAAATTTAAAAATATTTTTAAAAAATTGACTAAGAGAGAGCGAGGCAGAGAGACACACGCAGAGAGAAAGCCAAATATCGCATTGTTGTTCCACTTATTGATGCATTCACTGGTTGCTTCTTGCATGTGCCCTGACCTGAGATCAAACCTGCAACCTTGGTATAACGGGGCAATGCTCTAGCCAACTGAGCCACCCAGCCAGGCCAACATACAACTGACTTAAATATTGACATTACACTCAACAACCTTCTAAATATGCTCACTAGTTCTAAGAGCAGTTTGCAAATTCCTGTATTTTGCCCAGAAGTGATCATGTCATCTGCAAAGAACAATCATTTATTTTACTTCTTCCGTGCAGCCTGTATGACTCATTTGCTTTTAAAAAACTACATGTAAAATAGACTCATAGTCAAAGCTTCAACTTGGAGATATTAGGGGAGTTGTGCCAAGCGGAACTACAGTTGACCATGCCGCTGACCGGGCCTTGCCTGAGGTGACCATTATGTTGGATGCTGGGTGCACCTGTAAAGGCGGTCCACACAAGTGCACTGTGGCCTCCCTGCAGACGGAGCAGGTGGTTGAGATACTCAGGTGGCATTTGACCTTCCAGCCCTCCTACTCCAGGACTCAGAGCTGGATGACTGCTAGGGAAAACCAGCCCTCCTAGATCAGTTTTCAACTCTGCACAAGCCTGAGAGAGGGTATTACTAACTCAGATAATGGGCAGGGGTAGCTGAGTGCTCTGTGGGTCAGGCACAGCCAGCCCAAGGCCTGGAGTCTGACCTTCATGAGCCAGGCAGACAGTCAGTAGCTGCGTGACCTTCCTTCATACAGTTTCTCATCAAAAAGACAGAAAGCTGTTTGGGGAGAGGCTAGGACACTATCCCTTAGCCTCCGTTCCTCTCTTTAATTCACAGTGAAATATACTACAGGCTGTCAGAACTATTGGAAAAATGGGTCTAAATGGTGGAAACTCCAGGGAAAATAAAGCTCAGAACCACAGACTTTATCTTTTATTTTATTTAAAAAAATATTTTTATTGATTTTTCACAGAGAGAAAGGGAAAGGGATAGAGAGCTAGAAACATCAATGAGAGAGATACATCGACCAGCTGCCTCCTGCACACCCCCCACCAGGGATATGCCCGCAACCAATGTCCATGCCCCTGACCGGAATAGAACCTGGGACCTTTCAGTTCACAGACCGACGCTCTACCACTGAGCCAACCGGTTTCAGCAGAACCACAGACTTTAATGGCACCAACTTTGGAGACAAAGGAAAAGAAAAGCAGGGAGTGAATTGGTGTTAGGCCAAACTTCAAGCTTGGGGCAAAAATGAAACAAATAGTTTATTATGAAGGTAACCTGAGCAAAAATACCTCTTCCCTTATTGACACAAAATAGTAGGGAACTCGCGCGGCTGCGCTGGGGCCGGACGCATGGTCCCTGCCGAGGAGGCAGAAGCGCATCTTCCCGGGAGCTCCGCTCCCTGTACAGCTACAACCACCTCGTGGAGACACCGCGAGGAAGACGCCATGATTCTCGCTGCTGTGACATGTGTGATGTTAAAACTCAGAGGTGGAGGGAGAATTGCAAATGCATTTGAACAAACCAACTTCATGGGATTGAGTATGAGACCTGGCCTGATTTGCAAGACAGTGGGCTTAGATAGATGTGGGCAGGGGCAGGGGTGGGGGTGGGGGGGGAGGACCTGACCTGGGAGCCAGGGAAATGAGCAGCGTCACGGAAGGAGAGAGTCCATCGCCTTCCTCTCTGTGGGTTCACCAAGTGGAGCCTTTGGTGCTGTATCACATAAACATTCTGGTAAAGCGTAGCCGATCGATTTCAAGCAGATCAGAGATGAAGAGAAGCACCTAACGTAAGCTCCTAGGGGAGCGTTGTTTCCTTCCATCCATTCTAGTTATGCATATCCAGTTTGTGCTGGGAAGTCCTGTCTGATTTCTGTTTGTTGATGTTGCTACAGAAGCGATACATAACCAGCAAACAGGCTGCCACAGGACGGAATGTCCCATATACTAGTCATCACTGTGCTTGGGAAACAGGAGTAAAATCACCACAAGTAAGTTTTATGTTGTTGGATTTAAATATCTTTTCCATGTTTCTGTGAAAGCAATGTTAGATGCATCCTGTCCCTCTCTTCCCCAATGTGTTCACTTCTTTAATGCAAATACAGAAGGCATTCTGGGAAAGATGAGCAGGTAGTTTTCTGCCTGTTTAAAAGGACATTGTTCAACCCATCAAGATGGTCTTCCTACAGCAGCCGGGCTGGGACAGCCATGCCTTTGGCTCTGGGAGACACAGCCTGGTTTTGCAGATTAGCACTTGCTTGCTGAGCTGGCTCTTGGAAGGGAGTTTGACATTCCCCTTTGGGGACAATTAGCAACTTTCCATTTTGTAAGCGTCTGCCCTTCACCTTGCACCCGGGCTCACCGGAAACGCACCCTCCCCCGTGCAAAAACGCTCCGTCAGCACTTCCCCAAACTCACCTTTCTTTCCTCCTCTGAGGCCTGTCCTTCGACATCACTGCCATTTCAGAAAGAAACTCTTCCATGAATGTGACCTTCAGGTGACCTCCTAGTACTGCTAATTACTCCCCCCCCCCCCCCCCCAGCCCATCTAGACAGGTACAAGATCCCATTTTGAAATAAAACTTCCAAATGAAAATACCAAGCAGGCCATTTTTATACCCTTTGTAACATTCTATTTGTCACCATCTGAAAACCTCAAATGGATGCAATATTCCTTCTAAAATGTGAAATTGGGAACTTGAGCCTCGAAGTCCATATGAGATGTGAACACTGAAATGTCCCCTGAAATGACAAAGGGGCTGGGACGTCCTGTGAGGTCAGAAACGGAGACAGGAAACCAGCGGGAAAGGGTTGTTCAAAGGCCCCAGGCTCCAGCTTGTCCAGAGGCCCCAGAACCAACTCTCAAAGACAAACAAGAAACAAACGAGATGGTACCGATGGTATTTGGTTATAACCAGAAGAACAGGCATCTGCCTGAGATTTACAAGCGATGAGACAAGTGAGCAAAGGAAGAAAGGAAGATTGTCTCTTACAGAAGAATTCCAGTGAACAGGGAGGGAGGCAGAACATCGCAGTTAGAACACCGGAACAATGGCTGCGGGAAGCAAGGTCCCTGGCCAATGCTCAAATGAGGGCATTTGTGGCTCCAGAATGGCATCGGGGTGGGTGTGCTGGGAGGCCTGTCTCACAGGAAAGCCCTAAGGAGAAACCCTGCCACGGCAATCTCAGACTTTCCAATCTCAGACTCCCACTCACGGAGAGGAGGGAACCACAGCCAGAGGTTCGCAAGGGGCTTCAGGTGAAATCCGAAGCCCCAGTGCAGGCGAGCTGGAAAGAAGTCTGCACAGCTCCGGCTGCCTGACACTGCCACTCGGTGCTCCGGCGTCACGGAGGCAGGTCACTTTGTGTCCGTCCACCCTGACCCCGGCCTGGCTGCCTGGGCACACTGCCCCTCGGCTCTAAGGAGTGTGGCCCTCCCGTTCCACAGTCCATCTGTAAGAGGGGAGGACAGTGACTGTTTCTGCCCTCGGCTCCGTGTATTTCTTTTCTAGGTGAGATACCCTGGGTTCCTCAGTCACACAATCAGAAACCCATTCTTCCAAAATCGTTCCTGGGATCAGAAATTCTAATGCTTTGTCAGCCCAACCTTCCTGGTCAACCTTCCTGCTTATCTCAGAATAAGAGGGGAGACTGCTGGACAGCCACCAATTGCTCTTTTTGTTTCCTGTTCTCTCTGGCAGTCAGAGAATCAAGCCCGTTCCTCCTTTCCCGCCTCCTCCTCCACCTCTCCTTTCCCTTCCTCCTCCTCTCCTTCCTCCCTCTATGGGTGTGAGACTTCTCCGCCTCACACCCACGGAGGGACTGATGCCCAGGTTAGTCACTGGCACACAGCCTCACCTTTCATTCCTGAGTCCCAAGAAAAAACTGTAGGTAGCAGAGGAAATCTGTGGAAAAGCTCTGGGCCTGAGCCCAGGGAGTGAGGAGGGCGAGTTGGATGGGTCCCTGAGAGTGACCCTCAGGTCCTGCCTGCAGAGAGGACCAGGCTCTATGCAGTGGGGAGAAGTCTGGACTCCCAACAGCTTCCGGAAGCCACCCATTGCAAAGGTGATTGGTCCGTGCAGGAGACTATTTAAAATATATATATATATATATTTTATTGATTTTTCACAGAGAGCAAGGGAGAGGGATAGAGAGCTAGAAACATCGATGAGAGAGATACATCGACAGCTGCCTCCTGCACACCCCCCACTGGGGATGTGCCCGCAACCAATGTACATGACCTTGACCAGAATCGAACCCGGGACCTTTCAGTCTACAGACAGACGCTCTATCGACTGAGCCAAACCGGTTTCGGCAACAGGAGACTATTTTTAAGAATATCCTTAGAATATTGCTACGGTCAAGTCTGAATTTCTCACAGATGAACAGAAAACAGAAATGGAAAGGACTAATGAGTTCCTTATCAGCTGGGGTCCTGGACCTGAGGGTCCCCACACTGCCCACCACACACCTCACTGCTGCTGCCCTTTCCCACCCTCCTCGGCTCACGGCAGGATGCCAGCCTTGTCTGAGGAGTACTGCAATGTCCCTCCAGCTACAGTTCATCCCCACGTGAGCTCAGGGATAGAGGCTGTGGGGAGAGCAAGTGCGAAGGGCAGAAGAGACAACCAGACCATGGCTCAGGGGGCACTGAAATGCCTCCCCAGGCAGGGCTGGCAGCCTGCTGTGAGCCGAGGAGGGGTGGGCATGGGCAGCAGCAGTGAGGTGTGCAAGTGAGTGTGCACCTGTATGCAACTGTATGTGAGTGTGTGAATGTGTGTATGTGTGTGTACATGTGTGAGTGTGTGTTAACCCCCCTCCTCCTACCCCTGAGTCAGGGCTTTACCAGAAAATTACCTTTGATGAGCATTCTGGATCTGTCACAATTCAGTCATATTAATGGGATTCTTTTTAATTTTCATTTAAACAAGGGAGTTAATTTATACCACTTTGTCACCTCTGAAGACCTAGGAGTCACCTTGATTTTTTTTCCAGGAAAATATAGAAAACGAAATCTGGCTCTGGTGTAAAGGGGGCTTTGGAGGGCAGCTGGTCACCGTGTTGAGTGATAACCCCTGAGTGGCCGGGGAGGCATATGGCGAGGGCTGAGCTGAGAGCTGAGATGGAGGGAGGGGTGGTGCTGGCGGGGCCAGAGTACAGGGGCAAGGCCGGGGACCACGAAGTTTCCATGGTCCAGAGCGTCTTTGTTCTGAAAAACCAAAGGGGGCCACTGTCCTTCTGCCTCTTCATCGTCTCGGTTTTGAGGGGCTGACTTTATTCATCTTGGCCTGGACCGTGGTTCTCAAAGTGAGGTGTAGGAACCCCTGGGCTTCCCAAAGCCCTGGATTCACGAGGGCCATGAAGTCAACCCATTTTCATAAAGATACTGTGATAGTCTGTTAGTCTGTTTTGCTCTCACTGCCTCCTGAGTATACAGTTAGAGTTTCATTAATGTGATTTGTTTCAACTTACCTGTAAGAAAGTACCACTTTCCCTTTTTTGTAACATATCAAGGAAAAATATGTGCAATTTTCTTTGAAACTTATGAAAATAGTCTTCCCTTCCCTAATCTGAGGTCTGGATGAGGCCAGGTTTTCTTTATATCCTTCAACTAAAACAACATATAGCAAGAGATTGAATTCAGAAGCAAATATGAGAATGTGGCCCTTTTCTTTTGAGCCAGATAGTAAAGATATTTACAAAAAATATAAAGCAATATCATTTCTCTCAGTATTTTCTTTTCTTTTGGAAGACGTAAAATTACTTATGTTGACCTGCAATATAATGGCTTTATTATGGTTATTTTAAATGAATTATTAAATGCCTCCAAATTTTCTAATTTTAATTCTAATATGGTAAATAGTAATAGATGTAACCTACATAACCAAAAGTTCTGTGTTGTCTCCAATAATTTTTAAGAGTGTTTGAGGGCCATGAGACCAGGGCGAAGTGGCAGGCAGATGATGGTGTCCCTCCCTGGACGCTGAGAGAATGTGCTGTAGAACGTGAGAGGCTGAGGGAGTTCTCGGCAGAGCACCTTTCTGAGGGACCTGCTGCTTCCAACCACACCCCTTGGTTGCCAATGACCTCACTGAGATTAGAATGGCTTTTTTCGTTAAGATCCACATTTTCCTGGGGCAGTAGACTATCACCCTCCTTCTTTCTTATGCCCTTTTCACCGCAGTGTGTATAAATGTATAAGACACATTCTAAATGAAGACTCGATGGAGGATCCAGTGGTCCCCACAGTGAGGCAGGAAGACCAGCGCAGATGGCAGCTCAGCAGCCTGTCCATCTCCTCGTGGCATTGGCCACTGTGAGGCCTCCAGGATCACATACACACAACATGCTCAATTAAGTCTGAGATTCAAAAAATAATAAACATCATTTTGTATAACTATGTTCAAAATATTGCATGGGCCATATGTTTGCTAAAATATGATTCATTTTTTTTCTGAAACTCAATTTTAACTGGGTGCCCATATTTTTCAATCCTCACCTGAGGATATTTCTCCATTGATTTTTAGAGATAAAAGAAGGTAGAGGAACATGCAGAGAGAAATATCAATGCATTGACTGTTTATCTCCTGCATGAGCCCCCACTAAGGCCTGGCCTGGGAGGAGCCTGCAACCGAGGTACATGCCCTTGACTGGAATTGAACCTGGAACCCTTTAGTCCACAGGCTGACGCTCTTTCTACTAAGCCAAACTGGCTAGGTTGGTATCTCATAAATATGACAGCTCTAGCTACTTGAGAATCGACATTTTACAACTCAACAAGCATTTGTTTGCTTATTTCATTGTTTTTAAAGTATCACTTTCATTTGGTGCTTTCTTCCCTGTAAGAAAATACGGAGACCAGTTTAATTTCAACAAATCATCAGAAGAATACTTTTATAAACATATCATGTGTTAGATATTTTGGAATTTTAAAAAATTATTCTAGTAGAATTAATTATCAAATGACTTGTCCCATATATATATTTTTGTTGTGCCCTTAAGTACATATTGCATACTCTTGCTCATCCACATGTCTCTCTCTTTTATTTTTTTAATGTTTCCTCATCCCTTTGGTTTAAATTATGTAAATAGAGAGCACACATCTTCTAACTCATTCATTCATCCAATGCAATTCAACCAAACATCTCTGCCAGGTGCTCTCCCAGGTGCTGAAATAGCAACATCCACCTAAACAGTGGTTCTCAACCTTTCTAATGCTGCGACCCTTTAATACAGATCCTCATGTTGTGGTGACCCCCAACCATAAAATTATTTTCGTTGCTACTTCATAACTGTAATTTTGCTATTGTTAATGAATCGTAATGTAAATATCTGTGCTTTCTGATGGTTGTGGGCTCTACAGCAGTGGTTCTCAATCTGTGGGTTGCGGGAACCTGTAAGGTGGTTCCTCAAAACCTAACAATGGAGCTGCCCACCACCCGGCAATCCCTCACTGATATTTACCCAGAGAGAATGAGAGCACACACCCCACTCCCTGCAGCGCTACTTCCCGCAGCCACGGCCTGGAGGCAGAGGAGCTGTGGTGCGCTGCGCAGTGGAGTATCCGGCAATAAGAAGGAATGCTTGCCATTTGTGACAACACAAACGGACTTTAGGGCATTAACAATAAGTAATAATAATAATAAAATATGTCAGAGAGAGAAAAACAAGTACCATATGGTCTCCCTTATGTGGAATATATATATTTAAAAAAACAATCAAGTCTCAGACACAGAGAACACACTGGTGGTCAGCGGAGGCGCGAGGTGGAGGGTGGGCAACACGGGTGCAGTGGGTGCAGAGGCACCAGCCTCTGGTGTAAATACCTCGGGGAGTCGTGGGGTGCGGTCCACAGCCGGGCCTGTCATTAGTAACACTGTGCTGTGCATTTGAAAGTTTTTAAGAGAGTAAATCATAAAATTTCTCACCACAAGAAAAAAATTACAGTGATGTGCAGGGACAGACATTAACTAGACTTACACACACGTTGAGTTCCTGTGTTGCACTCCAGACACTGATATATGGTGAGTGTCAATTATATCTCAATTAGAAACTGATAAATAATAACTAGAAACCAGCTCTCTGGAGCTCTCTGCCATCCAGACAGGCCAAGCACTGTCTCCACGGAGTCAGTTTTTGCTTTTTCACTTTTGCCTTTTCCCTCCTCCAGGATCCAGTGTTTACCAGAAAAGATATAACCATGGCAACAAGACTGTGGGGCTTTCTCGTCATACCTTCATGAAGATGCCTGAGTTCTGGGCCTGATTACCAAGGAGCCATTGGTTCGGTAGGTGGAAATGTCAGCGTCTTCGTGGAGGATGAGAACTGCCATCTGGGTGTCCGACAAGCCACACGTCTCCACTCACTGCCTCCGCTCTCCTCCCTCGTCCCTCGTCCCTTATCCCTCATCCCTCCTCTCCTTCCCTCCTCCCTCTTCATTCTTCCCTCCTCCCTCAGCCCTCTGGCCTCCAACCCCCACTCTTCACCCTCCAAAACTACTTTTGAGCAGCTCTGTGTTGAATCCCTCCAGTGTCCAGGTAACGCATGTGCTGTGAACATTAACCTGTTAACCGAGTGGGACTTATAAATACGTCAAATGTAAACAATATCTGGAACAAGGAGGACATATGAATACGTCCTTGAAATAAATGATGTGCCCTGAAACGGACAGTATATATTTTTTTGTAATCTTTATAATTGTTTGTAAAATTTATAATTTTTAATTCGATGTTTTCATTCTTTTGTTGGTATTCTTTTCTATTTGTTTGTAATTTTGTATTTTCCTTTGTGCTTTATATATAAGTAAATGAAAAAAATATATATTTCATTTATTTTAATTAAATATAAATAAAAAATAATATGAAATTACGTCCACCGGGCGTGACGTACTGACACATCCTAGTGAAAGAGTATTCGCCCGTTATACATTGGGTAATTCCTGGAGAGAGAGAGAGAGAGAGAGAGAGAGAGAGAGAGAGAGAGAGAGAAACAGATGTCTTTCGATAAATACCAATCACCCGAACATCTCACATCCCGCCCCTGGAAACCCTTTTAGTAAACCATTTTTGCAGACTTTCTGCTAGACATTCGTGCTATTTTCGCCTGCCCAGTCTATTTCAAAGACTGCCGGATCCCTATTTCACGGACCAGGATGGGAGGGCGAGGAGATTAAGGGATTTCCCAAGGTTACTCGCAGGTGAAGGGCAGAGCAGGAATTCTTGCTATTATGCCTGAAGTTCTGTCTTATTAAATCTTCCATCCAGAGAGAAGGAAGAAACAGAGAATAGGAAAGGCCTAAGGAAGCAGGCCAAGGGGACCCCAACCCCCGATGTGGGAGCAGAGGAGTGGCGAGGGGAAGTCTCCTTCCTCCCACACCCAGTATGCCAAGCGCTGGCAGAAGGCAGTGCCTGGGTGAGAGCCCGGCCACAGAGAGGACCTGCTGTCTGCGGGAGACCTGACAGTCACAGCCCGATTTCACCACAGGAAATGGATACTTCATGGGGTGAGGTAATTGTTCCACATGCACAATGCCTGTACATTGCAGTTTCAGGACTGGAGCTGTAATCCTAGGCAATCTCCATGGATTCTGGTTTGCTTCACTTATAATAATTTTAAATGTTTTTATTTATGTTATACAGAGAGAAACATCAATTGGCTGCCTCCTGCATGCCCCCTACTGGGCACAACCCCCAAACCCTGGGCATGTGCCCTGACTCGGAATCAAACTAGTGACCTTTCGGTGCACGGGGTGATGCTCAGCCACCTGAGCCCCACTAGCCAGGGCTGTTATAATACTTTTTAAAGGGACTTTATCTGATTTGCAGATAGAGGCTCTGAACCCTGAAAAGATTATGAAGACTCCCCCTCCCCCATTAATTCAAACCGAAACTATACTAACCTATAGAGAGACCAAAAAGTTCTGATTTGACATTTGAGTTCTTGAAACATCAAATACTAAATTATTTTAAATTGGAGACCCAGTGCACAAAATTTGTGCGGGGCGGGGGGTGGGGGCGGTAGAGTTGTCCCTTAGCTTAGCCTGAACCCTCTCCAATCTGGGACCCTTCAAGGAATGTCTGACTGCCCATTGGATCGGGCCTAAATGGGCAGTCAGACATCCCTCTCACAATCCAGGACTGCTGGCTCCCAACTGCTTGCCTGCCTTCCTGATTGTCCCTAACTGCTTCTGCCTGCCAGCCTGATCACCCCCAACTCACTTCCCTGCAAACCTGATTGATGCCTAACTGCTCCCCTGCCAGCCTGATTGCCCCTAATTGCCCTCCTCTGCAGGCCTGGTTCCTCCCAACTGCCCTCCCTGCTGTTCATCTTGTGGCAGCCATCTTGTATCCACATGGGGGCAGTCATCTTTGACCACATGGGGCAGCCATCTTGTATGTTGGAGTGAAGATCAATCTGCATATTAGTCTTTTATTAGTAGAATAGAGGCCTGGTGCATGGGTGGGGGCTGGCTAGTTTTCCCTGAAGGGTGTCCCGGATCAGGGTGGGGGTTCCCTTGGGGCATAGCGCAGCCTGGGTGGTTTGTAGGCAGGCCAAATGCCCCAGTGACCCAAGTGGTGGCCCTGGTATCTGGGATTTATTTATCTTCTATAATTGAAACTTTGTAGCCTTGAGCAGAGCCACACCTCCTGCTTGCTCCCTGGCCACAGCCATGTTTGTTGGGATTTCTCTTCTATCATTGAAACTTTGTAGCCTTAAGGCCAGGGCAGGTGGAAAGCTTGGCGTCCTATATTGCTGGGGAAACCCAAGCCTCCTGCTCTCTCTGTGGCCGCAGCCATCTTGGTTGGGTTAATTTGCATATTTGCTCCTGATTGGCTGGTGGGTGTGGCTTGTGGGTATAGTGGAGGTACGATCAATTTGCATATTACTCTTTTATTCAATAGGATAGTTTTCTCCCTGTTGGTTTTATCAATTCCTTTTTTTGGGGGTAGAGTTTTTAGAAACCCAGCTCCATCCCTAAGGTCCTGCACCTAATAGATTGCCTGGCCAACCTCCTGTGAATCTTCAACCCCAGGCCAAGCAGAAGCAAACTCATTGAGGAGGAGCTGGAGTCACAGTGTTACCTGCTGGCCTCTACCATGAGCAACTTCTTGCTCAGCCTGTCTGTAGCAGGCATGGCTGACTCTTTCTCTGGTCTCTGCTCTCTGCCTTCGAGCTTTGTCTTCTCATGACCTGTTGCCCATTTCTCCTGCCTTCCCCACCAGGCCGACTCCCTTAGTCTACTAGATCAGTGTCTC
Source organism: Pipistrellus nathusii (assembly GCA_963693515.1). NCBI lineage: Eukaryota > Metazoa > Chordata > Mammalia > Chiroptera > Vespertilionidae > Pipistrellus > Pipistrellus nathusii. The sequence goes on along the minus strand of OY882868.1, from coordinate 2,684,140 downwards.
ACCCTTACCCTCTGCATGCCGGGACCTTCCTCTGCCCCTCTGTCTCATCTGCCCCCTCTTGTATTTCTAGGGTGCCATTGCTTCGGGTCTTCAATCCCAGGACACCCTCCTCCTGGCCGGTTACCTGGCAACCCGCCGTGCTCCCCTCCAGGGAGGCTGACCCCGTGGGCTTCAGCATCCTTTCCCAACCTTAGATTCATGATCCCAACCACACAGTTATGTCTCAAGAGTTTGTTTTGTCATTTTGGACAACAACCGCTGTCGACCATGTTTGGATAGCTTTTGTGTCCCCTGGTGTCCACTGGGTGCCACACCCTCCCTCGCCAAGGGAGCAGGTCCCTGGGAGCCTCAGAGCTGGGGAAAGTTTCGGTGGCTCCAGTTCCTACTTTGTGCGGGTGAGGAGAATGGGTAGGCCTCGAAAGACTGTTGGTTTTGCTGTCTCAGGAAGGCTAACTGGGAGCCTGGAAGCTGGCCATCCATCCATCATGACCACTGCTGACTCTCACAGCCATGTCCCCTGTGGCCACTCGGTGGCATGCGTGCTTGGTGGCCTCCTTTGTTCCACCTTAGAGACCCTGATGCATGCTTGGCTCACTCTCTCTTCAAACAAACCGTCGCCCTCAGGACCTCCTCCCAGGCCTCCTCTGGGCTGAGATGCGATTGAATATGGTGACCCTGCCACGTGGACTGGGCTCCCAGAGCAAAGCGGTGCTCCGCATCCAGGAAACAAGGGCCTAATCTCTCTCCTGGGGAAACCAGACCGTGTGGCAGCTGCCTGGTGAGGTGCACCCTCCGTGGAAGGAACCTTCCAACCACAGTGTATAACTGACAGCACCGCAAACACGTCCTCACTGACAGTTACCAGCCCACATGCTTTGGTTCCTGACTAGGAACCCGCCTTCCTAGTCAGGCGACAATGGCAGATACGCCACATGGACAGGTGCAGGACCAACCAAATGGAAACATCCCCATCCAGTCACACCCCACGGGCATCATCCCACTCTCACCGGCATGAAAACATGCAACCCTCAGCCTCCTTCCTATCCCCCCTCGCCCCTCTCTCCCGTCTCTATCCTCCCGTCACAAGGACTCCAACATACCAGGGAAGCGCAGGCTGCAAATAAATCTTCAGAGAGATGTTAGAGCAATTACAGCGAGACTTTAGGAAAAGACTAATTTGCCCATTATTCAGACTTTTTTCCCACTTGGATGGAGATGGCATAGAGAAGAGGGTGGAAATGTCAGGCTATATATCTCCCCAGCCTTTCCATGAAAATAGACTTCGGTCCCAGTTATTCATCAGTCTTTGGAGAAGAGACAATGAATTCTAGAAATCTCAGTTCAATCAGATTGCTCTTTCAGGAAGCAAGGCCTGTGTGTCACCAGCTTGTGAGGAATCCTCTGGAGCTTCCTGTTGCTTAATTAAAGCCACTGTGATGAAATGCACGCAGGACTGCAGCTGCTGGGACAAATTAAACTTCCTTCAAAGGATGGAGCCAAAGTTCCAGGCACTTGCAGGTGGGTGGGCCCCACCACAGCAGGTTGAGGCCAGTAGAAGTGATGAAGCAAAGGTGTGAAGCCAATAGAAGTGATGAAGCAGTTTGGTACTGAACAAAGAACAAAAGTAAAATGAAAAAAAGAAAGAAAGAAAAAAAGTCTTGCAGCATATCCAGAGAAAAATATTCTTATTCTGAGATATCAAATTTATTGTTGGAATGCTGCAGTCCTGGAAACTGGTCGTCCTGGCTATTAATAAGATATGTTCTACCCATAAATGCATTTCCATCCCATATATGTATCTTTGCAAATCCAGATATTTCAAGCAAAGCAGTGAGCATTTCCCAAGGAACATTTTCTTTCTGTGAGCAATGCTGCCATTGAGTGATCATGTAATCTCTTCTCCCTCAAGTTTTCAATCATCTTTTAATTGCAAGCCATACTAATGACTGATCAAAATTCCTCATTTCACAGATGGACACTGAAATCCAGGTGCCTGTGGCTCACCCCAGGTCCCCTGGCTGCGACTGAGTGACAAGCGGGAGCAGCTGAGACTCCACGGAGATGCAGAGGCCTGGGTCCCAGGACTGGCTTCTGGGAGCACACCTGCTTCCCAAGGGCTGCGCTTCGAGGTGAGTCAATGAACCCGGCTGTGATCCCACGGAGACATCCAACGTCAGCGACCAGGCTCCTCCCGCCTCAGACTCAGGCACCTGTTCCTCCTTGTTTAGACAACCAGTGCCCAGAGAGTAATTCTTGTGTCATTCCAGTCACACCCTCCAGGGGAAGAGAAGATTTATCTCCTTGGAGGACGGCTAAGCACTCTTCCTACCAAGACCAGCTCTCTCCCACCCAATACCTCCAACATCTGACCTAGTGTCCCAGGATGCCTCAGGAGCCCTCACCCTCACCATCACCATGCCCCTAAACTAACCCTCACCCGCACCCTCACCCTCATTCTAATCCTAACCCTAATCCTCACCCTCACCTTCACCCTAACCCTAACCTTAACCCTAACCCTCACCCTCACCCTCACCCTCACCCTAACCCTAACCTTAACCCTAACCCTAACCCTCACCCTCACCCTCACTCTAACCCTATCCCTAACCCTCACCCTAATCCTAACCCTAACCCTCACCCTCACCCTAACCTTAACCCTAATCCTAACCCTCACCCTCACTCTAACCCTTAACCCTAACCCTAACCCTTACCCTCACCCTCACTCTCATCCTAACCTTAACCCTAACCCTCACCCTCACCCTCACCCTCACCCTCACACTAATCCTTATCCTAACCCTAACCCTCACCCTCACCCTAACCCTCACTCTACGCCTAACCCTAACCCTCACCTCAACCACCACAAATTGGGGCTTAAATTATCAGAAAGTGGTTTTCTCACAGTTCTGAAGGCCAGAAGTTCAAATTAGGGTCTCATCAGGCCACCACCCCCCCTAAAACCACCTCTCCCAATTGTTGGTGTTTGCCGACAATCCTGTGTTCCTGGGCTTGTAGACGGTCACTCCAACCCCTGCCTCTGTCACTCCTCTTATGTGTGCCTCTCCTTCTCAGAGAATTAAGGGCCCGTGCTAATTGATAAGACTTACAACGACTCTAATCCCAAGCAATGGCACTTTCCAAGGCAGCAGAAGTTAGAGCTTCTACATACATTATTTTTTTTGGGGGGGGGGGGATACAACTGAACCCATAGCAGTGCCCCAACGCTGGGTGAGCCCTCCTGGCTGGGCTGGCGGTGCTGACTGCTCCATCTCCAGGCCCTTCTTCCTCTTCAGACATCCTGTTCACCAGCTCTTCTAATTTTTTTGTTAGTCCTTAGTAGCCTTTGGCCTTGAACATTTGGTAATTCTGAGTTTCACCTCAAGAGGACAGCACAGAGAGGGTCCAGGTAAATGCAGGTCGGCCACCCCTCACACGGGTGCTCTCTAAGAAACATGCTCAGTGTTCCTAATAGTTTTGGGGCATAGTCTTTAGCATCCTATCTAATAAAAGAATAATATGAAATTGACCATTATTTCAACACACAAGATGGCTTCCACTGGACACAAGATGGTTCTCATAAGATGGCCAGCAGGGGAGGACAGTTGGGAGAGCCCAGGCCTGCAAGTAAGAGCAGTTGTGGGTGATCAGGCCAGCAAGGGAGGGAAGTTGGGAGGGACCAGGCCTGCAAGGGAGGGCAGTTGGGGGTAATCAAGCCTGCAGGGGAGGGCAGTTGGGGGCAATCAGGCTGGTAGGGGAGCATTTAGGCATCAATCAGGCTGTCAGGGGAGTGGTTAGGGGTGATCAGGCTGGCCGGCAGAAGAGGTTAGAGGTAATCAGGAAGGCAGGTGAGCAGTTGGGAGCCAGCAGTCCTGGATTATGAGAGGGGTGTCTGACTGCCCATTCAGGCCCGATCCCCAGTCGGACATCCCTTGAGGGGGCCCAGATTGGAGAGGGTGCAGGCTGGGCTGAGGGACACGCCTCCTGTGCATGAATTTTGTGCTCGGGGCCTCTAGTTTTCTGTATAATGAACCATGTCATCTGTAAAAGGTGGTGCTTTTCCTTCCTTCCCAGTTTTTGGCCTCTGGTTTCTTTCTCTCCCGGACTGCTCTGGTGAGGACTTGTAGTGTGTGGTGACCAGAATTGTGAGTGTGGTCACCTCGTTCCTGATTGTGGAGGGAAAGCCATCGGTCTTTCCCCATTGAGTCTGATAGAAGCTGAGGGGTTTCCATTTAGGGCCTGTATTAGGCTGTGCTACTTCCCTTCCACACCCTTTTTATGGGTGTTTAAGATGTGGTGCATATGTGCTAGGGCATGCTGCTCAGCTTAAGGAAAGACGGAATACTGCCATTGGCATGGAGGGATCTGAAATAAGTCAGCTGGAAATGGACAAGACGATACAATTTCCTCATATGTGACATGTAAAACAGAAGGCAATGAACAAAAAAACAAACAAACTCAGATACAGATAATAGCACGGTGGTTAGAGGGGTGGGAGTGGTGGTGGAGGATGAAGAGGGTAAAGGGGATCAGATATATGATGACAGGAATGACAATGCAATCTACAGATAACCTATCATAGAAGGGTGCACCGGAAACCTAGATAATCATATTAGCCAATGTCACCTCAATAAATGAAGAAAGAAAGAAGCATGGCTACGTCTGCTGATGGGATGTCAGAGGTGACAGAGTAAAGGACTTTGTGGAGCCACAGTCATCCCTGCCTGTCATTTCTTCCCAGTGAGCAGGGCCCATGGCCAGTGATGTCCCTCATGTCAGCTCCGTGCAGCACAGCTTACACCTTCGGACCATGGATTATGTGCCAGGCGGGTGCTGAGGGCAGAAATGAAAGTCACTTTGGCTCAGCCATTCCCCTAAGGAAGCTCACAACCTGGCAGCGAAGTGACACAGCGGCATGGACTATGACACATCTAGACATGCACGGCGGCCACATTTATATACAAGTACATACCGGGAGCTCAGAATGCAGGACTAAGTCTGTGCTCAGGAATAAGGAAGGCAGATGGAGAGACACTGTGGAGAGTGCATTTCTGGCCCAATGGTGAAGCCACTGTCTGGCTGCACGAAGTCGGTAAGACAGCTCCTCTTAGGACGTGGCCCACACCCACACAGGGCTCCGGTATTGAGAGAAAAGGTGCCCAGAGGGAGCTCTGTGCTCACACAGGCTTTTGGGAGCCTGACAGAAGCAGCTGTTTTTCTGGGTAGATGAGTCGCCTGCTATGGTGTTGGACTAGGCAGGCAGGGCCCCGTGAGAGGAAATAGCAGAGAAAACCTACACATCTTGACACCCGGTGATGCCAGGCTGCGCTGTCCCAGGGTGCGCTCTGCAAAGAACAGCCCAGCGCTGAGCAGAATGAGACACGTGGGGACACACGTGGGGAGAGCTTAGAATTCGTGCCTAGACAGTGAACTAACCAGCCGTGACCCCAGAGAGGCCGCTCCCCAGGGAAAAGGGGAAAGCGGAATCCAGCACACCTCCACTGAGCCGGAAATCACGCTTCGCAAGAAAAATGGGATCCACTTGAGAGTGATTTATCTGCCTGCCAGGATGAAACTTAAGGCTCTTTGGAGGAGATTAAGTCATGCGTAAATGCTGCATACATAACCCAGCCTCCTGCCAACAATGGGAACTTACTGGATATGCTAATACCCAGAAAAAAGTGACTTACCATAAAAAGATGAGTTACTAGAAATAGACCAAGATTTGATAGCTTGTGTAATTTTATTACCTGCCTTTCGTTTGCCAATCTCTCCTTGCTCTATTAAGCCCATATGATTAATTCTTCTTTCAAATACTTTACAATTCAATCCTAGACTTTTATATTTAGTAGTTTCCCTTCTTTCCTTCCTTCCTTCCTTCCTTCCTTCCTTCCTTCCTTCCTTCCTTCCTTCCTTCCTTCCTTCCTTCCTCCCTTCCTTCTTCCCTTCTGCTTGGTGAAATGTACCATTTTTTTTTTTGTGCCTAATTTGATCATTCTTTCATGAGATTTTTAAAACATATTTACAAAAGCTATTGTAAATCCTGTCTGCTAATTCCAAAGTCAGGTTCATCTCCAACTGCACCCATCTGCTCCTTGATGGGTCATATGTTTCTGCTTCTTTGAGCCTCATAATTATTTTTATTGTGGGCTGGAAATAGTGCAGAAGGGCAGTGCAGCAACGGAAGTGGACAACATTCCCCCCTTGTCAAGCTCACTGTCCACTCGCTCAGGCAGCGGGGCGGGCTCCGGGGCTCCTTCTTCCGGCCCAGGAGCAGTCCATGTGGGTTGGGGCTGGATAGTGGGAATGATCTTCGCTCCCCTCTGGAGTCCCACCTCCGACTCCTCCCTCCTCAGCACTATGACGTCTGGTCCTCAGACCCTCCTCCAGGTCCCACTAGCACAGCTTCCCTATCAGTTTATCCCTCAAAGCCGTGCAGAGGATGCATTATGTCGTGGCTGCTTCTGGTGCCGGGACTGGGCTCCCTCCTCCCCACCTTGCAGCCTTGCCCGCCACCCAGGCTCCTCCCAGCTGCACTTCCAGACATGGCTGAAGCCTGCGGATCACGCGGCTGTTGCCTCTGCTCACCAGGAAGGTTTTGCTCTGGCCATGCAGTTAGTTCTCCCGACAGGGGCTCTTTTATCTGAAATCTGAACATTTCGCTGCTTGTCAATGTTATAGCAAGACCTCTGACCTTCTGTGGCTGTCTGCATCATCGCTGGCCGCAACGTGCAATGGTCATGTCTTAATTCAGGAATGAATATGCAAGATCCTCAAATCCTTCTTCAACTGTCTCCCAATAGATAGAAGAACCCTTCATGGAAGTTTATTTTAAATAACATTTCAGAAAGTTTATCCCCTGGTCCTCATGTATACGATGAGCAGAGTTTTGGTGGAAGCAGGACTGGAGCATGTCAGATTCTCCTAGTTTCACTCACTCTGGGACCCCCGGCCGCCTCCTTTGCCCATGAACTTGGAGCCACCATTGCATCATAGAACTTGGAGCAGATCGAGTTTTCCTTTCCCACCTGCTGGTTTTCCAGAAACTGCTCATTGGTGGGGGAAGTGTGTTCTGCACGCCAGCAGCTGGCGCCCCTGAGGCTCAGCCACGGCCCCTGAAGCTCAGGACGTGGGTGTAGATCTCCTGTAGAGCCGAGGACGTGGTGACGTCACACAGCTGGGCGAATGGGCGATAACTACACTGCAGCGTCCCAGCAACACCCCCAGGCCGGCCAGGACGGGCGTGGTCCTTGCTGGTCCTCCACCTCCACTTCCTCTCATCTTGGGCTGCTCCTTCCGAACAGAACTTGCCCGCTGTGTCTTCCTCCACCTCTGGTTTCGGGGAAGCTGGGTGAAGACGGCCTGAATCATGCATCTCAAAGCCACACATGGAAGGAGTGGGAGCAACAAATACTGGATCCCTCCGGACACTGGCGGCAGATGTCTAGTCACATGAGTGAGGTTGTTTACCTGCCGGAGTTACTTCAGCCCATGCACATGGAAAGGGCTCCCGTCTCCGAATCAGAAAGCCATCCCTTTCATAGACATTACATCTTGAAGGGGCAGAATGATAACAGTGTCTGAAAACACGATATTCCACCAGGAGTAGAATTCATGTCTCCTACTTAGTTTTAAAATTTATTATTTTTTAATCCTATTGGGTGGCTTTGGTTAAAAACATTATATAGGTTTCAGGTGTCAATTTTATAATCCATCACCTGTATATTCTATTGTGTGTTCACATCCAAAGTCTCATCTCCTTTCCTCACCCTGTATTTGAACCCTTGGACCCTCATCAACCTCCCCCATCTCCCTTTCTTCCCAGTAACCACCATTCTGTTCTCTATATCTGTGTGTTTTTTGTTTGTTCATTTGTTGCTTTTTGTTTTATATTGCACACATGAGTGAAATCATGTGGTTTTTCTCCCAAGAAGACATATAAATGGCCAACAGATATATGAAAAGATGCTCAATTTTTCTAGTTATAAAGGAAATGAAAATCAAAACCACAATGAGATGTCACCTCACACCTGCCAGAATTGCTGTTGTTGATGAGAAAATAACCACCACTGTTGGTGGGTGTGGAGAAGAAGGAAGCCTTGGACATTGTGGTGAGAATGTGAGCTGGAACAGCCACTGTCGCAAACAGTACGTAGGGGCCTCAAAAAATTAAGGAGTAGTACAGCTCTCATGTGACCCAGAACCCAACAAATCTGGAAACATTTACTTGTAAAATATATGCTCCCCTATGCTCACTGCACCATTATTCACAGTGGACAAGACATGGACACAAGCTAAGTGCCCTGTGACGGATGATGGATGAAGATGTGGCACATACATACAAAGGAATGCTACTTAGCCGTAAGAAAGCATGGAATAATGTCATTTGTGACAGTGTGGATGGATCTTGAGAGCGTCATGCTAAGCAAAATGGTTTCCTTGGCTCATTTATTTAGTTACTTTTTCTGATCCACCGACTTTCTGTAATTCTACCTCCAATCATCAGAAGTTGGCTGTGAATCAGGGAACTGCTGTGGAGTAGCTGTTTCCGGCACAACTCGCACACCTTTCCGGTCCCCCAGTTCCTCATCAGATTAAATAGGGGTCAGGTACAGGGAGCGTGTGGCACCCCTCGGGGCTCAGAGCCGGCACCCAGCACTGTGAGCCTGAGTCCGATCCCCGTGCTTCCAGCAGGGCCTCCCCAGGGATGCTAATTGCCGCTGGGAGTCTGCGTGCCATTAGCTCCGCCATCTTCACTCGCCAGCGTCAGCAGTAATTGAATGACTCTTTGCTGTATCCGCTACCCTGACACCATTGATTAAAATGCAGCCATAACCGCTGCCTTAAATGGGCTTCAGAGGTAGGCTCATTAGGCTTAGGCTCATTACAGTTAACTTCAAAGATAAATGCAAAATCGTGTCATCCCAGTGCTGAAAACTGCTTCTACGATCTCTCCTAACGCTGGCCTGCCTTCCTCACTTCAGAGCAGAACCAGCCTGAATATTTCAGTGAGACACAATGTTCCTCCCCAGGAGAGCATTAAAAATGCATCGCCCGAGATGGGCTCCCAGCTTCCTGGGCCGTGAGCCCCGCACGCCTCACGCCACAGGCCGCTGTGTGATTGGCCTGGGATCCCTCACGGAGGTCCAGCAGGACTGGGCACTGGGGTGGGCGGCCCGTGCAGGAGCGGGTCCCTCTTCCCACTGCTTTGCTCCCAGGAGGTCGGAGATCTGGACGTCTAGTGAGTGTCCACCGGGCTCCTGGGCGTTTGCCAGAAATCACGGCCCCTGGTTCCTCACTGTATCCCTGGCATTGGGCAGAGTGTTTACGCCATTTACTGTCTTCCACAGCCTCGTGAGAAGGGGACAGAGGCACAGCGGGACCGGCAGGCCACACCCCACGCCCTTCCCATCACAGAGGGCAGACAGGGACTTGACCAAGGGCAGACTTTGCAATCGGACAGAACGAGCTTCGCTCCTGATGGTCCGAGGCGGGCCTGGGTGGCTCTGGAGGGCAGCCTCCACGCTCCTGTGGCCTGAGAGCGGAGTGGCTGTCACCCTCGCAGCAGTGAGCAAGGGCCCTGCACGGCCTCTGCGTGCCATGAACGTGGATGGATGCTCTCGCCCGTCCCCCTGGCTTCCTTGGTTATGCCAGCTATGTGCTGCAGTTCAAAGGCTAAGATGTGGATTTGAAACTGCCTGGCACCTATGAGCAGCACATAGAATTTTCTAGAATATTCTACATTCTCCTATATCATCTAAACAACTGTGTGTTCCAGGTTTTTATTCATCAGTTAACTGCCACACGTCCAAATGGAAGCCATCCCCATTTCTTCCACATGCACTGGAATATTTACGAATTTAAGTTACCATAACTTTCTTGACTAACCCAGAGATGTCACCAACACGTCTGATTCTAAAACTGGGCGACCAGGCTTGGTAGGTGAGGTTTGCGGCTATAGACACGTGTGGTGTACAAAGGCTCCCTGGAGTCCCTCCAATAATCAGGTGGCAAATTAAAATATATCATCGAACAGCGGCCAGGATGGGATGGTGACCCAAGGGGAGGAAGCTAAGAAAAAATGAAGGAAGATGAGAGGAAACCTTGCTTTTTAACAACAAAGCTCAGCTTGGGACAGGCCGGCACGGCGGGGAGGGGGATGTGTAGCTGAAGGAAGGCAGCCATTCAGGACGGAAAACCCTCAGAGCGGCTCTTTCTTTCCCCACGAGGCCGGCTGGTGCTGCGCGGGTGCCTCCGGGTCTCGGGTCTGTGTGTCCTTCTGTCCCAGGATTAACTTGTCTTTTATCCTCAGGTTTGCTGCTTCGTGTGACAGTGATTTGGGGCCCAGGAGAGGCTGGGAAGGCCAAGTTTTCTATCTTCCCAGGAAGGAAGTCTGTTCCTCCTTCCAGATCCACGGAACGGACAACCCCAGACGTGGACGGGGGAAGGCACACCGGCACCGTTTGTCTGTCCGCGGTTCACGTGCACTCACCCGCTTCCAACATCCTGATGCTGTTGGGAAAGTCACTTTGCCTGTTCAATTAGTAGCCATAGAGCTCACAGTTTCTCATCAGCCTCCTGTCCCCCTCCCCGCCCCCCTCCGAAAGACAGCTCTGTGCCTGACATGTACCCCTGGCCACGGCTCTCGGCTCCTGTCCCTTCAGGAGAGCGACGATGGAATGTGTCAGTGACAGTGTCTGTAAGTGTGCAGCCTAAGCTAGCAGCTTTCAATCTGTTTTTCATTGCAATTGTAACAATCCTCATCCTCTCACAAATTTTGCCAAGAACACACTGCAGGGTCCAAAACATCAGCCAGCTGACCAAGGCCCAGGCCCAGGTGGTGGCACAGCTAGTGGGGGACCGCTCGGGCCTGCCTCAGTCCTGTGTGCGCTCGGAACTTCCAGGCACGAAGCCTCCGCCCGCGGGGAAGAAGCATGAGATGAATGTCAAGCTTCACCACAGCCTCCCCGAGCCTCTGCCTCCCAGGCTGAGCCAGGCGGAGCAGCAGAGAAGACACAGAGCCACGCCTCCTGCAGCCACGGGCAGGCCCGGTGGCCCTCGCCACGCGGTCTGCTCCCACAGCTGCTCAGATCGGTCCTTTGGCTTCTAATGAACCTGACAGACACGGGCAAATGACATTTGCTTTTGCTTTAAGGATACTTCGGTGGCTTCTGCGGCTGCTTGAACATGAAGGTGAGCTGAGGCTCCATCTGTAATTTCAATACAGAGATGCTAATAGGTCTGAGTCCCGTGTGCAGTGGAAAGCTGTGCAGCCCACTCAGAACAGCAGGTAAACAGTCCGTCACCCAGGGCCGCCCTCACCGCCCAGGAGCAGCTGCAATCTGACGGCCGCCATAACACGTGGTTTTTGCTGGTTCTTAGGATCCGACATAAAGTGGCTGGTGTCTGGCTGCCTTGCTTTTGAGATTCACCCCTAGTGTTGCCTATATCCATCCTGAGTTCCTTCTTTTTGCAGTGATTTGTTTTATTATATAAAGATCCAACTTAAAAAAAAAAAACATGTCTCTGTTAATGGGCATGTGGGCAGTTTCCTGCTCAGGCTCTTTTGGCTACAACTGCTATGAATGTTTTTACACAAGAGGTATTTATTTGAGGACATTTGTCTTTAGCAGCGTTATCTAGAAACAATTGTCCTATCTAATAAAAGAGTAATAAGCAAATTAACAATCACTTCAACACACAAGATGGCTGCCCCCATGTGGACACAAGATGGCCAGTAGGGGAGGCAGTTGGGAGGGAGACCAGGCCTGCAAGGGAGGGCAGTTGAGGTTGACCAGGCCTGCAGGGGAGGGCAGTTAGGGGCAAATAGTCTGGCAGGGAAGCAGTTAGGCATCAATCAGGCTGGCAGGGGAGTGGTTAGGGGGTGATCAGGCTGGCAGGCAGAAGCAGTTAGGGGCAATCACAGGCAAGCAAGCAGGTGGGAGCCAGCAGTCCTGGATTGTGGGAGGGATGTCCCAGATTGGAGAGGGTGAAGGCTGGGCTGAGGGACAAACCCCCCTGGGCACACATTTCATGCACCAGGTCTTTAGTTATAAAATAAAAGGCAATATTGAAGGTGTACAATGAGATGGATTTGGACAAAGAAAAACATCACAGCCACAATCAAACCTATGAATGTGCCCGTCCCCCAAAGTCCCAGGGGCTCCTTGTTCCATTTCCCTGTTGGCCCATGCCCCCCACCAGCATGGCTTTCTGGCACCCATCAGTTTGAACTGTGTAGGATAAAAGGGAATCACAGGTTAGTATTTTATAGTCATCAGCAATAGTCTGAATAATTATTGATAAGGCGCCATCTTTTCTTACATCCCAGGTCTGATCATATGAGGCTTCTCATCAGTGTCCCGCTGAGCAGGCTCCGCGTGGTGCCCGTGCACTGCGAGGCTCAGTCTTCTGCTTCTGTTACTGACTCGTCTCCCCGGGGGGGAAAAGAAGGCAGAAGTTTGCTGTTGCTCCCTTGCTCCTTCCTGGCCGGCATTAAAAATGCAAAGTGAAATGGCTATAGCTCTGTGGGTCCCTTCCCCGCCACTGGCTGAAGGGATTCAGGAATGAAAGAGCATCCATCTCCTGAGACTGACTGAAATGCCTCCACTTCCTCCCTCCCTCTCGCTTTATTTCGTGGCCACGCAGCCAGAGAGGGCTCCGCTTGCACGTTTCACAAACCCACTGATGGGCCCTCAGATACTCTCAGAGCAGCGCAGTGTCTACCCGCGACAGAGACCGGAGCGTGGAGGAGGGCCCTGGTGGGGCGGGAGCCACCCCTGCGGCCCCTCTGCCTCTGGTCCAGGGGCCGCTCTCTGCTGCTGCCCGTGGAGCCGTCAGCCAGCCCTGCGCCATCTATCACTGAGGCTTTATTCCCACAGTGTCTGCACGTGGAAAGGGGACATAGGACGGAAACAAACTAGGATTCTCTGAGGACTGCACTTCAATCACACGCTGTGGGCGCTGCGGCCTCGGCCGGGCTAACCAACGCTGAAGGCCTCCGCAGGGGCCCCCGGGCGCAGGAACCAATGTGTGGGAACACAGTGGTGAGACTGTGCCCTTAGGATTTTATGACCCAAAACTAAATTTGGGAAAATATCCAGAGACCAGGGGCTTGCAGGTCATTGACCAACACTAAGTAAACTCAAAGGAGATGGATGTGAAGATGCAGAATAGTGATGTATTAGGTTACAATGTGTCCAGCAGACTTGGGTTTCCCCCTTAACATACTACCCAGCTTTCAGGTTTGATCCCGGTTGGGGTGTGTGCAGGAGGAAGCCAATCGATGTTTCTCATCTTTATGCTTTTCTCTCTTTCCCTCTCCCTTCTTCTCTTTCTAAATTCAATAAAAATATACTTTTTAAAAAGTGTGTCAGTTAAAATAATAATCTTAGTAAATAAGAGGCTATATTTCTTTTCTTTTTAAAAAATAATGTGTTTTATTAATTTTTTACAGAGAAGAAGGGAGAGGGATAGGAAGTTAGAAACCAATGAGAGAGAAACATCAATCAGTTGTCTCCTGCACACCCCCTACTGGGGATGTGCCCGCAATCAAGGTACATGCCCTTGACTGGAGTCGAACCTAGGACCCTTCAGTCCACAGACCGATGCTCTATCCACTGAGCCAAATCAGATAGGGCAAGGCTGTATTTCTTGAACATCGTTTATGCCAGGAATTGTTCTAAGTGCTTTGCATACATCACCTCATGTAATTTTCATGATGTTTTCCCTACCAGGAAGCGAAGCACAGAGACCCAGGACTGGCCCGTGTCTGCCAGTGCTTTGAACCCAGGAGCTTAAGATACTCTCCACCTATCAATCAGGCCGTAGTTGGCATCTTGGCCTGGAAGGCTTTTAGGGCAACGTGGTGTTTTTCTACGACTGTAAGCTGATTGCTCCCAGGCGGGGCTCCGGTGCCATCGCAGCGCTGCAGTTGCCTGACTGTGTAGTTTCTAAGTTAAAAGGAACTAATCCGAGATGGATTCAGACTTCATTGCCGAGCAGTCTTTCCAGCTTCTAGTCTTTCTTCCTCTTCTCCGCTGAGGACTGAGTCCCCCGGGACCTCTGTGTCTGGATGGAGATCCCAGGAAAGTTTACGAAAGATCTGAGGCACCGCAGGACAGACAGGCCGGCCTCGGAGGACCCGGAGCCAGGCCGTGACCACGTCTCTGGGAAGCATGACCAGTTTCAGGGAAATAAAAGTGTGAGCTGCGCCAAGGATGGTTCTGCTGCTGAGGTGGCCGGTGCTGCCCTGTGAGGACTGTGTCAGAGGCCACGCTTGTCATTGAAGGCTGTGAAGTAACTGGGGAGACACCCACTTGGGCCTGACTTCCAGGCCCCTCCACTGCTCAGGGTGAGGCCACATGCCACCATGGGGGAGGGAGGGTCACCTGTCCCACATGACAGCGTCTCTCCCATGGTCCTGCCGTGTCACCCGCACTGTTCTTACTGAGACTTGGTTTTCAGCCTTTTTAGGGTGAAGAGTCCCCTTGAGGAACAGGGTGAGGTGACAGACCACATGCCTGAAGCATGTCAGTGCATATAAACCAGACACATATGCGCCCGAGGCTCTGAATACAAGCTGGAGTTTGTCCCCCAAACCAGAGCCTGGTGGTGGGCTATTTCCCTCGGGTGGAGACTGCTGTTTCCAGAAACGAATGGAGCCCCCCAGGGAGCAAAGCCCAAAGCAAACTGCACGACTTCATTGGGGACGAGTAAACGGCCCGCTGCATTCTGATGGAGGAAGAGCTGCTTCTGCAGGGGAGGAGAGGACCTTGAAGACGGAGAAAAGTGGGTGCAACCAGGGAAAAGGGGGTGCAACCTGGTTCTGACCCAGGCTGTTCTTTGAAGGGGTGGCCAAGCAGATGGTCATGGGCTGTGGCAGCAGACAGCATCTGAGGAGGACATCCCACTCTACTCTCAATTGATGCCAGGGTGTTTCTGCATCTACTAGGGTTCAGGAATCTGGAGAAGGGGCTGAGACATAAATTAATACAGAGGCTAGAGAAGAAACATGAATTTGAAAGGCATTTGGGGGAGCCAGAGGAGGCTTGGTTCTAGTAACTAAGTTCCCTGAATCTCAGGGCCCAAGGCTTTTTATTCCTACATTTTTCCCTATAGCAAAGCAGATATACATATCAAAGGTAAGTTCTGGTAAATAAATAATAAAGGACCATCAGGTTGGGGGAATTGCCTTTAGCTGTCTGGCAGCAGGTTTTCAGCCCTGCTGAAGCCCCAAGTTCTATCAACGTTTTGATGAACTTCTTGCATTTATAACCTGCTGGAATTAGCCTCCAGCATATCCCCCTTCTTTGATTTAATAAATTTAACAAGAATGTATGTCATTTGCAGAGCTCAGGTTCTTTTAAGATTTTTAAATTCAATGGAAAGATTTGAGTTCCTTTGTGTCCCTTAAATTGCTGCCAAGCATCAAAGGAATCAGTCTGCAGTAAGCTCCTTTCTGGGCCAACAGTTCTTTGAGTCCCCTTCCCAATCACTGTCCCCTGTGACACGACAGCAATGACATTCTAGTTCTGGATGGTGGACAAATGGTGATCAAAGACAATGCAAGTTCGACCTTCTTAGGTTTTGTCCGGGGAAACCTGCAGCGATGCATAGCTGCTGACTGCTAGCATGGCAAGGTGTCTTTTCCATCCCCAATCTCTGCACTGTTCCTCCTCTGTCTCATCGGCATGTTTCTGGGGGCCACTACTATCTGTGGATGGAGTAGTCTGGATAGCTCCTCTCTCTGATCCATTGTTGCAGGAATCCACATGGCCTTGGAGGAGTTTCCTGGAAATATATAAGCATATCCTCGACCAATGGTTAGTAAATGAATCCTTTCTATAAACTAGACTTGGGATCTTTTCATTTTTCCAAACCATTTTCCTTTGGCTTATTCTGACAACATGTGTGTTGCTATCAACATTTCAAGTGAAAACACTTCAAAGTGATAAAAATAATTTAAATAATTAAAGTTTGATGTTTACTTACAGAAGATTACTCCACTATCCTCTCTTTATTGTTTTAAGTAATATCAAGAGGCTTTTGGAAATCCTGCAATTCAGTCTTGATAGCTCTTTAATTCAATTCTTAGTACAGAAGTATGACTGCTCTGGATTCACTGTATTAATTTTTTTACTGATGGTTTATTATAAGATAAACCATCAATAAAAAATTATTAATGTTTCAGGGATGGTTTCCTGCCTAGTAAAACTAGTTCCCCTGAATATTTATTCATTTTATTTTGCCAATTTAAATTAATCAGAAATAAGGCTTATTTTCTAACTTCATTTGTCCTTGGGTGTTGACAGTAAATGACATTAATTAAATTTCTGCTATTAGTCTTTGAGTAATTTCACATAAGCTTTGTTTAAGGAGGCAAAATGCAAATTATTTTCTCTTTGAGGCCTAATACATTGACTTTTAATTACAATTTTCTAGACATTTGAACAAAAATAGCCTTTTATTTCCTCTCAGAGTAATTCCTAGGCCACCTTTAGAGAATTTCCTTTTTAAACCTTTTTTCTTTTCTTTTTTTTTTTTTTTTTTTTTTTTTACACTAAGCAGCCTACTTGGTTGCTTTTCAGACACTGACTGGTACTGCTGCCTACATATTAAGAGACTTTCTATTTATGGTGACTACTAATGATTAGATTTAATGCTTGAATTCAGTTTACACTGTAAATATTAGTGGAAGAGATTTAATTTTTTAAAATTTCTCCTTTTATAATTTATTTTAAACAGTATTCATTTTTGCCAGTGATCATTTGCATACACGGAGGGATTATGGAAAGTCTTAGTAACTTTCAGAGGGCTGGAGGTATGCAAATTTTTACCTTACCCTTTGTTAAAACCAATTGTTTACAAAAATATTGGCTTCTCATTTAACTGAAATTATATGAGACCTTGACTATATTTAAAAAAATTAATTTACTTAGTAATTAAAGTAGGCATCTTAAGTGAAAAAGTAAAGTAAGCAAATTTATATATTTGATTTATGAGGTACAGATGACATCCAAACCCTCCAGCTTATTTGAAATGCAGGCTGCCAGAGGGCTTTTGTTTTTAAAATTCTGCTGCTGAAAAATTCAGCTTTACTTAAGAAATATTTAGTAACTTTGCCTTGCCCTCTCTTAGAGGCTGAAATCTCTACAATATTTAAAATATGTATATAAATAAAATATATTTATTAACTTTTATTTGATAAAGCTTTCCACATAATTTCAAGTATGTTGAACTGGCTTAATTAAAAAATATTTCTTTTAAGAAGAGAGAATGAATCTTTGACTCACTCTAGGGCTCTTGGAGTGTCCCAAAATTACTTCTTGGTTAAAGTTTTGAAATTTAACTTGGAAAGATTATCAAATATATAACCTAATATAATCTAAAGATTATATTATATATTTTTATAATTATTCTAAAAGATATCAATTAAATTTAAACTGGTTTTTGTATTAAAATTTTGTTGAGACCATAGAATTAATCCTTCTTATTTAATTAGACCTAGGTTGAAATTTTACCACATGGACTATAATATATTTTGAATTACTAATTTTTTTCAGATAAAATGTGAGAATTATTTTCTCAAAAATAAATTTGTATATTTTCACATTTTGTTATCACAAGCATATAATTTCTCCTAACTTAATTTAAACTTTAAACTCTTAGAAGCCTTAGATTTTAGCTGACAAGTCAAATACTTAGCATTTTTTTAGATTAATAATAACTTTACAATTTAAAAAAAATATAAGACCTATTTAACTAATAGATTCAATTCTGTCCTCTAGATTTTTCATGCGAGGCAAATTCAGATTAACATTTTAATATTTTGTAATTTCAAAATACCTACATATTCAACAAGTTTTTTATTATTTAATTTAGTAAACTTCCAAAGTTTTAAGTTGTCAAAGATTTTGATAAACTATGTTTCTGGCTGGTGAAACAGGTTTGGCTCAGCCGTTTGATGAAAAACTACCACATTTTTTTTGCATCAAAGAGCAAAGCCAATTTCCCCTGGGACTACTGGACCCCTACTATTAACATGTTATTACTGAAAAGATTTACTACAAATACTTCATTTTAATTACATTTATTTATCTATTAGAGGCCCATAGCATGATATTAGTGCAAGAATAGGTCTTTCTTCCCCTGGCTTCACTCCCAGCCACCTGGGACCCAGCAAGTCCCCACTCCCAGCTCTCCAGGAGCCAGCAAGTCCTCACTTCTCTTGGAGCACCACTCCAGTAGTTCTCTCTGCCACCCCCATTCCCCCAGGCTTCACACGGCTCCACACCTGCATATACAAATCAACCTCCATCTTTGTAGAGATAATTTGCATACTAACTCTGATTGGCTGTGGGCATTGCGGAGTGACTGTTAATTTGCATGTTTCTCTTTTATTAGGTAAGATGTTTCAACAAGTTTTGGATTTTAAAGCCAATTATTATTATCCATGGCATTTACTTTGGTAAATTCTGTAACAGCGACAATTTACTGACTTTTAGTGGCCTTAATATTAACTTTGGAATGCAGTTCATTATTATTTAAAAACTGCCCTTTATTATGCAAATAGCAACCTTATTGCTTAGAACCTGCCTGTGTTTTTTCCTTGGGTCATTTTTGCCATCTTTTTGAGGAAAATAAAATAGTCTTGGCTATTTTGTATCATCCATAAAGAGAGTTAAACTTAGCCTAAAACTATCTAAAATCCAAAATCAGACAGTATGCACATTTGTCTTAAGCCAGTTTTCTCTCTTTGCGAGTACAGAAATCCCAGACACATTCCTGAATTTTGCAAAATTTTTAAATGACTCACTGGGAAAAAACATGGTGAAAATGAGATTTTTCTAATAATACTCTCAGGTGTGGGTATCTGTTTTACAGGATCACCACGTGTCTCCCTTCCCCCACATCCTATTTTCTCTGGGGAAATTCAGTAAATGATCTGGCTGTGCTTCTTTTCTTATTAAATTAAAGGCATGCTTAACAGAAAATGGCAGATCAACAAGACTAAATCAAAATTCTTTTCCTGAATCTTTTCCTATTCTGCTTTCCATGGCATTGGCTAGCTTTTAAAGTTATTTTTGCTGAAATCTGCCTGTCCCACGGTGTTTTACGGTAATTTTAAAGTCAGGTATTAGAGAGTGTCTGACAGCTTTACTCTCTCTAGCTGCCAAGTCTCTTCACTCCAGAGGCAGAGGATCAGGCGGCTTTTTAGATATTACAAACTTTTGACCCCCAATATAAATTGGGCATTTTGCAATTTGAACAAGAACCCACATAGTTAAAGATGACAATGACGTTCTTTTTCCTTGAGCCTGATTTAAGAACGTACCCTTTGACATTTTAATTTCTTTATCCTTGATCATGGAAGCTAAAAATTTACAATGATATTTTTTGCCTTTAAACAGAATTCTTCCCTATAATAGTCTGACTTAAACAAAAGACTTCTCTCCTACTCTGTTTCATGAAATCCAAAGCTTGGTACAAGCTTATGCGTAATGATCCCACCTTTACTGGTGACTAACTTCTTTTCTTCACTCAGGCAAAATCTTCAGCAGACATCCCTGTTTGGGTGCCATTAATGCTGGGGTGTTTCTGCATCTACTAGGGTTCAGGAATCTGGAGAAGGGGCTGAGACATAAATTAATACAGAGGCTAGAGAAGAAATATAAATTTGAAAGGCATTTTGGGGGAGCCAGAGGAGGCTTAGTTTTAGTAACTATGGTAAGTTCCCTGAATTTCAGGGCCCAAGGCTTTTTATTCCTACATTTTTCCCTATAGGAAAGCAGATATACATATCAAAGGTAAGTTCTGGTAAATAAATAGGACCATCAGGTTGGGGGAATTGCTTTCAGCTGTTTGGCAGCAGATAATAACTTGCAGATTTTCAGCCCTGCTGAAGCCCCAATTCCATTAATCTTTTTAAAATTTATTTTTATTTTTATTTTAAAAAAATATATTTTATTGATTTTTTTTTACAGAGAGGAAGGAAGAGGAATAGAGAGTTAGAAACATCAATGAGAGAGAATCATTGATCAGCTGCCTCTTGCACACCCCCTACTGGGGATGTGCTCGCAATGGTACATGCCCTTAACCGGAACCATCAATCTTTTGATGGATTTCTTGCATTTATGACCTGCTGGAATTAGCAAAAGGGGGTGCGACTTCATTCTGACTCAGGTTGTACTTTTATGCGGTGGCCAGGCAGATGGTCATGGGCTGTGGCAGTGACTACATCCGAGGAAGACATCCCATTCCACTCTCCTGACCTATGATCCTGGAAGCTGCAGCTGCGAATCACAGTTTCTAAAGCCTGATCTGTGCCCTGGACACTATCAATTCGTACAATTCCATGAGATACTATTCTCCCTTTGCAGTTCAATAGACTGAGGCCCCCATAGTTTAAGTGCCTTGTCCAAGGTCACCAAAGCAGTAGATTATGCAGCTGCAATCTGACCTTGGTCCTCTGAGAACTGACTGGGTTCTCAGAGATATAGGGACTGTGAACATAACGCCAACATCCCTGACACAGCCAGGAACAACGTGCAGGCTGCACAGCAGACGGGTTTGGCTGCGCGCTGATTTCAGATGCCACCTGTGGCTTTGGTGTTGGGCCTTGACAGTTTTCAAAACTTTGTCAGTCTTGCCTGGAAATCCCAATAGGACATACGTAGTTCGGACCTCTTTCATTTGTGCCTATGACTGCGAGCTCTGCACGCATTGCCTAACAGGTTCACTGTCAGGGTCATTAAACCCTCCTCCACAGGGAGAGGAGTGCGTGGCAGGGCTCTGGATGGCAGCGTAGCCTCTGGAAAGCATGGCCCAGTGCGGTCTTGTCATCGCTGTGACACTGGTGCGCAGTTACATTACAGATCCCCACTCATTCACATCTGCTGTCAGCTCGGGGTTTAGTAGCAATTGGTTAATGTAAGATACATGGCGATGACTATGCATTAGCAATATTTCACCTTCAGACTGACAATCAGTGGACCTGAAGGGTGTTTATACAATCGGGCAGGTACCAGTCACCTTCTCCATGTTGCCGACGACAAATCGTCCCCTAGAGTATTCAGGTGCTGGGGCTGGTCCTTTGATTATGTTTTTCCCACATGAAGATGAATCCAGACTCTTCCTCTGTGAGGCCCTCCTCACCTCTGTGAAGCACCACTGGGTGGTGAGTAAGACACGTGTGGTGACTGTTGCGCCAGAAGAGAAATGCACACGTTAGCTGTTAGACTGAATAAACATGCAGGAGGGTCAGTGTGGGTCAGGCCATGAGAATCCCCGAGGCACTGAGAAAGAGGGCTGCAAGGCTGGCTGACTGACTGAGATGATGGACTGGCTTGGACTGGACGCTGATAGAGGCAGATGGGCCATGTCCAGAGCAGAGGGAGGCGCTGTGAGTGGAGGCCGTGGCTTCGGGGAGGCTTTGGGTGGGCGTGGAGGTGTCTGAGGAGCCAAGGCGTGGCAACAGCCAGGACTCCCTCTGACCAGCACTCTGGACCGGAGGCCTTACCTGGGCCTGCACTATGACCCCGACACGGCATCTCCAGGCCCCACTGGTTTGTCAGGAAGAGGAGACTCGGGGACAATGAGGATCCTGCAGACACACAGCTGAGTTCCTGGGAGACCTGAGCTCGGCCATCGGTCTGCAATGGCTCGCTCTCCCGGAGCCGACCTCCGTCCACAGAGAGTCGCTCCCCTGGGGAAACCACTCAACTTTCCTCTCTGCGGGAGACCTCGAACCCCAGTGAGGATTGAGTGAGGCACGTTTAGCTCATTGGGATAAGAACATTGTTGATGAGGCTGAGAACCATTTATGTTTATGAATTACTTTGAAATCTTTATAGAATATGAAGGAACCTGAGACATTGGAGCTAAAAGCCCAGGCACAAAGCACAGAGAGTGTTGTTAACAAAACTAATGGACAGCATCTGACCCTCCTGAGCGGCCTGCCTTTCTCTTGCAGAGTTAAAGTTGTTGTAAATTGCGTGTTTCATATTTCTTTGTGGTTTTTTATAGCTTTACCAGATACAAATGTGTCCCTGAAACACATCAATTTGCTCTGTTTGTTCGGAGCTTTTAAAGTGAGTTTATATGCAACTCAGGGAAGATTTCTGAAGAAGGGGAGAGGAAAGAAAGAGAAATGCAGGGGAAAGGTTTCAGAGTGAGACATTTTATTCAGCTGGATTTTAAATAATTAGTAGGAGTTTGTCACCAAGAAAGTGATCGTGGGTCGGTAAAATTGCACCAGTAAAGATACAGACAAACAGGAATATTTGAAGGTCAAGGTGAAGGAGAGACTCACCCTCTCCATTGTGAATGCACATGAGAATGGGGTAGCAGGTCCTGGGACCCCCCCCAACTCCCAGTGGGTGGGGGTCATGTGACACTGACCAGGAAGAGGAGAGAGGAGAGTGAGGGGTGAGAGGCAGGAGGCCTTGAGAGAAGGGACGAGAAAAGTTGTGAATTGTGTCACAACTCATCCAATTTTTAAAAAAAATTTATTTATTGATTTTAGAGAGGAGAAGGGGGAGGGAGAGATAGAGATAGAGATAGATAGAGAGAGAGAGAGAGAGATAGAGAGAGAGAGAGAGAGTTGTTTCACTTTATTGACACATTCATTGGTTGCTTTTTATATGTGCCCTGACTGAGGATCAAACCCACAACCTTGGTGTATCGGGATGATGCTCTAACCAGCTGAGCTACCCGGACAGGCCATCATACATTTTTAATTATGCAAATTAAAAGTATATTAATTACTGTGGGTTATATGTTCAGGTTTTCTGATTTCTGAATAAGGATTATATATTTTAAAATCCCAGTCACTACATGTTTGAGTCACATGTATGCAATGCAGGAAAGCAATTCTAATGCCATCAGCTCCAGTTTCCCATCAACGCCTTCCTCTCAGCTTCAGGTCCAGGCACCCCTAACTGCCCTCCCCTGCTGGCCTGTTTGGCCCCAACTCCCCTCTCCTGCAGTCTTAGTTGCTCCCAACTTCCCTTCCCTGTAGGCCTCCCCCTCCCCCCACCAATGTCCTCCCTTGCAGGCATGATTACCCCCAACTGCCCTCCCTTTCAGGCCTGGTCCCTCCCAACTGCCCTCCCCTGTTAGCCATCTTGTGGTGGCCATGTGGGGATGACCATCTTGTGTGTTGGAGTGATGGTAAATTTAAATATTACCTCTTTATTAGATAGGATGTTCTCAGCTAGCAGGCCACATGGACTGTCTGCACACTGAACTGCATGCTTTACCAACAGGGAAATCAGATGCAGGAAAGTGGTGGGAAGTGTGTTCTCCTTTTTTCCAGAAAACTGTGAAAAGGACAGATGCTGCTCTTGGGCAGCACTTGGCTCTCTTTAGCCCGAGCTCCTATCACACGCAGGTGGAGTGCACATCATGCCAGCACAGAGCACGCTGTTCTCCTCCGGGGCTGGGAAGGACGCGGGCCTAATGGGCATGGGGTTACAGTGGGTACCGAGCGCGCTGCCAGGAGTGGCCACGCCTACGGACTCCGCGGTGCCATTAGGAAGCTGCTGAAATATTTATGTAGTTGCTTAGCTTGAGCAGAGGCAGAGGAATCCACAATAACAAAGACCAGTTTCTTCTGTCGGTGGTGATAAATGTGTGGGCCTCTATATTAGAATAACATAAAGCCCTTTGATCGTTATTTTATTCTGACAGCTCTATGTTCACCAGTATTTTCCCAGCTTCTAGAAACTGTTGTATTGCACGTGCCCTTTGAGCAGTTGGTTTGGGGGATATTTAGCTCCGATTTGGATCTGTCCCTGGAAGAGCAATGTTCTTTAGAAATGTGTAGCTCCCACCTGTGATAGGATAGGTACCACATGATGCAATGTTCCACGTGCTTGTCACATACAGGCCCATCTGCTGCGGAATCGGGGGGAGATGGAATGGGAGAAATGGGGGCAATATTTTGAGGGATTTTGGAAGCCATAGGACCGAGCTCCCTTGTCATCAGGTACAGGTTTCCAAACCACAGTTTTATGGAGGCAAGTCTGGTCCTAATACAGGGTGGGGAAAAGCCCGGTTACAGTTGCTATATGAAAAATAATGCAATAATTAATAAATAATCATAGAGGAGTAAGCTCTGTATTTCGAGTGCTCATAACTGTAAACCTCCAGCTCCACTCTGTGCGAGAGGGGAGGGCAGTCTGGACCCGTGGGGCTGACTTAAGCTTTGCTCACAGGGAGGAAAAGAACGGGGACCCCCCTTTGAGAATGATTCCTCTTCCAAGAGCTGGCTCCCCAGGGCACAGTGGGAGTGTCTGAACCCCAAACCTGGAGAACAAATGTGGATCATGACTTGTCTTTCAGCCTCTTCTCTCTGCACAAACTTCGGAGTTTGCTGTGAGAGACGCCCGCTGTCCTTTTGTTTTGAATATTTCACCTCATTTGCTTGTCCTTAATGCAAAGTTGTGCTGGTTCAGTGTAGGGAAAAAATGCTGAACAAAGAGCAGTGGGTTTTCCTGGGGGAGTAACAGTTTCGGGGAGGAAAGTATGAGACATTCATTCTGATGATCTTGTCTCGGGAACGTGTGAGATTGGACGGCCACCTTGAAGGGGGCAGGTTAATGAAAGCACCTGGAGATAAAACCTCACACCAGAGAGTGCTGGCTGCGGGGCTGGCCCTGCTCGCTCAGAAAGGCACTGCCCTTGGGAGCTGTGTGCTTTGGCTGTTTCCCAGCAGGAGGAGGGGGGAGCCTTTGCACCTTGGACTTCCATCGGGCACCTCAGGAAAACCATGAAGAATAAACAGACACAGGACGCTGTCTTTACTACACAGGTAGGTCCATCCTGAGACAGCTCTCAGGGACTCTGAAAGTTGTTGAGCAAATGAAAGGAAGGAGAGAAGAGAGAAAAGAAGAGAAAGAAAGGATGTGCAGTAATGTTTCAAACTTCAGAACATTCCATCCTTTCCTGGAGGGCTTACTGAAATAGGGCTGCTGGCCCCTGCCCCTGAGGGTTCTGGTTCAGTGTGGAATGGGGATCAATAACGCGGATTTCTCACAAGTTCCTGGGTGATGATAACACTAGTCCAAGGCCCACACTCTGAAAACCTGTGGTGTGAAATTTATGAAAGTAAAGATATAGCCAACTTCATGCTTAGTGTTCAAGGACTGACTGCTTCTCAAGGTTGGGAACAAGGTAAGGATGTCTGTCCACACAATTTTTATTCAGTATTTTACTGAAGGCCCTAGCAATATTGGGAGGGTAGGAGGGTCAGAGGGAGAGAGGAAGAGAGAGAGAGAGAGAGAGAGAGAGAGAGAGAGAGAGAGAGAGAGAGAGAGAGAGAGGAAGAGAGAGAGAGAATCTACTCAGAAAATTCTAAGGAATCTACTAATTATCAACTAGAAAGTATTTTAGCAAATTTGCAACTATAAGGACCATGTACAAAGACAAGCTGTACTTCTATGTATTAACAAAAGCAACTGAAATCCTATCTAATAAAGAGGGAATATGAAAATTGATCGTAACTCTGCGACAAAGATGGGTGGTGCCCACAGCCAATAAGGAGGGAATATGCAAATTGACTGTCAGTCTGCAACAAAGATGGCAGTAGCTGGGCCGGGACACAGGCATTCTACCCTACCCCACCCAAGAAGGGTCTCTGGGCCTGCTTCGTCACTGCTGCTGGGAGGCCTGAGGAGCAGAGACACAAGCCTGCAGGGGGGCCTGGCACCCACCAGCTCCAAGCCCCACAGCTGTGGTGGCCCTGGGGCTGCTGAGGCTGGAGGAGCAGAGACACAAGCTTGCAAGGGGGCCTGGCACCCAGTAGCCCCACACCCTGCAGTGCTGGGGCCACAGTGGAGACACAAATCCACAGGAAACCTGTGGAAAGGGAGATAAACTGTCATAACTTTGTCTCCCTTTCCACAGGATGAAAAAACTGCCCCTCGTTTATTTAGTGATGAGGCCACACCTTTCCACAAGCACAGGGTATGTTATAACCACTCCCAGGAAGGTCTGGTCAGAACACTGTCGCCAGGGAATAATGCTACTGTGGCACATCATCTCAGAGAGGAAACAAGCTTCTGATGGGTTTATTCTGGAGGTCAGAGAACATACCACCCCAACATACGCTGTGTTGTTATATTGATGATCTTGAGCTGCAGATGCTTGAAAGACAGCAAATGCATGCAGAGGCTTTCACTGAAGTCTCCTGATCTGCCTAAAACCGGACCCCCCAAAAGGAGCTTAAATGTCACAGGTCCTCGTGACGGGAGAAGTGTCATCAGGCAGGCAGAGAAGACTGACTCCTGTCACAGGACAGGAGAGTAGCAGTTGACATCACACCCAAACTTTGTTACAAACTATTTTCCCCATCCCCATTCATCTTTCCTAAAAATCACTTATTCTCCTCTAAGGGGCCTGGATCTCCCGTCCCCTTTCCCTAGGAAGAAGGCAATTAAGTTTGCATTCTAAGCCACCTTGGGGAGTTACTCATTTTTCCCTGGGATCTCCCACATATATAGAAGGTACACATGTTAATGAACTTTTGTTTTTCTCTTAGCGATCTCTCTTTCACTACAAGGGCCTCCACTAAGAACTCAGAAAGGTAGAGGAAAACTATTTTTCTTCCTCCATAATTCTCTCAGGAAATCAAGTCCCCAGCTGAACAGTGAGGCTGCTCAAGTGCCAAGCAGTTCTGGCTGAGAAGAGGGAAGCTTCTAGGGAGAAATCAATGATATTGGCATCAAAGTGGAACGGAGGGCATATGCATGGCTGCTGGTGGGAGTTTAAAGTGGTTCAACATTTTTGGAGGATGATTTGGCAAAATCGATAGAAATGTTCAAGGTACATCCAAGAGTCTTCTAGGAATCACATCTGCTGAGATAAAGCACAAGCCCAGATCAGAACCCAGTATGCTACTGTGGGCTCCCTTTCCAAGATAGGAAAACCTGGGAACAACCTGCATTTTTAGGACAAGGTGGCATTTATACTAATAAAAGGGTAATATGCTAATTATAATAGACTGAACATCTTCCAATGACCTTCTGGACGAAGCCATGGTGGCAGGGCTGAGGCAGAAACGGTTAAAGGTGATCAGGCAAGTAGAGGAGAGCAGTTAGGAGGATCAGACCATAAGGGGAGAGCAGTTAGGGAGATCAGGTTGGCAGGCAGGTGAGCAGTTAGAAGTCAGCAGTCCTGAGGAGAGGATGCAGACCAT
Organism: Pipistrellus nathusii; assembly: GCA_963693515.1. NCBI lineage: Eukaryota > Metazoa > Chordata > Mammalia > Chiroptera > Vespertilionidae > Pipistrellus > Pipistrellus nathusii. The sequence continues at coordinate 2,656,950 of OY882868.1, read as the reverse complement.
GCTGAGGGGATCCCCCCCCCCCCCATCCATGAATTTCATGCACTGGGCCTCTAGTTTAAAAATAAAAGCACTCAAAATTATTTTGATAAAATTACCCAAGTATGTGCATATCCCATACACTAAAAATATAAAACATTGCTGAGAGAAGCTACAGGCAACCTACATAAATTCAGAGATGATGCTTTGTGGATGAAGGACTTCAGATTGTCAGACATTCATTTTACCCCAATTGATGTTCAGTGCAAAGTAATCCCAATAAACACTTTTAGCCTTAAAAAAGAGAGAGAGAAATAGTCAAGCTGATTACAAAGTGGGAATAAAAATGCAAAGGAACTAGAATAGTGAAAACAATTTTGGAAAAGAGGATCATAGTTGGAGGACTTCTACCATGTCCTGATTTTAAGACTTAACTACAGTCCAACCTGGGTTCTAGAGCAATTTGATTCTCAATCAAGCCGCTCATGGGGAAAACGTCTCTGGTGTTGAACAAACGTTGGTTTGTGATGTGACCTGACAACTTTTACATGTGGATACACAGCATGGGTGTCTCTCAGGCCACACACAAAGGAGAGAATATGTGTCAGTTTCCAGCTAAGTTTCCATTGTTAACATCTCAGGAAACTGTGCTGTGAATATTTTCATGTTGTTTTTCTTTTTGTTTTTCTTGCTGGTGAAATGGACAATTAGCATAATTTTAGACATAAAGAGGCCCTCAGAGGCAGATGTTGCTGAGGGTGTGAGAGTGCCCACAAACAACCACCACAGACAACCGCAGAAGCAGACAAACTGCTGATTGGAAAGGAGAGGCAGACGGCCAGGACAGCGTGTCAGAGGCGGTGACGTGGGACCGAGCGGAGTGCTGCGTCTGACCTCCTGAAAGACGCCGGGCCCAGTGCTGACAGGGGTTCCGTTAAGGCCGGAAGGTGTTGGATGCATTTAAGAAAAGAAGTGTTTGTTGATGGATGAGACAGGGCATTAGGCATGTGCGGTATAGAGGAAGGCTAAAGCAGGGAATCATTTGGCGTCTGGAACGGATTAATTCAATTTACATTCTTTCTAATGTAATGGAATTTATTTCTAATTTATTTCTAATGGGAAAAGCTGATTTTGTTTTTGAACAAATTGCTTCTCAAACAGCCTTCTGGAGCAAATTAAGTTCCACTGTATGAATCTACACTAAACAGACAAAGTGCCACGTACGTCGGGTCAGAACAGAGTCACAGCATCTGGCATACACATCGTCAACTGCCTCTCAGCAGAGGACCAAGTTCAAGGGGAAGGGCTGCCCCCCTCAGCCCGTTCAGCAGCAGTCGCATGGATGGCAGGTGAAGGAACATAAACCTCAGGACCTACGTGACCCTTTCACAAACATTACCTCAAAACGGATCATGGCTCTCAATGTAAGAAGTAAACATAAAACTGCAGAAAGAGAGCATAGATGTCTTATTGAACTTGGACCAGGCAAAGCTTTTTCAAAGAGGACAAAAAACATAAGCATAAAGAAAGGTAAATCAGACTTCGTCAAAATCTAGCAGCTTTGTTTATGAAAAGCCAATGCTAAGATGAAAAGGCAAGCCACAGACTGGGAAACCCTGCAAAATGTATCAGTCACCTTGCATTCACTCAACATACACACACACACACACACACACACACACACACACACACACAGACACAAACCTCAACAACAAGGAAAAAGGAACTTGAATAACACTTCACCAAAAATGATGCGATTGCCAAAAACAGCAGGTGCTCGAGAGCATTAGTGGTGAAGGGAATGTTTCCAAACTCCATACGATGCTACTAGAACCACACGGAAAGCTGAGACTTAACAGATTTTCGGGGAAGATGCAGAGCAGGAGGCCTTGAGTGGGTTGCTGGTGGATGTGGGATGGTGCAAACTCTTTGGAAGACAGTTTGCTAATTTCGTACAAAGTCAGACATACACAGTGAGCTCATCGTCATGTATTTCTCCGAAGGAAATGAGAACGTAGCCTCTGCAATGCTCACATGCAAATGAGCCTGCCTCGCAGCTTTATTCATCTTAGCCCTGAGTCAACACAACGGCAAACCCATTAACTGCCAAGTGCATAAATGGTAGCATCTTCATAAAACTGAATGTTCCTCATTAATAAAAGTGAACTATTGATACATGCAACGTTCTATTAAGCATACTGTTAAGGAATAATTAAGCAATGTTTATTAAAATATATTTCATTTTCCAAATGTAATGGTAATCAGCTGCTAAATTGTGCATATGCATTTGGGGACACCCTGCGTAGATGCTGCATGACTCCATTTGTATGAAATCACAGAAAAGGCAAAATTCCAGTGAAACAGCAGATCCCTGAGTTCAAACTTTCGGAGGGATGGAAACGGTCTTTATTGTGAGTACGCTGATGGGCACATGGCTGTGTCCATGCCCCAAAACTCACTCAGCTGTACCCTGACATTGGTGAATTTCTGTCTACCTTAGCGCGTAAGCCTGCTTTTACAGAGTAACTGCACTGGCGTGGAGACGCATCGGTAGGGATCTGAGTAGCTGACCCTGGGCTGTCCCAGGCTCCTCAGTGTCTACACGGGACCTCACGAGCTGACATGGGGAGGATCTGACCCGCAGCGGCCTCAGACGGCAGCGAGGGCAGCCCTCCACACCCGCAGGAGTGTGACTGCCGGGGGAGCGGCTCCTCGCTTGCTGAGGTTTGCGAGTTCCCAGGCAGTTAAGTATGGTCTCCGCCAGGGCAGCCTAAGATGTCCCTGTGGTTTTTGAATGCACTGCTCGGAGGAGGAGGGAGAGTGACCGCCACACAGAACAGGGACCAGGAGGACACTGGAGTGTGTGCAGCCGGCTGTGAAGTCATGCGGTGCAGCCTGCTGCGCAGTGGCCGCACAATGCCCCATTGGATGGACACGCCCCTCCACTCATAAGGTTGTTGGAGGAAATCTAAACTGATTTTTTTTTTTATTTTAAATTGAATTTATTGGGGGAACATTTGCCTTATTGGTTACAACTTCCTCCAAGGGCTCTCGGTTTGCAGTCTCCTCCTCCTCCAATGGTTCCCCATATTACAGCCAGACGCAGTCACCCCGCTTTTGTATCTGAAGTGCAAACGCAGCCCCCCGCCTCCCCCTCCCCCTGGCCAGGGCATCGCTCTTGAGATCACACCCCACGTGAGTCAGGTCTCTCATGACGGCCCGAGTCACCTCTCTCTGCCCCTCTTGTCCTCTCCCCCAGGGGGCCCTACACTCAGGCTATTATACAACACACTCCTTCTTGCCAGACCGTGGCTGTTATTGGGGCTGGCGTGTGGAGGCCCCCCCTCTTCCTACTTTCATTTCTGTGACTGATGCCTGTTCCTACCTGGAGATGCTGTCTGCAACCCCCCAGGACTGGTCCCAGTGACACCCCCACCTTCCCAGAAGCCCACGCTGCTTTGGGGTTCTCATAAGCCCACGCAGGCACAGGGTGCTCCGTAACCTTTACCTGAGCAAATAAACAGAGCGCAGTGGGAAGGGAGGGAGCAAAACTAACTCAGTTATTAAATCATCCGGAGGAACACAGATACAGTAAATCCCGACTGTGCTAAAAGTCAACACAGCACAGACCACAAATCCTCCAGAAAGTAAACTTACAAATAAATTAGGTGTAATTAGCGCTAAAGAGCTTTGTTGAGCAGCCAGGGGAAGGTCTCAGAGTGTCTCTATGCTCTGAATTCATATTTCTGGATTCTCTTTAGACGGAGAGACCCTGGAAATGCAGAGGCCAGCCTGCCTTGGTAGCTGCTGATGTATCACCTGCCAGGAGCAGCTGCCGAGCACCATGGCCGATTCACTTGTATTTGAACAGTATTCGCTCTTTAAAGCAAAGGTTACCTTTAACCCTAAGAAACGATCTAGAAGAGAAGCTGGGTTAAGACTCGTTTCCCTGTCTCTTTAAGTAGCTCAGTGGAAACAGCCCTCACAGGATGTACTAGCCGTTTGGTACCTGCATCGCCAGAGAGATGCCAGGGGCACAGGCTGCGTCTTACTCACCAAACGCATCCAAATTGGCAACACGCAGCATTGAGCTGCTGAAGGCTCTCCACACCCGGCCACGGGGGGGCGTCAGGTTCTTTCTGCGGAGGGGCGAATGGTGTCACCGTTGTCATTGTTGCTGAGCCCCACCCAAGGTCTGGGCCCCAGGAGGAACCGGGGAGGGGGGACCAGGGACACACAGCAGCCGCTCATGCTGGGAGGGGTCCCAGAGGGGACCTGACCTGGACACTGGGTGTCAGAAAAGGAGACTCAAGAGACAAGTGAAACGCTATAAACATGGAGCCTGGAATCGTGGTGTTAAAGGATTACAGGATACGTGTGTGAGTGTGTGTGTGTGTGTGTGTGTGTGTGTGTGTGCATGTAAAATGCTCTTTTATCTTCCTCCTTTCCAAAATATTAGTGGCATAATGTCAGAGTAGCCTCTATGTATCTCTACATATGCCACGTTGCTGTAGAGAGATAGATGATAGCTATGATAGAGACATAGATTAGAGAGAGATGACAGATAAGAGAGAGACAGATAGATAGATGGATACATAGATAAACAGATAGGAGATGGATAGATAGCATATAGATGGACTATAGAGATATATATGGTAGCTATGAGAGACATAAATGATAGATTAGGAATAAAGAGAGATATGGTAGATAGATAATGAGAGATAGAGGATAGATTAGATAGATAGGAGAGAAGGTAGATAAAAGAGAGGATAGATAATAGATAATTAGATGGAAAGATAGATGGGAGAGAGGATAGATAATAGATGATAGGTAGGTAGGTAGGTAGATTGATAGGTAGATAAATAGATAGAAAGAAAGATGATAGATAGATGCTGGTGAAAGTAGCTGGTTCTGGGGTGTGCCGGGCCCTGCCCCTGCATGTATAGCTAACTCCAAGGTCACGGGCAGATGTGCATCTGGGAAGACAAGGGCACCGGCAGACAGTAGGAGCTGGTGCTGCTGGGAGAAGGAAGTGGGCCCGGAAACAACTGTACAGCATTATGGAGCCTCTTCAGTGCTCGTAGGGGCTGGACTCTGCCATCCTCCAGGAGTCGGGCAGCCGGGCATCCGCGGCAGCGGCCAGATGAGTCCCGTAGATCTCTCTGCAGCGATGCTTCACGGGGCTGCAGCTACAGGGCAAGTTCCTATTGCCTGTCCCTTCTGCTCACCGAGGTGGGCTGTTACAGTGTTCAGTGTCATCGCTAGGCACTTTATAGCAAGGCAACCCACATTTCCCACCCAGCTCCCCTGAAGTGCTCCTTGCAAGCAAAAGACAAAGACCCTTTTTAATGAGAGGAGAAGCATTTCTCACGGCTTTCCGGTCTGCGTCGGTACGAATATGCTGGCAGAGGGAGTTAGCGTTGATGATGGTGATGATTTATACAACCGACATTTCTTTACAGAGAAAATAAGATCTCCCTGTGACTGAGAGGCAGAGTTTAAAAGGCATTTCTCTTTGGGTGAAAAGATATATGGGCTCACATTCCCCCGGAAGTGAAATTGAGGGGTGCTCCCGAGAGAAGGAGCAGGCTGAAGGCACCCAGGCCCTGTCATGCTCAGGCAGGAAAGGAGGGCCCGTGAAGAACACGGGGGAGAAATCGGCTCTGAAGTTTCTTTCATCCTTAACTGAAAGCTAGCATCTCCTTCGACGAGAAATACACTCAACCACCATCGCTGCATTAGGTCGGTTACCATTAGAAACCATTGATGTTTTAGGTCACATTTCATTACTGCCAATGCCTGAAAATATTGTTCCCTCTCAGCATCACTTCAAAACTACTGTCCACAACACTTTAATTTAAAAATCACAGTACTATGTCAAATACTTAGCTCTAAGATTTAGATCACTACAATGTCAATATACACTGAGTGGCCAGATTATGATGATCTCGAAACACATAATAATCTGGCCATTCAGTGTATATCCTATATAAAAAAAGGCTAATACGCAAATTGTCCCCTAGACCAGCAGGCAGGCCAGCCAACAGCCCATGTCCCTTCCCCCTGGCCAGCATATGAATATTGTTGGTGGAGGGGGACACAATTCAGGCCACAGCACCACATAACTTGAAGGTCCCAGGTATGGATTCCAATATCCAGCAGCGGAGATCAGCCATTTGAGTAACAATTCTGGGAGGCTGTTTGAGAAGTGATTTGTTTGAAAACTGACTCATTTTTAAACACATCTGACTGGCCAGATTATTATGTGTTCAGAGATCATATCCTTTATAATCCCCTGGTCTTCTTGTCCTTCTTTTTTGTTTTTCATTAAAAAATATCATTCTTAAGAGGGTCTATAGACTGTAGCAGACTGTCAAGAGGTCCATACCTCAGAAAAGGCCAAAGAAGGGAAGCTGTCACCACATAGCTGAAGGTCTCCAACTTCACACTTTGCTCCTGGCACAGAGAAAGCCAGTGCCGGCTGCAGGGCTCCATGGGCGAGTGCTGTCCGTGCACCACAGGTTCTGGTTTAATTCCTGGGCTGTGGGTGGAGCCCACAAAAAAATGTCTTGGTTGCCAAACAAAACTTTGGTTCTTGATCCAACAAGCCTTTCATGCAGACACTGCTGATTGGTCACGCATCTCTCAGGCAACAAGCAAAGAGAGAATGCGTGAGTGTGACTCAGTTTACCACTAAACTGAACATTGTTAACATCTCAGGAAACTGTCCTGTGAATATTTTCATATTTTTTTGCTCTGTTGTTGCTTATTATTATTAAATATGTACAGTAAATATGGGTGACTTAAAGAAAGCTAATGAAAAGGGAAGTTATGTAAACAGTGATAGCTTGTAGGTGTGTGCTGTATATAAGAAAGGTTAGAGCAGGGACTCATTTGGGGTCTGCAACAGATTACTTCAATGTACATTGTTTCTAATGGGAGAGATGAGTCAGTTTTCAAACAAATCACTTCTCACACAGCCTCCCAGAACGAAGTAAATGCAAGAACGCAGGTGCCACTGTATCAGCATATACTTTAGAAAAACAGCATAGACTAGAAGTAAAACTTCATACTATTTATCCTTGCTCAAATGGCTGACCTCTGTTGATGGATATTGGAATTTGTATCTGGGACCTTCAAGTTATGTGGTGCTGTGGCCTGAATTGTGTCTCCCTCCACCATCAGTATTCATATGCTCAAGTCCCAACCCCAATGCTATGGCATTTGGAGATGGAGCCTTTGGAAGGTAGTTAGAGTTAGCTGAGATCATAGGGTGGGGCCCCTGGTGATGGGGTTAGTGTCCTTATAAGAAGAGGGCATGTGTTCTCATTGTTTCCCTGATGCGTGAGGACACAGTGGAAGGTGGCAGTCTGAAAGCTGGAAGGAGGGTTCTCACCAGGGATGTGAGTCAGTTGGCACCTTGGTTTTGGGCTTCTGGAAAACATCCTGCTGTTTAAGATGCCCCATCTCTCGTATTCTGTGATGGCAGCCTGAGTTGACTAACAAACATGGAATTAAAAATTTGTCCTCTGAGAGTTAAACTGTAAAATCATGCCCTAACTGGTTTGGCTCAGTGGATAGAGCATCAGCCTGCATACAAAAAGGTCCCAGATTCGATTCCAGTCAAGGGCATGTACTTTTATTTCGTGCACAAACCCCATGGGGGGTGTGCAGGAGGCAGCTGATGGATGTTTCTCTCTCTCATTGATGATTTTAGCTCTCTATCCCTCTTCCTTCCTCTCTGTGAAAAATTAATAAAATATATTTTAAATAAAATAAAATAAAATAAACCTACAGGGCCTAGTTGGGTAGCTCTGCTGGTTAGAGCATTGTCCCAATACACCAAGGCTGTGGGTTAGATCCCCCGTCAGGGCACATACAAGAATCAACCAATGCATGCATGAACAACAATCAATGTTTCTCTCTCCATCTTTTCCTTATCCTCTCTCTCTAAAATCAATCGATAAAAAAAGAAGAAAATGAAATCAACCTACAAAAAACCACAGATTTATATTATGCAAAGTTGCAATGGAGATGAGTGGTCTCAGGCCTGAGCAGACCTTAACTCCATGGGATTAAAGGTGTGGATGATGTTAGAGAGCATGAGCCTGGAGCTGGGTCTGGGTGACAGGAAGACATCAGAAGGTGCACAAAAGATCCTTGGGTGGGACTCCAGAGACTGGGAGGCCAGTCTTGTCTCTGCATCAAAAAAGCGATGCTAACTTAGTGAGATAACTTGATATTAAATCTGAGAGATTGCCCTGGATGGTGCTATTCAGTGGTTAGAGTGTCAACCCACATTTTCAAGGGTCTCTGGTTCTATTCATGGTCAAGGGCACGGATTTGGGTTGCAGGTTCAAATCCTGGCCCCAGTTAGGGTGCATGCAGGAATCAACCAATTGATGTGGCTTGCTTACATAGGGGTTTCACCCTCTTTCTTTCCCTCCGTCCCTTCCACTCTTGCAAAGAAAATCAAAGAGAAATATATCTTTAGGCTAAGATTAGCAAAAACAAAACAAAACAAAACAAAACAAAACAAAACTGAGAGCTCAAAAAAGTATAAAGCAGCTGCTCCAACCATGCAGCAGAGCAGTCTTTATTCTCTCAGAGCAACGGCACGTGTGCCTTTCTCCTTCTGCGTGGAGTCGGGGGCCATGTGGCGGGCTCTGTCACCACCTCCGCACAGCATGGCCATTTACACAGCCCTCACCACATGTCATCGCTGGGATTCTGAGAGCCACACACTCCCAGAAGGCGTGCTCTCCTCCACACCAGGCAGAATGTAGTCAGAAAGGTTTCCGCCCCCAGATTCCACAGTTTTCACTTTTTAAAGTTTGCTTTTATATAAATATCACCCATGACTGAGACAGCTGCGAGGCCAGCTTCCATGCAATATGTCCTATTAATAAAATCAACAAACATACAGCACTATTTTACCTAAACACAATTTAAAACCAAAGCATCTTGCTTCTACTATTTTATTTTATAAACTAGAGGCTGGTGCACAGATTTGTGCATAGGTGGGGTCTGGCTGGCCCGCTCTGATGGGGGCCCGTTGGGCTGGGCTGGCTGGGAGGGGGGTGGAGGAGGGGACCGAGGGCAGTTGGCCGGCCAGCAGGCCCCGTTCCTGATTGGGGTATTGGGGGCCTATTAGGGGCTGGGACAATTGGAGATAGGGGGCCAATTGGCTGGTTGGCTGCCATAGTGCACATTATAGTGGTTCTGGTTGTTCTACCGTTCAGGTTGCTGGACTTTTATATATATAGATACTTTTATATATATAGATACTGATGTCCATCAATTTTAATATAAAGGTAGTTCAACTTAACTATTCTCTCTGAAGCTAACATATATTAGTTATGCAAAACTTTTAAATTACAGTAAGATAATTATGAAATGGCAACAACTTAGCAGGCTTTTCCCAATAGTGTTAAATTGCATCATACCACTAAAATATTCTATTTAAGGTCTACTCTCTCCTTATTTACTTTCCCTAATGTTTATTATCCTTTGTTTTTCCTACAATGAGCCACCTACCCTCTTCTGCACCTGACTAGCCCTGGCGGTCCTCAGCCCCACATCCGCCCAGCGGCCCCTCTCTGAGACCGCACTGCCCTTCAGCACAGGGGAAGCTAGTGCACACCTGCAGCCTCCTCAGCTCTCGTAGTCTCCTCCTGAGTCCAAATGTGTAGTGCACCCAGCACTGGGATACACTCTTTGGAGTCATAGTGATGAATACGTTATAGTTGCACATTCTCCGAAGAACTTTAGAAAATGCTGATGCAAACAAGGAGCTATAGAAATATTTGTTGACTAAATAATCCATAGCAATTTAAGAGAATGAATATAGTTATTTCTTTTATTGCAACACAGGGATATACACACATACACTAAGGGGATTAAAGATTTAAGCCAAACCAAAATGCAGATGACTGTCGGTGGAAATACAAATTGGCGCAGCCACTATGGAAAACAGTTTGGCAGGTCCTCAAAAATAAAAAAATAGAACTGCCTTATGAACGATTCAGCAATTCCAGTTCTGGGGACTTATCTGAATAAACCCAAAATACTAATTCAAAAAGATATGTGCACTCCTATGTCATTGCAGCATTATTTACAATTGCCAAGATATTGAAGAAACCTATGTGCCCATCAGTAGACACTTGGATAAAGAAAAGTGGTACATATGTACAATGGGATATTGCTCGGACATAAAAAAGAATAAAATCTTACCATTTGCGACAGCATGGGTGGACCTAGAAAGTATTATGCTAAGTGAAATAAGTCAGCCAGAGAAAAATAAATACCTTATGATTTCACTTATACATGGAATCTTACAAACACAAAATAAACAAGCTAGCAAACTCATAGATACAGAAAATAAACTTATTGTTGTCAGATGTGAGGAAGATTGGGAACTGGGTAAAAAAGTGAAGGAATTGAGAAGTACAGATTGGTAGTTACAGAATAGTCAGGGGATGTAAGGTACAGCATAGGGATATACTAGGTTTACCTGTTAATAGTGCAGATTTTTTTTTCAATAGATGGAGTTACACATATGTCGATATATATGCAATTTGATATGTATGCTATTTTGTTGTATTGACAGAAAGTTTCAAAACTTCATATGTCAAATTTTCTGAAGATATTAACATCATATATATTTTTACACTTAAAAATGTGGAGTTTTATGCCACCCAAAAAAAGAATTGTGGGAAGTTTTAATTCATTACTTTATTTTGATGAAACAGTTATCGTATATTTTGGGAAGCCTTTGGTGAACATGCTCCATCTCAAGATACTTGTGAATGCTGGTTTAAATGCTTTAAAAATGACGATTTCTATGTGAGAGACAAAGAATGTCTAGGTTAACTGAAAAAGTCTGAAGACCAACAATTACAAGTATTATTGGATGAAGATGCATGTCAAACTAAAATACAACTTGCAGAAAGATTAAACGTTGCTCAGCAAATAATTTTCGATTGTTTACAAGCATTGGGAAAGATTTTAAAGATAGGAAAATGGGTGCCACATAACTGAATGAAAGACAAATGGAAAACCAAAAAGTCATCAGTAAAATGTTGCTTCAACGGCACGAGAGTCTTTTTTGCTTCAAATTGTGGCTGAGGATGAAAAGTGGATTTATTTTGAGAATCCCAAAGGCACATAATCATGGGTTGATCCAGGTCAACCATCAACATTGACTGCAAGACCAAATTGCTTCAGAAACAAGACAATGCTCTGCGTTTGGTGGGATCAGGAAGGTGTGATGTATTATGAGGTTCTAAAACCAGGTGAAACTGTTAATACTGATCACTACCAACAACAAATAACCAACTTGAACCATGCTTTGATTGTAAAATGACCAGAATGTGCCAGAAGACACAGCAAATTAATTTTGCTTCATGATGACACACCATCACACACTTCAAAACCAGTTAAAGGCACATTAAAAGATCTTGCCTGGAAAGTATTAACCCACCTACTGTATTCACCAGAGCTTGCTCCTTCAGATGACCACTTGTTCTGAGCAGCACTTCAAAACATACAGAGAAGTAGAAAACTGGGTCTCTGAATGGTTTGCCTCAAAACAAGAAAAGTTCTATTGGGACGGTGTCCACAAATTACCTAAAGATGGGGGAAATGTGTAGCTAGTGATGGACATTCCTTTGAATAAAGCACTTTTGATGTTTCTCTTGAAATTGTCATGTTTTCTTTGATTACAAAATCCGCATTATTAACCGGTACACCTGATAGTCAACAATCTATACCAATAAAGCAGTAATATACTGATTAGACCGGATAGATTGGACGTCTTCCAGATGTCCTTCAGGACAAAGCCGCAGCAGCCGCTGTGAGGGCCGGTAGCTGCGGCAGCTGGCAGTGGCAGCAGCAGTGGGGTGATGGGAGTAGCTCCTTCAGCTGATGGGCCTGGTCGCCTCCTGCAGAGGGAGGCCAGAGGCAGTAGCAATGGGGTGATGGGGACAGTGCCTTCCCCTGATCAGCCTGATGGCCTCCTGTAGGACATCCCCCGAGGCTCCCGGACTGTGAGAGGGGGAAGGCTGGGCTGAGGGACCCCCTCACACACTCCCAGTGCAAATATTTTCATGCACTGGGTCTCTAGTATTCTAAAAACTGTGGACAGTGCCAGGTGGGTACTGGACTTGTGGGGAATCACTTGTAAGGTATATACTGTAAGGTCCCAGCTGAGAAGTTTGCAACGCAGAAGCAAGACACGGAATCCAGGTGATTAAAAAGGGGGGGAGGTTTTAATCTGTGCTCCTGGGCAAAGCTCTGGTCCCAGGGTGGGCCAGGGAAGTTGCCCCCAAAAGCGGCATAGGTGCAGTAGGGTCCCAAAGCCCCTCGGGGGATGCAGTCACAGCGGAGTTCTCAAAGGGGAAATCCCCATGTGTAGCTACACTTCTGCTTCCTTTCTCCAGGAGCCAGGAAAAGGTGCCCCGGACATGTCCAATATGACATCGGTTCTACAGAGTTCAACACAGCCTCCGGTCATTGGCTTCACTCGGCAACTGTTTTGGGTGTGTTTCTTAAAAATATTTTTTTATTGATTTCAGAGACGAAGGGAGAGAGAGAGACAGAAACATCAATGATCTGTCTCTCCCTCTCCCTTCCTCTCTGAAATCAATAAAAAAAATATTTTTAAGAAACACATTTCTCCTTCTGCACGCCCCCTACTGAGGATCAAGCCACAATCCAGGCATGTGCTCTGACCAGAATCGAACCATGACCTTCTAGCAGCAGCAGGGGGGTCCCAAAGCCCCTCGGGGGAAAAGCAGGGAGAAGAACAGTTTGGCTGGGTGGCCCGCAGGGCGCACATGGCGGCTCGCCAGAGCAGGAAGATGAGTGCCCGCTCCCAGGGCTCGGAGCTTCCGCACTGAGCTGAGTCACAGCAGGTCTTCGGGGACATCAGTGAATGTAGGCGTGTCCCCAAATTCCCCGCGGGGCTGAGTGACAGGGGTGTGCTTGGGTGGACAGGGACTCCAGCCCCTGAGTGCCTCCTGGAACGCCCAGGAGGGGAGCAGTAAATATCAACCAACGCCAGGGCTAAAGCAGCCCTGGGACGGCGGGTGCCACCCAGGAAGCCTGGCCGCACCTCCCGTCTGTAGACCGCGGGAAAAGCAGTGAGCCACAGTCCAGCCCCTCAGACCAGCCTGCGGCACAGCCTGCGTTTGGTCCCAGTTAAACAGGCCCCTGGGCTGGCTTCTGCCTCCTCTGCTGCTGGGAAGCCTACCTGCGAGTTTCCGAGAACCGCCCACTTCTCCTCAAGAGAGGAGGAGGGAGGAATTTCACTCAGGAAAACAACAGTGCCCTGTGCTGTGAGGAGAGAGGCACGGAGGGACAGGGGAGCTCCGTCAAGTTGAAGCCTTATTCTCAGAAACAGGATCTGATGACTCATAGCATTGGGGGCCCAACAGGACATCACAGCGTCCTCACTGGACAAGTGAAGAGAGACCCACCTGCCCTTCTCGGATATCCATCCTCTCCCCGGACACGGAGCATTAGCACTGGGCTTTTACACTCCTAATTCAAGTGACAAAAAAGCCAAAACAGTCTGGTCAGAGAGGCTCTGTGTTTGAGCGCAGACCTATGAACTAGAAGGTCATGGTTCGATTCCTGGTCAGAGCACATGCCTGGATTGTGGCTTGATCCTCAGTAGGGGGCGTGCAGAAGGAGAAATGTGTTTCTTAAAAATATTTTTTTATTGATTTCAGAGAGGAAGGGAGAGGGAGAGACAGATCATTGATGTTTCTGTCTCTCCCTCTCCCTTCGTCTCTGAAATCAATAAAAATATATATATTTTTAAGAAACACACCCCAAAACAGTTGCCGAGTGAAGCCAATGACCGGAGGCTGTGTTGAACTCTGTAGAACCGATGTCATATTGGACATGTCCGGGGCACCTTTTCCTGGCTCCTGGAGAAAGGAAGCAGAAGTGTAGCTACACATGGGGATTTCCCCTTTGAGAACTCCGCTGTGACCGCATCCTGGGCTCTGGGCGGACAGCATTTGCTCCAGCGTTTCCTCCCCTGGAGGTAGCACTGTAACCCACCTGTCAGCTGGAAAATAAGTGAAAAATAGTTTGCCCAAAGATGTCCACTAGGGAGAGCAAAGCCAAGCCCGAACCAGCATCTGGCCCACACCCTGCTGGGGCCACCCCATCACACCATCCCCCAACCGGCCCCAGGCACAGCACCCAGAGGCCCTGAGTTGCTTCTGAACTTCCTCAGTGGGCAAAAGCCACCGAATGCAACCGCCTATGGAGCTGGGGATACAAAGGAAATACAATACCATCCGCAAACACTGGGAGTGAACTCTGTGCCCACCCAGTGTGGCCTGGAGGAAGGGGCCGCTGGTTCTCACAGGGAACCCAACTCCGTCCTTCACTTTCCAGATGGTGAAGGCGAGGCGAGGGGCTGGGGACCAGAACCCTGGGTGAGGCGTGATTCTTCATCCGGAGCGTTCAGCCTCACTCGCTCCCAGGATACCTCCAGGAAAAACCTTCGCCCACTGCGCTGTCTCCCGCGCTCCGCTCAGCACTGAGCATGAGTCTCCCCCTCTGCTGGGAGCTGTCTCAGCTCCCGGGGGTCTGGCTTCCATTCGCTCTGAATGCTGCCCAATTAGGCTGGGACTTGACAGGCAAAAAGGGAAGGAGAGAGAGAACCAGGGAAAAGGCGGACGCCCTGGGAGCCGCAAACCGGGGTACCGCAGCCTCGCGTGGCTGCGCCGCCCCAGCGTGGGAGCCCCGGACCCGCCTCTCGCGCGGCGCCGCCCCCCGCCTGGCTGCATCCTCAGCTGTGGCTGCGGGAACTCCTCTGGGGACTCCGCCAAAGAGCGGTGCCTTCCCGCCCCCCACCAGCCACCCCTCCCCTCCGGAGCAGCGGAGGCCGGGCGGGCGGAGCCGCGGGCGGAGCGCGGAGCCCCAGCCCCTCGGACTCGGTGCCGCCGTGCGCGGGCGGGCGGGGGCCTGGGCGGCACCGACGACCGCTCAGCCCGAGCGCAGAGGAGCGGCGCACAGCGAGCGGGGCACGGAGACGCCCCCAGGCGTCGGCGCGGGTCCTGGAGTTCCCGGGGTCATCCCCGTCTCCCCTCACCTACCCCCGGCCTTGCTCGGGGCCCCTGGGACCTGCTGGGGCTCCGGTCAGAGCGCACCTGCCCGGAGAGGCGGCGCGGGCAGTGCGCCCCCGGACCGGCCTGAGGCGCCCTGCGGGCCCAGCGGCGGCTCCCCTGCGGCCGGGCTGCGGGCTCCACGGGCAGCGAGCCCCGCGGGCCCCGACGCCAGGCCAGCCTCCGGCCCCGGCCCTCCGGAGAGGCGCCCTCCCCCGCCGCCGCGCGCCCACAAGTTTTGAAGGTGGAGACCTGCGCCCCCAACTCCTCTGGACATGAATCAAACCGCCGGCGTCTCCAACAGCGTCCGGTGCCCGGGAAAAGGCCACAAGGTAAGGGACCCGGGCGGAGGGCTGGGCGGGACCCGGAGGACACGGCGAGGAAGCCGATTGGGAAGTCCCCTGGCTGAGCTGGAACCGGAGGTGCCCATCCCTCCGCACGCGGTGTCCGTGACCCCGACGGCTGAGGTGCGGGGTCTGTGCGGAGAGGTGCGGTTCGCCTGGGGCGCTGGCGGGCTCCCCGGAGGCAGGGGCAGCTGCCCGCCGCCGGCTTTCGGGGAGGAGGTCGGGGGGAGTGAGCCCGCGGAGCTGGACGTAACCGCTGGGGCCGGAGCTGGCGGAGAGCCCACGGGAGGCGCCCAGGTCTGCGCGCTCCTGCAGGTGCTGAGACGGCGCCCATTCACTCCAATGGGCGCTGCGAACCTGGAGTGGTTTCCAGAGGCGGCAGTCAGAGGGAGGAGAGCTGGCAGGGCTGAGCGACCTGGCAGGAGCCTCTGGCAGCCCACGGTGCAGTGCGAAGCGCCAGGACTTCGGGACCGTCCATCCGCTCCCGCGGGGTGCGCCCGCTCCCCATGGGGTCCCTGGCCTGGCCGCTTGCCTCAGCTTGTGGTTGGTTTGCGGGGAAATCTTCACCTGGTTGCCCAGGGGAGCCCCGCAGTAGGACGCGTGTCAATGTGCTTGTTAAGTATTTCAAACCCTCCCTAGCATCCTCAGAAACGGAAAGGAGACACTGCTTTGGAGGCAGATTTGGTGTGCAGCGCGAATCTGTGCTGTGGTTTTTAGCTGATGTTGCTGCACCTGGTTTTGCCTAAGCCATTTTACATGCACAGTCAGTCCTATATGTTCATGAGCATGTTATAGATCGCTCCCATTCACACGTATTTGCTGGAGGCTGGACATCCTGCAGTTGGAGTGTGGAATGATATTGGACTCTTGATCTGCGGGAGACCCAGGTTTGGGGCGGAACGCCTTTCTTTCCATGGAGTAATGCCCAGATTTTTCACTCCATCAGGCCTCTGGGGAAATAACTAAATACGCAAGTCACATCTCTGATCGCCTCTCGTTAGCTATGGCCCGAGTAGTCACACTTTTAAAGCTTGTTTTATTAAATATCCAGAGAAAGTGTCTTTTTAATATGCAGGAGTTGAAAGTGTAAGCTTTTAAGTTAAAAATAACCAAGTTCCACACATTAGTGAGTGTGTAATAGACACCTGTGTGGTTCAGGAGGTTCAGAGATTCGGGGACCTCTGTTGTTGTTGTTTCTTGGTTAATCTTCACTCGAGGATATGTTTTCCATTGCTTTTTCAGAGAGTGAGAGGGAGGGAGGGGGAAGAGAGACATTGTGGATGGGTTGCCTCCAGCATGCCCTGCAGTGGGGTGTGCAGGGAGCAAACCCATGACTCAGGTTCGTGCCCTGGACCAGAATGGAGCCCAGGACCCTGCTGTGTGTGGGCTGTGCTCGGACCCCTGCACCACTGGCTGGGGAGGTGGGCTGTGCTCGAACGGCTGCACCACATATATGTGTGTGTGTGTGTGTGTGTGTGTGTGTGTGTGTGTGTGTGTGTGTATTTATGCACTGGAGTGGGGGGTGGTCTGTCAGCCCAGCTCTGGTGGCTGGGGGGCTGAGGGAACTGGGTGCTGCCATCTTGTGGCTGTGGGTGATGCCATCTTTGAGGATGTGGCAGTCAATTAGCATTTTCCCTTTTTCCCTCCTTATTAGCAGTGGGTGCTGCCATCTTTCTGAGGGTGTGATGGGTAATTGGTATATCCCCCCCCCTATATATATATATTATACACACACACACACACACACACAATTATTTTAAAAAACAAAGACCCTATCACTTCCAACCATTTTCACTCAATAGGAATAATTTTGTGAAGTCCTGCTAGCTTGACTCCCCCACCCCCCACATTTTTACTTTGCCTTCATTCTTAAAGGTGGTTTTGTTGTTTTCCGGTTAAGGAATTCTGAGCTGATATGGTCTTGGTTCTTCTCTCACTCTTGAAAGATAGTTTTCCTCTGGAATCTGGTCTTAGTGTTTTCCACTGAGAAGTGAGCAGCCATGTTCCCATTTGGAATGTGCCATTTTTCTCTGTTCACTTTCAAGGGAGCCTCTCTAAATTTTTTTAAAATTAAATTTATTGGGTGACGTTGGTTAATAAGATTATATAGTTTTCAAGTACATTTCTATTATATATGCTCAGTATATTGCATTATGTGCCCACCACCCAAAGCAAATCATCAAAAGACTACCACTTCCACAGCCTCCCCCTACCCACCGCCAATAACCAACATGCTGTTGTCTGTGTCTATGAGTTTCAGCTTTTTATATTCCACACTGAGTGAAATCATATGGTCCTTAGCTTTTCCTGACTGACTTATTTCGCTTAGCATAATATTCTCAAAATCCACCCATGTGGTAGCAAATGGCAGTATTTCATCTTTTTTATAGCTGAATAATATTTCATTGTATATATGTTTCCCATCAAGATTATCTCTCTATCTTTGGTGTTTTAGTGTCATGTGCCAGGCATGTTTCCCCCGTATGTATCCTGATAGGGGTTCATAGATCATCTTGGATCTTTTAACTCACCGTATTTGGGAATTTCTCAACCATTATATCTTCAAATGCTTTTTCCTGTTCTTTACTTAGTCTGTTAAGATGACAGTTATTAACATATTGCACACTTTGTTTTGTCCTGCAGGTCTCTAAGGCTGTTCATTTTTTCAAACTCTTTTCTTTCTCTTCTTCAGATGTGATCATTTATCTTGCTCTGTTTTCACATTCATTTCTCCTTTGTGTCTCCATTCTACTCATAGCACGTTCATTGGTTATTTCAGATGTTGTAGTTTTAATTCTAGGGTTTCTTCCTTGCATTTTTTCATCATTTCTGTTTACCATGCTTAGATTTGTTATCTTTTCATTCGTTATGTGTACCTTGTTTATTTTAATTAATTGTTATAACAGCCACTAAAATCCTATGTTCTAATCTAGTATCTGGGTCATCTTGGGATTGGTCTGTGTTGATTGTGCTTCTTTCTTGAGAATGGTCACATTTTCATATTTTTGGTGTGTGTTGAGTCATTTTGAATTTTATCCTTGATTGTTTTAATTTTTAGTGCGCAATTAAGTAGAGTTTTGAAAGTTTTGATCTTGCATCCTTCCTAGGCTGCCTGGAATCTCTGAGGGTGTGCATGGCCAGGGACAGCCAGAACTTTGGGCCGCATTCAGATGGAACCAGAGGCTCTCCTCGGATTTAATCCTAGAAATCCCCTCACTTCCCAGCTGCTGCGGTGTCTCCAACCGTGTCCTCTCTGAACCTGCCACCTGTGGGGGGTCCTGCAGAGCCTTCAGAGCATCTATTTCATCATGCAGGAAGATATAGTTATACGTGTCACAGTGGTTTGGGAGGAGCTGACTCAGTGTTACTGGGAGTGGATCTCCACTGACCCTTTCCTAGACTTCAGAATCAGTGATTGGGGACCTCACTTACCGTGATAACTCAACAGCTCACTAGGCCTATTCTTCACTGTATTTTTATTAAATCTTTGGTTCAAAACTTCCTGTTCCTCTGCACTGCGACACTACATCCAGGAAAGAATCTTGAACTCAGTGCCACTCCTCCCAATATTGCTTTAACCTGCCCTCCCCCACCAAGACTTTATGGACCTCTGGGGCCTCCCTTTCTTGTTGACCTCAGTCTCTTTCTCATTTCCTCTTCTGCCAGTTTCCCTCTCCGCCCTTTCATTCCCCTCATGTGTTCACCCGAATCCACATTTTGATAAAGAATCACTTGTTAAATCCAAAGGCTCTCATTTCCCCCTTTTTTCTAACGTTCTAGTAAAAAGCAAACACGAATGTACTGTTCCCCCTCTCTAAGGCACTTCCTGTCCATTCTTTCCTGACCCTTTCTATTTAGATCAGCAGAGTTTCCGTCTCATGAGGCATTTCATCCACTTTTCCTCCGTGCACATGGCTTCAGAATTAAGCTGCCTCTCCCTCCTTGATTTCATTGGTTGAAGGATTTCCCACATTGATTTTAGGACACAGCTTAGCCACCCACCCCTTTCTGTGGGAAGCCCTCGCTGAGAATCAGCCTGGCCACTGACGCACCGCTGCTGTGACAAACTGGAGCAAGGCTCTGTGGCTGGTTCTGCCGTGACCTGGTCTGGTCCTGCCCCTTCTCCTTCCTCACACGCTGTGGCTCACCGCCTCCGTCCCTGTCCCGGGTTGGGTCAGCAGAGCCCGCTTTGGGCCCAGACCATGACCAGCATCAGTCATGGCTGCAGCTCTCCTCCAGTTGTCCTTGTGGCTGGAATTCCAGACTTCCACGTGCTCTTGTGCTCTCATCTCTGCCCTGCCTGTTCCTGAGGTCCTCACTCCTTCTGAATTCCCAGCTTCCCTGATCCTGATCCTGGGAGTCTGCCATCTTATGTGGGAGTGCCTCGTGTCCCCTATAGCAGGTTCAGGCCTTAGGGATGATGGTCAATTCATGCATTTGAAAACCTGAGATTCAACAAAATACAACTAGTAGTGAGAGAGCTGGACTTTCATGCCCTTATTCTTGGCACATCCGTTCATAGCAGGCCTGTCTTCTCCATCCGAGTTCAGGTCAAGGGCCTCACCTGTTCGTGATGTGGACATTACGCTGGTTGGTGAGTCTGCCTCTAGGACACGTCGCTCCTGTGTAATATTAGCAAGAGCAGGTCCAGTTCAGGGTTTGTCTGGCCAACCACAGCTCTTTGTACAGAACAAGGAAGCTTACTTGTTTGGTGGGTAATTTCTGAAAGAATAGGACAAGGAATCACTATAAATAACAAATCTAAATTCTGTTTACTGTGCTGAACCTAAATCATCCTGGAGAGTTTCAGACAGTTCAATGTAGGGCATGAAGCAGGAATTACTTTAATGATCCAGGATATTAGCGAACATCTATTTATGTTACTTTGGTTCTATATTTTATTGATTTTAAAAAATTTTAACTGTCCTCGTTTTCTCAGTAAAATACATAAAACATGTGTAAGCTCATGCATAAATTAAATTTCCAGGAATAGAGAGCAGTAAAGAAGTAGTCATTATCTTTCTGGCTTTGCTTGTTGAATTACGTTTTTAAGTCAAAAGCTACACCTCAAATGCACCATTTTAATGACCTGACATTTTGTACCTATGAAGGAAATGGACTGGAATTTTATGGACCTTAAATCTGATATTGTTTTTGATGAAGGGCCTAGAGTCCGTGTTTACTCCACAGAGTGAAGGAAAATGGAGAGAGGCCTCGCTCCTCCTCCCCGTGTTTTCAGGCATTAGAAAGTGTGCGTGTGTGTGTGTGTGTGTGTGTATGTGTGTGTTTTACCTCATAGGTACCGTGCATCTGCTCCCACGGTCCATACCTTACCTTTTGAATGCTATATTAAGAGTTCTGAAGACATTTAGGCATTGCTATCACTATTAGAGGTGCAGTGCAGAAATTCATGAATGGGTAGGGCCCCTCGGCCTGGCTGGCAATGAGAGCTGATGGGGCCTTCCAGCTGCCAGCTGGGGCCTCCCTTCCCTGGCTGGCGGCTGCCAGCTATTGGCTTGGTCCTTCCTTTGCTCCACACCGCCTCCTGGTGGTCAGAACACACCAAAACAAGCAGTGGAACTCCCAGTCTTCCTGTCAAACTCCCGAGGGGACAATTTGCATATTAGGCTTTTATATACATACGGTAGATGTCTGACAAAAGGAACAAGTTCATGTTACTTATTTGATGTTGCATAGATTGGAGAAAAGGTGAGGCTGCATGGCCTTTGGTGAAGTTGTGTACAAGTTCAGGTGCAGCACTCACCTGGTGGAGAAGTCTTTGCTTCGGTAGCATGGAAGTAACGGGAAAGCATTGTAGACTGGATCTCAGGATGAGTTGCTGTGCTAATTGTGTTGAGTCCCAGCAACTTGGATGCAGAGCTGTGGGTCTTTTTGTTTTTCTTTTTTCTGTCTGGAAATTGGCGAAATCAGATAAACTCAGGGCTGAATCAAGAGTATCAAGCTCTTTCTTCTGATACTCCAACCCTAGAAAGAGCTGTAGGCAAAGTGATTGTCATTATTCAGGCATTCATGGGCATAGACATCAAATGCAGTTTCATGTTAAAATATACTTATTGTAAGTCTGCAGCCAGTGGGAGTCCTTCACACTTTAGTATGAAAACAAACACATACTACATCTATCTGACATACACTTGAGGCCTGAAGATGGCCTCAAGTTGCTGGCTGCTAGAAGACACATTTTGGGAATAGAATAGGAATTTTTCTTGTAACTCACTTTAGAGAAGTGTCAATAAAACCCTTCGGGGTTTGCTAATGGGTTTATGATTGATCTAGGCTTGGGGCAGCTGGAGCTGAGGATGATGTAACATTGGAAAGTAGGTGGCGGTGGGGCAGGACTCCAGACTGCCCAACGGGATTCCATTCTTCCACTCCTATCATATTTTCATAACTGATATCTGACCTCCTCTTCATAACAGAGACCGAGGAAGATGGAGTTTGGACTTCTTCTTTTCTTTATTGTCCGAGGAAACGGAGCTACAGGATTACATATACAAATCATTGTGGCCACAGGGCTGATAAAATCCAGAAAACGCTTTCAAATGGAAGGTGTGTAAATAATGAATAGGACTGACTCTTATCCCGTGAGCCTCTGCCCAGGCCGCTCTCAGCCTCTGCCTCTCTCTGTCCTCAGTGCTGAGTGCTGTGTGTGGCTCAAAAGCACCGGGCTCCCTGCTCACTATTCTTTTTAAAAAACTCTACTATTATTGTGAGTCAGGGTCTTCCCAGATGGGACAGAAAATGACAGAATAAAATACCCAGCTGTTAAAGAAAGGAAGGAAGCCCTGCTACAGGACTGCAGGCTGAGAAGCAGTGGCCAGGCTGAGGGCGATGCACTTGGGGGCCTCACAGGATGTAGGAGGTGTGAGCAGTCAGGGGAAACTGTGTCAATAAAGGGTAACAAATTCTGCCCCAAGCGGAACTGCAGTCCTCGCCAACCAAGAGCCCGCGGTTATTATGGACGGCCGTTACATCTTCAGTATTTGCTTCCCGCCATGTTCACTTGGGACCACCTGGGAATAGATTCCAATCCTTCCGCATGGGGGCTCTGTGGCTAACGCCCTCCGTAAAAGTCCCATGTCTGAGAAATTCTGAAAAGGGGCATCACATGAAAAGAGAAGAACAGTGGAGCCGTGTGCGCTCCTGCCTTCCATCGCCTACCCGTGGCCAGTGTCCTTCCCCAGGTCACCCATCACCTGCCCACCGGACGGCTGTGTGATGGACCTGCTGTCCACGCCCAGCCACTCACCTGCCCGCGGCCTGGCCTGTGCCCAGGTGCAGAGGTTCAGACCAGCCAACCACGGGCTCCGGGGAGCAAATCCACAGGCTGAGCGGGGCCACCCAGCACCCGCGGTGGGACTGGAACTGAGGCGTCAGGGAGGCGGGCGCTCCGGGGAGGATCACAGCCCCCCCCCCGCCCCCTTCCCCCCCCCCCCGCCCCCCAGCCTCCCTGCGTGTGGTCTCCTGGAGCCAGGCTGACGAGCAGGCGGGGCAGCGGAGGCCAGGGATCCTGGGGACCCCGCGCATGGCACATGCAGAGCGTGTCCCGCTCTGAGGTCTGTCTCTGCTTCCCCTGATTTCTCCCCAGTGCTCTCAGGTGTGTGCGCCTTCATGCAACATGATGGAAAAGAAAGGAAATCCTCGCTACTGGCAGGATTTTCCCTTCTCTCCTGCTCCTCACAACCACCAGTACGATGTTTTTGTTAAAGACTCTCCGGAGACGCTCTCTGCCTTCTTCCTCTGCAGCCCGGGAGGCACAGTGAGAGGGAAACCATGTCACCAAACGGCTTTCTAAGCAGGAGGCCGAGGGAGACTGCCCTCTGGGGCATGACTGGCGGAGCCGCCAGGCGGCATCGATCCAAAAGCCCAGGGCGTCTGGGAGGCTTTGCGGCAGATAAAGGGGAACAAGACCAACGGAGGATGCCGCTGGCGGGTGGCGGGTGCACCTAGGGGAGCAGAATAGCGGTGCTTCTTGCATCTGGCTGCACTGAAGTGTTGGCAGGATCCTTTGGGGTTTGCTGACGTGTTCATGCTCGCCCTGGGGCTAAACTGGAGCTGGGGTGAGGTAACACGGAATGTAGGTGGGGGTGGGACAGGCTAGGCTGCCCACGGGATCCCATCCATCTTGCATTTGTTGTTGTTTTATTTTTATTTCACTTGAGATCCTCTTCCTGGCTTTGCACTTACTTTGTCATTGATGCCGGGCTTCCTAAGCAAGGGGGGCGCCCGCCCTCTTCCGGGAGCTTCCGGGTTCTGCTGGACTCACGGACGGTCATGAACACCTGTTTCCCCTCCAGCCGTGCCTGCCCCGCAGAGCCGTGGTGCTGACAGCCAGGCCGTCACTGCAGAAGGTCGAGTGCCCCGTTCAGTCGGACATAACAAGGTCAACTGCACAATCCTCTCCGTGACGGCTCCTCCTCCAGTCCGAGCTGCCTCTGGCCTCCAGCCTCCAGGGGACTCCTGTCTCTTCCTCCTCCCTCTCATCCTCCCACCAACTCCCCCCCCTCCTCCCTGCTCCTCGGGGGTGGGAGGAGCTTGGGGTGGAGAAATGGGGAAGGCAGAGTGTAACCGGAAGGGGGCGCTGTTGTGCTCCAGTGGCAGGTGTGTCCACTACTGGTGGACACTGGGTCCCGTCGGAAACGTCCGCGGGGACCTTTGGTCCTGGTGCACGTCCGTGAGCGTTTGGCATGAGCCACCTGTCTCCGTGGACACTGTGGACAGGAGCGTGTCCTGCAAGGCTCCCGGAGGCGACAGCACTCAGAGCTGCCCCTCCCGAGTGGGAAGCCCCGAGGCGCTGTCCTCGGGCAGGTCACACGGGACCCTCTGCCCTGCTCTGGTGGCCAGATCTGGGACCCGTCTCGCCTGCCTTGGGCGGAGAGGTAACCCACACTGCGCCCCTTTCCTCGTCCTCTTCACCTCCCCCCGGAGATGCCCAGGATCCCCCTGCTGCATGGCGGCCTCCCCGGTGGGCGATGGCCGAGAGGGCCGAGCGGTTTCCCAGCCCTTGTTGCTTCCTTTCCGAGCGCCTAACAGGCGCGT
Organism: Pipistrellus nathusii; assembly: GCA_963693515.1. Taxonomy (NCBI): domain Eukaryota; kingdom Metazoa; phylum Chordata; class Mammalia; order Chiroptera; family Vespertilionidae; genus Pipistrellus; species Pipistrellus nathusii. Next base: position 2,632,448 of record OY882868.1, on the reverse strand, counting down.
TAGGCTGAGGGACAGCGGCCACCGATGAGCATGTTCTCCACCTACAGTGCCTGGGGAAATGGTGCAGGAAAACACCAGGAAACCGGGTGTCCTGCTTGTGGCACCTCCTGTCTCTGAGGAGGCCAGGCCGGTGACGCACTGGGATGGCAGACCTGAGCTGGGTGCATGCTGTGGGGAGGACATTTTGATTCCCGTGGCTTGGAAAGGACCCCGGGGGCCGTGGCTTCCCGAGGGGCCATGGAGAAGGTGACGTCGTGGCTGGGACCACGGTTCACCTGAGGACCGCCTCCCTCAGCCTCGCAGGGCGGAGTCGGCAGCTTTCCCACAGGAGGGGCTGCGGCTGCTCATGGGCCCACGTGAGCCCAGGACAGGGGAGCCCGGGCCGACTCCTTCGCCCTCCACACTGAGATTCTCCGGGGGGGTGGCTTTCAAATGCTCCGTGCACAGCCCTCACTGGGAGATCTCCTTCCAATGCAGGTTCTCATGAGTGGCTGTGGGTGGGGCCCAGGACTCTGCATTCCTCAGGAAGCTGCGGGCCGATGCTGCTGCTGCCTGTGCCCAGACTGCACTGCGAGAGCAGGGCTCTGCATTCCTGCCTAGCACTCTAACGTAGCACGCACAGAACCTGCTGTCACGTCATGGGACGACTTGTTGGAAGTCTCCGTTTTGTGGAAATGGTCTTAGTGAGGTTTGCACAGAATGGCCTCTCACTTCTCTGAACTGTGGTGAGGCCTCCGGGTGCCATTCTTTTGGAAGGGAGAGTGACCCAGGGCAGGAGGAGGGGCTGCCTGCTGTCAGTCACGCCACCCACGGGCCTCGTGGCATCTCCAGTAATCTCCACCTCCAGACTTTGACCACTTTTTCAAAAACATAAATGTTTTTATTGCTTTTAGACAGAGTATAAGAGAGAGAGAGAGAAAAGCATCCATGTGAGAGAGGAACATCAATCAGCTGCTTCCCCTCGCACCCTGCCTGGGGGTCAAGCTGGCAGCCTTTTGGAGCACAGGATGGAGCTCAACCAGCTGAGCCACATGAGCCAGGGCTCAGCCACTCTATTAAACTGTTGTGTTAGGTGATCTCATGGAGTCTAGCAAATACTAATATTATATTTTAAATATATTCGTGCTTATCTACTCAGTTACACTATTAAAAAGACTTGAGTTCTGTGTCTGTATGCTTACATATACTTTTATTTCTGGAGCCAAAGTTAAACTCTCACCTCTGGCTCATGCTCCATAAATATTGGTGAAATGAAGCATAATAATCTCTAGTTTGTAAAATGACTGTTTAAAATTATCTGATATTTTTAGATGATCCCTTGTTCTATGTAGTCAACTCTGTTATTTTTAGATGGTCCCTTATTCTATAAACCAGGGATGCTTTTTAGCTTGATTGAATGATAGGGAAGATAAACTTAGCTGTCTGACCTTACAGGCTAGCCATTTAATGTAAGGGGCTGGTACTGCTCCCATGCTCTCATGCCACGTGTTTATTATGTGTTCAAGGTTACAAGCTGTCTGCAAAATTAACTTACACAGAGCTCTTTGTAAAGGCTGCAGAGGGTATGGAAAACCCTTATTTGGGAGATAAAGGGCTGGAAAGATATAAAGAGGGAAAACTTCCTCCATATTTTGCTCAGAATTTGAGAAGCAATATTTCTCTGAGCCTGCTGGTATAATAAAGACTCCTAATTAATTTGACTCAACACTTGGGCAGGGAGTTCCCGTCTCTGACTGTGATGGGGTTGTTAGAGGCAACCCTTCCCAAACCAAACAGGAGCAGCAGGGTAAAAGCCTTATAATCCCTATCATTATAAATGCAATGGGCAAAGAAAAGCTCTATTTCTTGCCTCACACATTTTAGTGATTGCACATCAATTAGGCCTCTGCTCGCTTTAAGTCAAAATCCACTAAGACATTGTAACAACCACTCAGCCTTTCTCAGTAGCTCCCTTATCCCGACTTCCCCCAGTATCTGTTTTGATTCCATCCACTCAGAACCCACTTGATTTGCAGTGTCATTGCTCCAGCTATGAGCCGTCACTCTGTATGCTCTACTGGGAAGGTGAGAATCAAGAAAAAAGATTTATGGAAAATATAAATGGCCTGGTTGTTGTCTTTAAGTGATGTGTTTCTACAAATAAGGAAATGTCACCATAGCATTTACTACCCCGAGGAGGAAGGAGGGGTGAGGGGAGCGGGGCAGTGCTGAGGAGGTGGGAGATTCCCGCTGAGGAGGCAGGGAACACCCCCTCTCTTCTGCCTGTTAGTTGTTAGCTCTGATTTTGAGGCCTGGATTCAGTAAACTGATTCACCAAATGCAACTTTGAAGCTAGAACATTCAAGTGTAAACTCACCCCACTTTCAAAAAGGTGAGAAAACGTCCACATTCATTATTAGATATTGTGGGGGAACCTGCTGTCTTATTCCAGGCAAATACATCAGACCTACGATGTTTTAAATTTACATCACTCCCCGTCAGTTAGCCGTTGTAACACTGTCTCTCCAATGGCTCTTGTATATCCGTTTGTGTTGTGTTTCTTCCCAAATGGGGGCCTGTGGCGTGGTGTCCCTGGGTGGGGAGTGAAGTGAAAGGCTGAGTAAGCACTTAGGCCTGCGTGAGCACTTGGGTGTTTGTTAATCCTCCCCTGAGGATATTTTTTCCATTGATTTTTAAGAGAAGGAGGGAGGTAAGGGGAGAGTGAGAGAGAGAGAAGTGGGGAAGGGGGGAAGAGAGAGAGGGAGAGAGAATGAGAGAAGGAAAGAAAGAGGGAGAGAGAGAGAGAGAGAGAGAGAGAGGGAGAGATAGTGAGAGAAGGAAAGAGGGAGAGACAGAGAGGGAGAGAGAGACATCAATGTTATATGTTGCCTACCACATGCATCCCAACTGAGGCAAGGGTCAACCCAAGCACAGGCCCTTGCCTGAGAATCAAACCTTGAACCATCATCTAAATATATTTAAAAATCTGAAGTAGAAGACTTAAAGTTAGAAAAATCAGCAATGCAACTAGGGTTGCAGGAGAAAAACATTATTTGGATCTGTGTAGGGTGTTATGGGAAATAAGTTAATTCAGTATCTAAAGCAATCGCTAGACAGCAGTGAAATCTAGTTTGAAATAGTCACTGTGGGATGGATTTTTAAACTATTTTTTTTTTTTTTAAGGAGCAGCAGCTTGGGAAGGGAGAGAGTGTGCGCGTGGCCCTGGTTGGGCAGCGGCAGGAAGTGGTCTGTCTGGGATTACAAGCGGCGTGCACGCCAGGCGCATCCTGTCCCGTGGCCCTGGTCCTGCTGCGAAAGAGGACTTGCGTATTATTATAAGTTACTAGACTGGGTGGATGCCCATTACGCTGCAGATCTGAGCTGCAGGCCTCGACTCCGGCTCTAATGGCTTAATTCTAACACCGCACTGGATAGAGAGTGAATGGTGGGAAGGAAGTAAATTAATCAAAGCGGTCATTTAGCGATTCGGTCATTAGCGGAATTGGCCCTGGAGCAAGTAGTCTTTCTGCATCAGAGGGCAGGCGGTCCGGGTGGCCTCCGCCCAGAATTAAGGCTCTGATTTATGTGTTCAGAGATCATCTGTTTTCACAAATCGATCTTGCACCCTGGAATCTCGCAGTTCTCTCCTCAGTTCCAATGATTCCTTTTCGCTGATTTTGTGGTTTTGATCATACTGTCCACAAACAGTGGCAGCTATAGCTCTTACTTTCTTTGCCTCATTGTTCCTACTCACTCGCCTTTTCTCCCGTTCATGGCCCGGGCCCTGGCGTGGTTAGTCAGCAGCGTTTCTAGCGGAATTACTCAGTGTTATAGCGTAGCTGTGTTATAGCGGTGCTGTAACTCGTCCCTTTCTGAGAATGGAGCGAAGATGAATAGCCTGGGGTGTCTCCACGTCCGCTGGATTTCTCTTGCTCTGGAAAGAAGTAATTCTAGGATTTAGACTCAGGAATCATCAGCTTTAAACCGTGAGATGATTGAGGAAGACATAAACGAGGGAAGAATATAGCATTTTTATGAATTGGTAGAATTAACACCATTAAAATGTCCATACTACCCAAATCAGTCTACAGAGTCAATTCGCTCCCTATTAAAATACCAGCGGCATATTTCACAGACCTAGAACAAACTCTCTAAAAATTCACCTGGAATAAGAAAAGACCCCGACTGCCCACCCCCTGCCAGCCTGGTTGCCCTTAACTGCTCCCCTGCTGGCCCAGTCACCTCCAACTGCCCCCCTGCCATCCTGGTCACCCCTAACTCCCCACCCCCGCTGGCCTGGTCACCCCCAACTGTCTCCCCAATGGCCTGGTCACCCCCAACTCCCCTCCCCACCATTGGCCTGGCATTCCCTCATGTCCCCCCTGCTGGCCTGGTTGCCCCAGACAGTCTGCTGTTCAGTTATTTGGTCATCCATCACTAACCCACCTGCCGGCCTGGTCATAGGTAGCCATCTTGTGAGAGTGTGATGGTCAATTTGCATATTACTTATTTATTATATAGGATAATGCCTAATGTCTATATAATCCTTTCCATAGAAGCAACAGGTGATGACTTAGCTGTCTTTATTAATTACATGCCTCATTGTTTCTGTATAATTGGTGCAAACAAAAATCAAAGTGCCTCTAAATCCTTTGAAAATATACTTCCTGCCTCTGGTGTTTTTTTAAACTGCTGTGTCTCTTATGTCCCCATAGGGGTGACCACTGCTCTTTGTCATGCTGGTGCTGTGGGGTGGGGGTAACTGACCCCATGTCCAGATGGAGAAGGGAGAAGAGGGAAGAGCTGATAGACATGGGAGAAAGTTTCCTTAGAATATAAACAGATACTACCGTGGAAATGGAATTTACCAAAATGTGCTGAAAATCATATTTGTGATTGTGAATGTGATTTAACAGGACATTAATTCCCCCTGTTTTTACTAGAAATCTTTGTCACATTGAAGAATCCTTCTCCTCCTGTCTTGCTAAATAAGAATGGAGTATCAAGTAATGTATAGGAAACTGAAAAACCTGTTAGAAACTAGAATAGACCAAATTTTCTTACCTTAAAAGACAGTCAAAGTAGAGTTAAAAGGTGTGGGAGACTTGCTGCGAGGTGTGGTACCCACATATGTGCCTTGTCCCAGCCAGCTGCTCCGTGGAGGCTGGCCGCGTTTTCCTGGCCTGACAGTTGAAAACAGGCAGCGCTGCCTCTTGGAGGTCCCAGCTGCCTTTCGGTGCGCGTCCATGACGGATGGCTCCTTAAGCGCTGTGACTGAGCCTTGTTCCCGCCTGGCTGCCCCCTGCCTGTTGGCGGGGCAGGAAAGCCTGAAGGGGCTGAGTGCAGAGCCGAACCTTCTGCTCCAGGCCCGTGTCCCTCCCAGCACCACAGCATTCCTTCCAGGCCTCACATCCATCTTGTGGCTCCATCTTCTGCCTGGAGGCTGTGGGGCAGGATGAGCCGCGAGAGCAAAACCTGCCCATCTCCCAGCAGCCAGGGGGCTGGGAATGAGAGACATGCCAGCCCACCCTTAGAAGGAGGAGTTCCAGCCACAGGGAGCCCACATGGTTCTCCACACGGGCCACCTGCTTCTCCGTTCTTATCAATGCTGCTTTCCGGGGCTCAGAAGTCTCGCTCCAGCTCTCGAGGTCTGGGTATTTCAATGGTCTTGCCAGGTGCCCAGCATGGAGCAGGCGTTCAAACTGATGACCAATGGATGGCACATAAAATGCCCGAGTCCTGCCCTTGAAGAGTCTGTAAGTTTTTTTATTTCATTTTGTTTTTTTAATTATTGATTTCAGAGAGGAAGGGAGAAGGGGAGGAAAGATAGAAACATCAATGATAAGAGAGAATCACCGATTGGCTTCCTCCTGTGTGCCCCCCAGTGGGGATCAAGCCCATAACCCAGGCATATGCCCTTAACTGATATTGAACCTGGGACCCTTCAGTACTCAGGCCTTCAGTCTACCCACTGAGCCGAACCAGCTAGGACAGGCTGTAAGTTTTTGTGCTCTGTCCATGGTGCTACTTTCCTGCCTCCCCTCCCCCTTCTGCCCCTCTCTGCTGAGTCCTCCTTGGAGTATTAGTTGGAAGAACGCTGAAGCCCTCACAGGATGGAGGTGGTGGGTAGCTGCCCATGCAGGCGTGTGGCTCATGAAGACAGTGATGTGCTAACATTGAGAAGTGTCTCTGACAGTCATTGGTGAGGGATGGGAGTGGGGAGGGAGAGGGGAAGGGGAGCCGAGACAGAACCGGCACTGCCTCCTCCTGAGGGCCCCCTCCCGCTGAGCCAAGCATCCTCTCTGAGCTTGCTCCTCATCTCACAGCCCATGAGTTGTCTTTCCTCCTCTCTGCTCAGGACTGTCTTGAGGATCAGATGAGTTCATTGGTGGGAAAGCTTTCAAGTAAAGCATTTCACTCAGAGGCATTACTCATGTGTTAGAGATTATTATTGCTAACTTAAAAATAAAAGGCTTTCAAAGTGAGAGGCAGCAAGCATGTATTTAATCAAAGAATAGCTATTCGGGAATCACTGATTCAGACTGAAGCCCTAATATAATAGTTTCCCGAGGAGACAAATTGGCTCTCTAAATTATTACTAGTTATTCTACATATTTTATTAAAAGACATTTATATGCATTAAGTGAATGTGTATTAATAGAATATCATAAATTAGTGAAGTAAGGACTGGCCCTTTATTTCAAGAATCTAACTAATTTCCTCAGTGCCATTTATTATCTAAATTAATATTCTCACCAAACTTAGTTCCAGATAGATTTAAGTAGCTACATAAAAAATAGACAAGAAAGATAGTATCTATGATGGAAAGCTTATAGAAAAGCCTAAGCAATCTTGACAACTGAATCATTGGAATGACCAGAATGACCGCTTCACCAGTTGCTATGAAGTGCACTGACTACTAGGGGGTAGACACTCAGTGCAGGAGCTGTCCCCTGGTGGTCAGTGCGCTCCCACAGTCAACCTCTTGCAGCCAGCCAACCTCCCACGACTCCTCCCCTCTTCCCTAGCCTCCTCTCCCTTAGGCCTCAGTCACCAGCCAGGCTTCATGCACCAGGCCTCTAGTCTATATATGTTATATAATAGGCTAATATGCTAAGTGCCCCTCTGACCAGTTGCTATGATGCACATTGACCACCAGGGGGCAAACAACGCAGGAGCTGCCATGATGTGCACCAGTCATTTACAAAGAAACAGTACCATGGACCTGGCACTGACAAGTCAACACTTGGCTTCCCCCAAGTGGGACACAGGCACTGCCACCATCCCAGAGTGATAGCCACCAGATTGCAGCCAATACTGCCGAGACCCCTTGGTTCAAAATGTGGCCCACGGCCCAGCCCAGTCCAGAAAAATGTGGCTGTGGGTACTGGGTAATGACATTACGCAGCAATGCCCAGATTCCTCTCCCTAGTGACTAGCCTCCTTGCAGTTTCTTCAGCCCAGGAGCATGACTTGCTTTATAGCTAGGTGCAAACTTTTTACATTTTTACCAAATGTCTGTGAAGCATTTTCCCATGCCTCATCTCATTTGATCCTCACAGAAGTCCTGGAGTAGGTAGATGGGAGACTTGGTGAAATCCTATTTCCTTTTCATTCGCCAGAAAACAGAGATTTAGAAACTTTAGAAACTTGACCTATTGAAAAGAAGTAAGAAATGGTGGATCTTGAAAGTGACTTTAGGTTTTCTCACTGCACAGAATATAGTCAAACACTGCTGCAGCTAAATATTTTACCCTTTGTTCTGCCTGCATGATCTACAATAATAATTTGCTTCATGTTGATATTTACTGCTGTGTTGCTAACAATTACCTAAAAGAGAAGTTAGGGTGCTTCACTGGGCTGGAAACAGTTTAGCTAAATCAGAAAGCTGGTCTAATTAAGCAAGTTTATTCTATATCTACAAAAAGTTAAGTTGACTTGTGCATGCCAAATATATATAAAGCTCTCACTGGCATCAATCACACACATGTGTTTCCATCTGTCATTATCAATCATAAATTTGGTTGACACTTCTGTTATAGAGAAAGGGCAAATAGTTATTAAAATATTTCCTCTAATTAATTTCCTTTCAATGTGCATGAATTCATGCACCAGACCTCTACTTATACCATAAAAACCAAGAAAATGAAGGTAAATAATTGCCTATTATCTTAATAAAGAACAACATTCTCAGAATAAAAGCAACAAAATGATCCCAAGGAAAAATAATCTTAGATTGTATCTAATAAAAATATTTTGTATTTAAAATATCTAGCTGCAATGAAAGGGAAACAAAAATCTGGTAAAATACTTGGCCCACAATCCATATGTTAATATATTTAATATATTAAGATCAAATCCATGTATTAGAAAACTTGGGAAAGTGACATAGTTAAGATGCTCTTGAAATAGAAATAAGTTTTGACTCATTAGTAATTACTGCTTTTTTATTTATAATACTGAAAAATTGGATTAACTATTTCCTCTCTGAGTAAATAGTGATGAGTATGCAAATTTTAATACATTCTCATATTTTTGGTCCTGTTTCATCATGGTGGACAAAGCTTATACAATTAAATCTCTTCTTTTCTCAATGCTTGATATAAAATAAAATAATACAAAGGGATCATGTTTATAAGAGGCTGCAGACCAAGATTTTGGCAAATTTCTGAAAGATAGAAAGAAGATGGGATCATATTAACAGTGTCTCCTGGTAATGGAGATAAAGTGAGATCAAGGTCAGAGTCCATCCTGGAGAGGGTTTGCCAGGTGAGACCATTCTCCAGGGATGTGCTCTATCCCCTGACACCCCCGCCCGGAGCAGCTGCAGAGAGGAACGGAAATGGTGCTGATTAATTCCTTGCTGGTCTGTGGAGTGTGCACAGGCATTTTTGCTGAGCCACACTCCCCATCCTCCCCTGGCAGATGAACTCTTCAATAGAGACACTCAATACAGCTGGACCCAGGGCTTACTCATACGGAAAAGTGTAACATCAGCAATGTGTTGAATTCAGGTGAATTAAAGGATTGAATCTGGAAAACAAACCTACGTGTAGACACATGTCTTCAGGGCCTCACTGGGGCAAAAGTGTGCCAACACCACGAACATGACATACACAAGAGACAGAAGCCCCGCATTGCATTTAAAAATGTCAGTGTGCTATGAATCATTTTTAAGCAGGGGGAGGGGAAGCTGCTCACTGGAGAAGGTACTCATTTGCCCATCCAGAGTATGTAGAAGGCCCTTACAGGTCGTCAAGTAGAAGATGAAGGACCGAGTATGCAAATGAACAAAGGGAATCATCCGGCAACTCAAGGAGTAAAAACCCAAATGGCCAGTAAGCACATCTACAGGATCTCAGATTCCATTCGTGACCAGGAAAATGCAAATGAAGACCAAGGGAGATGTGACTGGTCACTCATTACGGCCACTCTGACACGGTGAGGTGTCAGAGAGAACAAGGCAGCTGATGGACCTCCACCCAGCGGGGTTACCCAGGGACCAGCCCAAGGCATCAGTCCAATAACCAGTTATCAGAAATAAAACAAAAACAAAAACAAAAACAGGTTTCAGGAATCAGACCTACGTTTTCCATAATGCTACAATGGAGACATATGAAAAAATGGTTTTTGCAGCATTGCTTGAAAAGTAAAGATTTAGGGACAAATAAATATGGTGGTAGAAAAAATTGATATACCAATTATGGTATATGCCATGGCTGTTGTACAGTGTGGAGGAAAGGTGTGTGTGGACATGATGGGCCTCAGTTTAAGGCCCACACAAGATGGTGCCATTGCTAAGTGTACAGTGTGACTCAGTGATGTACACTTATGCGTGCAAGTGTAGGTAAGGTGCTTAAGTAATTTTTAAATGTGTGGCCTGATATTTTCAGGTCCATCCATGCTGTCACAAATGGCAGCATTTCCTTTTTCTCATGAGATGCTGAGTAGTATCCCATTGTCTGTATGCACCTCTTCTCTATCCAGTCCTCTATGGGAGGACATGCAGAGTGAAATAAGCCAGAAAAGGAGAAGAACTATGATTTCATTCACGTGCGGGAGATGAGACTGAAAGCAACAAATGAACAAATAAGACAAACAAACAAAAACTCATACACAGAGTATGGTGGTTACCAGAGGGGAAGGGAGTGGGTGGGGAATCTAGAGTGAAAGGGGTCAAAGGTAAGGTGATGGAAGATGATTTGACTTTGGTGGTGGGCACACGAGGCAATATATACTGATTATGTATTGTACGTGAAACCTATGTGACATTACTAACCAATGTCACTCCAACAAATTTAATGTTTTTTAAAAATGTGTCTTAAAAACACCAAATGTAGAATGTTGCTGAGCTTTGGAGGGTGGGGGGAGAGAAGGGGCAATGCAGAGAGAGGGAGGCAGGACCCCAAATGCCTTGTAATGTGTCGTAACCGGGTGATAGGTGTGAGGGTCCTAGGATTGCTTCTGCTTGTCTGAAATATTGAATCCTTCTAGAAGAGAAAGGCCGAGGAAAACATAAAGTATTAAATGAGAGCATTTCCCAGAGCTGAAAAGGACACCACTTTTTCAATGGAAATGGCCACAAAATGGAACAAATACAATCAGACCTAATGTCCATAATACTCATATTTAGTATGAAACTATAGAAAAATGAGGACATTATCTCAAAAACCAGGAGGAAATTGAATTTATATTTTATTCTCAAAAAATAGATGAGCCATGAGGGAAGATACAATAACTTAATACAGTTATACAGGGCATCCCAAAATGTATACACACTGAATGACTATAAAGCCAATGTTTACTAACAGTTTTCATTTTCAAAATTTAAAAGAATCTACAGAAAAGAATAATTTTTAGTCAACGCCTGTTTCCAAACTGATGACCGCCCTGGGCCGGCGCTGCTGGTAATGTGGAGCAATGGGGTTGCAAACATCAGGGACCGTTGCATTCTGCACTTGTGCACCTCAATTTGTCACCTGTTGCCGGTTTTGTACTATGAGCTTTATCTCTTCTGTATCCCCACAAAAAGTCTAGTGGGTAAATTTTCTTTGTCCAAAGCTTAGTCTGGCTTCACCCATTATTTCAAATCAGTTAAACCAAACGTGGAGTGGAAATTCAGCAAATTATCAGTTGTTGAAGTGTGCATACATTTTTTAAATATACGCTTTGAATAATTATAAAGGCAGTGTTGACTTTCAACTGTGTTTTCAAACTTCCAGGAGCATTTAGGATGAATTTCCTTTGTTCAAAGTTCAGTCTGGCTGAAAAGAAAGAAACATCAGTTGAGCCATCAGCTGTTGCAGTGTGTGTACATGTCTTTGGGACACGCTGTCTATTAATGATAGAGGTGGCCAGCACGGTAGCTGGCTCTGTCTGTGTGTACACGTGATTTGGGACACGCTGTGTGTCAGTCATAGAGGTGGTCGGCCCGGTAGCCGGCTCTGTTTAGTGATAAATAAACACCAGAACCAGGAGTCAGGAGTCCTAGGTTCCGTTCCAAACAGATGGCAGAGCACACGCAGTCCCTGGAAGTCCCCTCAGTGGTGCCCATTATCCTGGCCTGAAAGCATTTCAGAAGGAAACCCCCTCCACATCCCAGTGCGATGAGGATGCCCCCGCTCTGCAGTGGGGACAGAATCAGGGCCATCTACTTGTTTGTAGGCACTGAGCTGGTCTAACAGAAAGTCTTTCTAAGATCAAAGCCAGAAATCTTTTCTGGTGATAAAATGTAAATTACAGTGTTCCTTTCTTGGTTGGCTACTTTTTCCCTTTTAGCATAGCAAAAAAAAAAAAAAAAAAAAAAAAGAAGAAAGAAAAGAAAAAATCCCTGTTTTGTCTAACTTAAAGAATACCAGGCTTGCCGAATCCGGTTTGGCTCAGTGGATAGAGCATCAGCCTGCTGACTGAAGGGTCCCGGGTTCGATTCCGCTCAAGGGTATGTATATTGGTTGTGAGGGCGTGCAGGAGACAGCTGATTGATGACTCTCTCTCATCAATATTTCTAGCTCTCTATTCCTTTTCCTTCCTCTCTGTAAAAAAATCAATAAAATATATTTAAAAAAAAAAAAAAAGAATACCAGGCTTTCCAAAGCACTACCATGATCGCAATGGCACTCAGTACAAATGTCTGCTCAGCACGAATTTTTCCTAGTCGATGGGAAAACTTCATTCAAGTGTATTCTTTTTTTTTTTTTTAAATACATTTTATTGATTTTTTACAGAGAGGAAGAGAGAGGGATAGAGAGTTAGAAACATTGATGAGAGAGAAACATCATGAGCTGCCTCCTGCACACCTTCTACTGGGGTGTGCTCGCAACCAAGGTACATGCCCTTGACTGGAATCAAACTTGGGACCCTCAGTCCGCAGGCTGATGCTATATTCACTGAGCCAAACCGGTTTCGGCTCAAGTGCATTCTTAAGGGTTTGGATGCTGAAATATCCTGCGAGAGCCTGCTGAATTGCTGCCGAATTCCATAATCCTCAGCGCTGTCACGGAAATCTGTTGCCTTTGGCGGCGGCCTGCCTGCCCACCCCAATCTTACAGCTCCCTCTCCCCCAAAGCCCTCTGACCACCGTGGCCGAAACCACAGCCCCGATTTCAGGGAGCAGACTGAGTGCCTAGGTTTGGTTTGCAAGCTCGGCAGCGTTTGATGAAAGTAGGACGCCAAGCTAGTGTATAGGTCTCACCTGCTGACCCACCATGATTTCTCTTCCTGTGACTTCTGAGGTCCCGCCCCCGGCCCTCCGAGGGCCTTCCTGCTCGTCAGTCAATGGGAGTCACCGATGGAAAACAGAGGTCAGCACCTGAAAGGTTTTCTTGAATGTCCAAGAGTGACTAGACCCACACAGGGCAGCAGAAGGCAGGGGAGGACGACGTAGATGAAGGGTGAGGGAGGGAGTGGAGGCAGGGGCTGTGGGAATGTCCTCTCTCCTCATTATTTCCCAGTGGCCCTTTAGTATTCTTTGCTGTTGTCTTTGATGCCAGCTTCTTTATTTTTTTTTATTTGGTTTTTCAATTATAGCTGACATTCAATATTAGATCAGTTGCAGGTGTACAGCATAGTGTTGGAGGGTTGTAACCCTTGTGGAGTGATCCCCTAAGTCTAGCACCCCTTACACAGTTTTACCATATTACTGACTTTGCATCACCATCTCACTGCCCGTCTGTCCTTTCAATCCCTTCACCGTTTACCAGCCCCTGGCCGCTCCCTCCTAGCTGTGGGCATCTCAGTCTGTTCTCTGCGTCATGTATTTTGTTCTTCAGATTCCAAATATAAGTGAGACTGAAGGATATTTGTCTTTGAAAAGCTGTGGTGCTTGATGCAATGGAATATGACCGCGCCATGAAAAGAATGAAACCTTACCATTTGTGACGAAGTAGGAGGGCCAGCGACACTGCGCTGAGTGAGGTCAGCCCGTTCTCGGCTCGGGGGGTCTGTGCTGAGCTGTGCAGCCTGGCTGCCGGGAGCAGGCTTCATCTCAGCCCGGTCTCATGCTCTTATGGGGAAAATAACAGTCCCACCGAGGGGAGCGCCATAGCTTAAGACACAGTTTTGGCCAAAGAGTTTAGCCAGTGGTCGGCAAACTCATTAGTCGGCAGAACCAAATATCAATAGTACAACGATGGACATTTCTTTTGAGAGCCAAATTTGTTAAACTTAAACTTCTTCCAATGTCACTTCTTTAAAATAGACTCGCCCAGGCCGTGCTATTTTGTGGAAGAGCCACACTCAAGGGGCCAAAGAGCCACAGTTTGCTGACCACGGGTAGGCGAACAAGAAAGTAGAGCCATTTTATTAAATACTGACTGTTCTTCCTCAATAAAGTAAAGGGCTGATGGACATGATGGTTTTTTGTTGTTGTTTTGTTTTGTTTTTAAGTAAGTTGTTCTGTATTCATCTGACCATTCAGTGTCCATAAAGAGAACTGATTTAGATGAAGCATTCTTTCTACATTTTTGCAGATGACATTAAAGAAGGGGGACATTTTCATGAAAACTTAAATGCCAATGACCCAAGCACAGAAACTTAACCAGCAGTGACCTGAGCTCAGAAACATTAGGAGCACAGACCCATTGGGAATGCGGACCCTGAGTGAAGTGCCACATTGAGAGTAGTGGCCACTCTGTACAGGCCACGTGGTGGCACCTACGCTCAGCAGGGTCAGTGTTTCTATGAGCACATGGTGCTTACTCCAAAGAGAACACAATGGAACCTCAGGTCTCCAACCTAGTTCTTATGAGAAGGCTTTTCAAAGACCAAATCACTTTTTCCATTTGGAAATAACATACATGGAATTAGTCCATTCCAGACCATCATATGATTCCCTATGTTAACCTATCTTATATACAGTACATGTTTAATGTACCTTTAATCTATAAAAAAACAACGCAGGAAAATATTCGCAGCACAATTTTCTGGGATGTTAGCAATATAAGGTTTAGCAGCAAACTGACTCACACTTGCACATTCTTTCCTTTGTCACCTGAGAGACGCGTGACGGGCCACAGGGCTCAGCATGGACAGTTGTTGAGCTGAGAAGTGAATTGGTTGAGGTGGGCGATATTTGAGAACTGATGTGTAACTCACTTCTGAGCACGAATGACCTTTCCACCAACAGTCTTTTCTGAGTGATTCTTACTCTTCGTTTCCGAGCACATTACCGTGGGGCAAAGGAGGCGTGGACACAGGGCCGATGGGATCCCAGTGTGTTCCCTGCGCCCTCCTGGGCCCCTGCAGCCGGGGGTTGGTCTGAGGGGCTGGTGTCTGCTCAGGGTGGCCCAGCTAAGGAGCAGTTACTGTCCCTCACCTCGTACAGAAAGCTTAACATCCATCCTCCACACTCTGTCTGCTAGTGCTCTGGCTGCAGGCCTTTTCTTGTTGAGGCCCAGCATGTCCCAAGGCAGCAAGAAAACATTGGTTCAATGGGCTCCTAAGTGCTCATCTCGCCCAGGGGCTTCAGGGACAGGCTACCCTATTGCAAAAGGGGTTTAGCAGAGTGCAGAGACGTTGGTGCAAATCATCTCCTTTTAAAAATTGACTTGAGGGAGAGGGAGGAAAAGAGAGAGAAACATCAATCTTTTGCTCCATTTATTTATGCATTCACCAGAGGCCCAGTGCACAAAATTTGTGCACTTGGGGAGGGCGTCCCTGAGCCTGGCCTGCACCCTCTTGCAGTCTTGGAGCCCCCATGGGGAGTGGGCCTAAGCTGTCAGTCCTTAGCATTGCCACAGAGGCGGGAGAAGCTCCTGCCACCACCACTGTGCTCACCAGTGTGAGCCTGGCTTCTGGCTGAGCGGCACTCCTCCTGTGGGAGCACACTGACCACCAGGGGCAGCTCCTGCATTGAGCGTCTGCCCCCATTGGTCAGTGTGTGTCATAGCGACCGGTCATTCCACTGTTTGGTCGATTTGTATATTAGCCTTTTATTACATAAGATTGGTTACTTTTATATGTGCCATGGTTTGGGGGAAAGGGGGTAACCTTGGCATATTTGTCCACTATAACCAACTGAGCTACCCAGCTAGGCTGCAGATAATCTTCTAGTGGGTCCCTGTGTCTGACCCCTCACCACCTGACTCTCCCCTGTCAGATCCATCTAAAAACGAATCTCCCTTTGGTACAGGTGCGAATTCTTTTTTGTTTTCCCCTCAAGATTTAAGCTGGACCTTATCAATAGGAAGAGAGGAGTCCAACTCACAGGCCTGACTCTATGATCTGTCTATGTCACCGTCTTGGGATTTGGCATGTCTTACACACATGGTTCTAAATACATCCGTGAGCCTGACAGGCACTGAAATTCCTACCCACGTATAACCTGCATGCATCTCCCCGTCTCCCCTCCTGGCTCGTACACTTCCTTTCTCTTTTCATCCTTTAAGCCCCACTGCCCCTCTTCTCAGGCCACACGCTGTCCTAAGATCACTGTCTTACTTTCCCTCTTAGCTTGAACTCAGTGTATTAGTTATAATGTGTGCATGTTGCATCTCCTCAGGACTAGTAAAAGGCTATTGAGGAAAACCATGGCAAATTAATGTCTTTCTGTGATTATCATGTCAACAATGCTGCCCATCTTGAGCAATCTCCTGGGGATCGTTTCTGAGACAAAATCTCCTGCATCACAATTCCTTTAAATGTGAAATGAGCCGGGTATTCTAAAGATCAAGTGATAGAATGAAGTGCTTGGCAGTGTGTCCTCATAAGAAAATACTGTGGCTGCAATCACCTCTAGTTTACACAGCGATGCACAGATGCTGGCTCCTTTTATTCTTGAGACAATATTATGTAGATGTCAGAATGGGCATTTTTGGATAAACTGAGGCTCAACAAGATGAGAGGCCATTTTTAGAGGGACCTGTCAGCAAGCGGTGTTTACTGCAACATTGGGATTTTAGTCAGATGTGGGCACTTTTGCCTGTTGGATAATCTATACCAATAAAGGGGTAATATGCCAGTTAGACCAGACGTCTTCCAGACATCATGCTGGATGTCCTTCCTGCAAACTGCTCGCGGCCCCTCGCCCAGGCCATCCCCAACCCCCAGCAGGGACCCCCATCCTGATTGGGGGTATGGCTGGCTTGCAAACCCTTGGTAGCCTAAGCCCAGGCCAGCCACATTCCCCAACAAAGACCCCCATCCCAATCCGGGATCCCCTTCAGGGCAGGCCAGCTGGCCCCCACCCATGCACCAGGCCTCTATCCTATATAATAAAAGGGTAACATGCAAATTGACCCTAATGGCAGAATGACTGCTGGACCAGTCACTATGAGGCACACTGACCATCTCTTGGTCCCTTCCCCTAGCCATCAGGCACTGATCGCCTGATGGTGAACTGGGAATGGGGTGTGTGTGGCAGTGGGAGGTGGGCCTGCTGCGGGCATCTGGGGAAGATGGCCCTGATCCCAGGCCAGGCCTAGGACCACACCCGTGCATGGACTTCATGCACTGGAGCTCTAGTTGTTATAAATAAACCCTCCTAGGGAGGAAGGAAACGTGACTTTTCACGCAGAGAGACGCGGTGGCGAGTAAATGTACGTCCAGTAACACCAGATAGCTTCATTTAGTGAGAAATTCCAGATCTGAGGATTTAGGTGAATGAAAGTGGAATGCCTTATTTTCCTGCCATCACCATGAACCTGAGCTCTCCAGGCTACCTCGGTCACCATGCCCTGTGGGCTGCGACCCCGGCCACCTGGCACCCTGTGGGCAGTGGCATGAGAAGCAAGGGGAGGGAGGGCAAG
Organism: Pipistrellus nathusii; assembly: GCA_963693515.1. Lineage (NCBI taxonomy): Eukaryota > Metazoa > Chordata > Mammalia > Chiroptera > Vespertilionidae > Pipistrellus > Pipistrellus nathusii. The sequence goes on along the minus strand of OY882868.1, from coordinate 2,615,226 downwards.
ATAAAGGACAGGGAAGAAGTCCTTCTCCTGGTTAGTGTGACAGGAAGGGGTCCCCGTTGTACAAAACATGTGATAGGTGTGACTAGTGAACCCAGAGGTGAACGAATGGGTGAACACTGAATTGATTTGTTCCTTATCAGTCTCCTGATTTCATAATACAGTTTTTAACAAAATGTCAGCGAGGTGATTTGGTGGTGGGTATGATCAGTGCCCATGTGGGAACCTTGTTTTCACTAGAACACTGTCTGCCTGGTGCCTCCAAGGCCTGGAAACACACAGGCGGAGCCTGCCCCCTGCTGGAGGGCAGCCGCACCACAGGCACTCCCTGCGCACACTTCACACCCAAGCCTCCTGGCACCCATGGCTCATCCCCTCCAACGCCCTCCCAGCACGGCTCCAGCTGCAGGAGCCGTGTCTTCCAGATAGGACTTCAGTTCTCAGGGAGGACGGCTCTGGGTGGCAAGTGCCCAGCTGGCTGCCACATCACCTCGGCCATCATTTCTGCTCTCGCTCATTTTACAAAGTGAGAGTGACCAGTGAACTGATTGTTAGGAGTCCCAGTAGCTCTAGATTAGCGTTCCGAACTTGCTGTCACCCCAGGAATAAAATTGTGTGAGAGCCGAAGCCACCAGATGTGAGGCTGTGAGGGCGGACTGGGATAAAGGGGAGACGGGTGAGGGAGGGTGCTGGTCACTCGCCTTGGGAAGCCTGGACTCCCAGTCATTGGCTCTGCCCATAGGTGCCTGGTGAGGGAGGTGGTGGCACAATGGCACCTGCCGAGGACCCATGCCGGTGAGGGCCACAGGCTAGGAGACCCTCGGGAGGCAGAGCTCAAAAGATGCCTCGCAGGAGGTAAGGTGCTGACAGGGGTCTTGGGTGCAGGGAAACGGGACCTGAAGTCCTCTCCTCTGGCTGAGCATCATCTAATCCTGCTTCTCCACGTGCGGTCCCAGCAGCCCACGGCCGGTGCCTGTGTCCTGTCAAGAGTGAAAATGTGGGCCTGCAGCCCGTGGAGGAGGCCGTGTCCTGTGGGCAGGAACATGGGCACCTGCACATTCAGGGCTGCACAGGCGCGGGGGGAGGGGTGGCATTTGCCGTGCCAGAGCCAATGCTCACCAACACATGAAATCACCATCTGTGTCTCTGAGCCTCGGTCTGCATTTGATCAAAGGTTCGGAGAGAAGACGGGCAATGTTGCCCATCACAGGACAGCAGCGCCCCGGCAGCCTGCCATGTGGCCCTGAGCTGTGGTGTCTGAGGCAGCAGCTCCTCTGATTGGAACGCAGCCTCAGGTGAGTGAGCACGGAAGTGCCCAGGCCTCCGTGGCAGACCTTCTGTAACTGGCCTTTCCTGGGTCTCTTTGAAAGCAGACACTGGCCTACCCCAAATCCAAGGTACTAAGCTGCCAAAACACAGTGGATTGCATTTTATACAGTTTTGAGGTTTTTCTCTCAATACTGGCCATCAGGCTTTGGCACTCACCACTACCCTGGTGCCGGTCAGACCATCTTTCCGAGGATGTGGCTTGTAGCCGCCACGGGGCAGTGCTGTGTAGATTGGGGTCAATGCAGTTTAACACTTCAAGGGGTTCCCTCAGTTCACGGGGTTCCCTCCAGGTCACCAATGCCCAGGCTGCGCCAGGCGAGCAAATCGTAGGTGCAAGTGGAGTTCCCTTCAAGCCGCCAACGGAGTCCAGGTAGATTACGAGATCAACAGTGCCTGGATCGCCTTCTGTCTCTGATGCTGCTGAGCCGCTGCTTGGGAGCATGTGGGCAAGCCCTGGTCCAGCTTCAGTCCTGCCCTGGTCATGCCCACACAGCCCTCCTGCCCTGGCCACGCCCACACAGCCCTCCTGCACTGGCCACGCCCACACAGTCCTGCACTGGCCACGCCCACACAGTCCTGCACTGGCCACGCCCACACAGCCCTCCTGTCCTGGCCACGCCCACACAGCCCTCCTGCCCTGGCCACGCCCACACAGCCCTCCTGCACCCTCCTGCACTGGCCACGCCCACACAGCCCAGCAGGTCCCAGCATGGGAACTCATGTGTCCATCCGGACCAGAAAGCATCTGCTCATGAGCATTAAGGTCAGAAGGCGGGAGGTGACAGCGTTTCTCCTAGAGCATAGTCACTCGCAAACGCTGGAGGCGAAGCAGGGTCCCCTCCAGGAAGATGACCGCGTTTGAGGTGTTTCCTTCTCCAAGTGAGGAAGCTGTCCTTACAGCAGATGGTGAGGATTATGCCTCTGTGAGAAAATGGTTTCGGGTTCATCCATTAACTGCGGACTGTCAGGTCACGCCACGATGTTACAAAATTAACTCACTTAGTATTGCTTCCTATTACTTCAAGGTTTAGTTTGTTGTTTAATGGAGGCTCTCACCACTTCACGGACCTCGCTAGCTGACAAAGAGAGGAGGCAGGGATCAGACTTGGATTTGTCTAACACACAAGCTCAGACCGGGGCCTGATGCCTCTCCTGGAGACACATGTAATTCAAACCCCTTTTCATCCTGAATATGTAAATGCCAGCACCGATGCAGACAGTCCTGTACTGTCCTGCGGAGTGTGTAGAGGGCCGGTGATGCCCATGTGTTTCACGGCTTGTGACCATGCTCCTTTGGGAAGGGAACTGTTGGGAAAAGAAAGGCCCGGTGGCCTCGGAGGGCCAAGTAAACAGGGCGGGGTGCCATTGCCCGGGCAGGACCGTGTCTGCAGGATAAGCTGTAGCGCTCACACCAGCCACCCTGCAGCTGAGTGAGGGTGTCCAGACCCTCACCGGCACTGGTTCTTCCCGACAGAATGGCTGCTGAGAGGAGTGTGGGGTCAGAGTCCGCAGTCACGACGGAGAGAAGTGTGAGGCCGGGCTGCAGAACAGCGGCTTCCCCCTGGCCTGTGCTTTATCCCCTCGCCCCCTCCTTGCGTTTCAGCAACTCTGGACCACTGCCACGGTGAGAATCAGCAGGCGGTCACCAACCTGGCCATGAACTAGGCCCTGACCGTCAGGTGGAGAGAATAAAAGCTATGTTATTATATCGTGACTGCTGAGCAAGGTGGAGGTAAATAATGAGAAATGGAACACAAGGGCGGGCAGCAGACTCAGCAACAGAGGTGCCCGGGAGCCGCCAGGAACGAGCTGATGGAAACAAAGCAAAGAGCTCATGTCAAGTATCAGCGTCGCTGCTGCAACCCTGCTTCTCGGTAGAAGTGGAAAATGTCCCATAACCTGTAACGACAAAAAGAAACCGGTCAGCAGCGCTTGGAGCTCAGCGCATTCTGCCTGTGGCTGATTTAGCTGGAGGATGGCATTTCTTTAGCTCAAACTAAAACAGTGCATAGTATTGCTCCGGTTGTTTGAGCTTATAGATGAACTTCCCCCCAGTGCCCACTGGGAAATTCCCAGTGTGAGGAGCTTTGGAATAACATTCAGTACTCAGCCCCAGTGGCTCTCAGCTTGCCCTAAGCATCACTCGGGACCTGTTAAACCAGACATCCCTGACTTCCAATCCAGAAGCTGATGAGTGTGGACTGAGAATTTGTTTCTAAAAGGTTCCCTGGTTAGCCAGGACCCGTTTGGCTCAGTGGATAGAGCATCGGTCTGCGGACTGAAAGGTCCCGGGTTTGATTCCGGTCAAGGGCATGTACCTTGGTTGCGGGCACATCCCCTGTGGGGGGTGTACAAGAGGCAGCTGGTCGGTGTTTCTCTTTCATCGACGTTTCTAACTCTCTGTCCCTCTAAATTCCTCTCTGTGTAAAATCAATAAAATATATTAAAAAAAAAATAATAAAATAAATAAATAAATAAATAAATAAATAAATAAAAGGTTCCCAGGTTGGGCTGATGCTGTGAGTCGGAGTGACAAGTCTGCTCCTCACGATGCCTTGTGAGACTGGGATACTGTCTTGTCTTACCTAATAGCAGACAAATATGTAAATTGACCGTACCCGTACCTCCACTATGCAAGCCAGCCAATCAGGAGTGATATGCAAATTAACGTTCACAAAGATGGTGTTTAATTTGCATACACAGGTGCGGAGCACTGGGGGGGGGAGGCTTGCATTGTCACCATGACAACAACGCAGGCATTCCACCTCACCCCTGGTCTCTTAGGGCCTCAGGGCAGCATGGGAAGGCTCTGGGACTGGGCCAGAGTGGAAAGGCAGTGCCAACAGCCAGGGAAAGGGAGGCCAATTATAGCACGAATCTTCGTGTATCGGGCTTCCAGTCTATAATATTATTCTTCTGCTTTTTTCTCTCCCTTTGAAGAAGATAAAGAGCAAGAGCTGTGAATCCATTTACTGGTTGCATTGACTAGAAAAGTACCCAGAGTCATTACTCTACTCTGGCAGATTAAAAACACCACAAATACAGGTGACCACACTGTAAGGTATAAAAATATGGAATCACTATATTGTATACCTAAAGCTAGTGTAACTAATGTAACATATACCACTTATGCTTAAAAATAAAAGGCATAAAACATAACAAAAAAAAAACTTTAAAAAACCCATAAATGCAAAAACCTTATAGCATTAGTTGTCTCTGAAATCCGTGCCTAGGCGTTGAGCGCATCAGGCTTTGGTGGACAAGGGGGACGTGTGATGAGCAGTGGAGCGAGGAGCCTGAAGGGAAGGCGGTGACCTTGCTACACCAGGACTCGATCCTGGCTCCTGGACCCCGCAGCCAACTGCAGGACACAGGTCACAGGTGGGGGCACTTCCTCTCAGGCAGACTCTGTCCTTTCAGCAGTTGCAGGCAATGGAGCTCGGGCCTCCATAGAATCCTGCAAGTGAATTGCATCCTGGTACCCAAATAATTGTGGGGTGATGGACCCAGTGGCCCCCAAACTCAAGCATGTATCAGAAACACTTGGGGGCTACGTTACAGTCAGATTGTCGGGGCCCACCCAGGATTTTTGATTCAGGAGCTCTTGGTCTGGGCCCCCAAATATGCATTTCCAATTCCAGGTGAGGGTGCTGCGGGCCCTTCTCTGAGAACCTCGGGTCTACATCAAACATAAAAACATCCACGTCGACAACGTGAAGACGATCATTACCTCACAGCTGGCCTGCGCCTGCGGGGACAGCTCCTCCAGTCGTCACCTTGACTTTGTACAATGGGCAGCTTTTACACCAGATGCCAGTTTCACTTTTTATTCTTCTTCTTCTTTTAGATTTTAAACTCATTTATTAGAAATGAACAGATACAGCAGGCAGAAAATGAGCAAGGACATAGCAGAACACAACAACACCATCCATCAACTAGATGTCGTTGACATCTACAGACACATCATTGAACAACAGCGCAAAACGCATTCTCCTCCAGCTTGCATGGAGCATTCATCAAGGTAGACCTCATTCTGGGCCATAAACCACACCATAACAATTTTTTCTTTGCCCTTACTAAAAAATTAATTCATTGAGGTAACATTGGTCAACATGAGCGTGTAGGTTTCAGGTGTGGGTTTCTGTTACAAGATCTGTATATTGTACTGTGTGCCCACCACCCAAAGCCACATCTTATCCTGTCTCTTTGTATTAGGACACTCTTTTCTCCCCTCCTCCTTCCCTCTGGCAGCCACCACACTGCTGTTTGTGTTCATGAGTTTCAGCTTTGCTAGTATATCCCATATATGAGTGAAATCACATAGTTCTTAGCTTTTTCTGGCTGACTGACTTATTCACTTAGCATAATGTTCCCAAGGCCTATTCATTTTGTTGCAAGGCTTCCTTTTTAGTGTTTAATAAAAGAAACAGATGCCTGTTTTAATAGAATCTCCTCTGAAACTTAGAACCAGACCCCACTCCAGCTTGCTTCACCGAACTTTCTGAGAATTTCTGGGATTGTGGTGACTTCAATTACTGCCCTCAATTACTCATCGCATAAAACTATCAAAGAACAGGACACCCTGCCCAGCAACCCCCAGTCCAGGAAGGATCTGCATATAATGTTAGGTCTATAATGTGAAATCATAGAAATTAGAGAATTCAATTAAAATGTGTTTAACCCTCTGGTGAAAAACCTTACGCTTTTCTTAAAGTAGCTCATGCATTTTACTCTGGAATTCAGCTGCAGTATTTGCATTGATTTTGGTATTGGATAGGACAGTTCCCGAGGGCAAGATACATTTCTTTTTAAAAATGTTCTGCTCCTGATGCTTCTGCCAGTGTCTCCCACATAATATAATAGATAGTACTTATCCTTGAAATGAAAGTTGTAGCCTGTTGCTTTGTGTAAGAAAGTGACTTGGAAAAGAATAATCAGAGCTGTACTGCCTTTGAGCTGCAATGCAAAGGAGTGACTTGGAGCTGAGGGAGCTGACCTGGAGCTGAGGGAGCTGACCTTGAGAAGAGCCAGCACGTATTTCTGTCTATGATGCAGTGAGTGTTCATCAGAAGGGCCTGGGTGGGTGGTCTGCTTACCTTGAGTGATAGCAGGAACTGCCCCTGAGTCCCTACTTCATGGAACAGGATGGCCAAGGTCAAGGTCAACAGAGCCTTGCTCCTTTGAGCCAACCCGGAAAAACCAGTGGCAGAGAGCAGTCAGAGGGCTGTGCACTTCACAGGGCCCTGATCCTTTAGGTGAGTGGTGCCCAGCGATGATGGAATGTCAGATTACAACACTTCCTCCCATCAGAGAAACAACCAGTGAGGTCAGGAAAGAGCGGAGCTCCGTCCAGCAGCTCTCAGGGCGCTGTGGTGGAAGCCTCAGAGGACGGAAGAGGCTTTGAATATCTGTAATAATAAAAGGGTAATATGCTAATTAGACCGGATGTCCTTCTGATGTCCTTCTTTCTTGACAAAGCTGCAGCAGGAAGGGGCCAAGGCAGAGATGGCAGAGGGGGCCAAGGCCCTTGCACAAATTTCTTGCACTGGGCCTCTAGCAATGAAATAAAACACCAGCCACACTCTCATCAGATCAACGATGCTATTAGCCTTAGTCTTAATAAATCCTACGGAGTGATGGAGATTACCTAACCATGGTGCCAAAACTCTTTGGAGGGATGTTTTCCTGGTTTTAAAAACTGCTATTGCAGTGCTTATCCACAAAGATGCAGTTTTTTTTTTTAAATAAATCTTTAATGTTCATATTATTACAAATGTTCCTCACTCCCCCCGCCACCATTGCTCCCCTCCACCAGGTTCCCACCCCACCCTCTGCCCTTTCCCCACCCTGCATTGTCCTCATCCATAGGTGCACAGTTTATGTTCAGTCTCTTCCCTCACCCCCCACTTCTCTTTTCCCCGAGAATCGTCAGTTCACTCCCCTTCCATACCTCTGATTCTATTATATTCACCAGTTAATATTGTTCATCAGATTTTTAAAATTCCCTTGGTTTTTAGATTCACTTGCTTATAGTTACATACTTGTTGTTCATAATTTTTATCTTTATTTTCTCCCTCTTCCTAAAGAACCCCCTTCAGCAATTCATATAATTCTGGTTTGGCGGTGATGAACTCCTTTAGCTTTTTTTTTTTATTAGTGAAGCTCTTTATCTGGCCTTCAATTCTGAGTGATAGCTTCGCTGGGTAGAGTATTTTTGGCTGTAGGTTCTTGCTACTCATCACCTTGAATATTTTTTTTATTATTTTTTATTAAATAAATTTTATTGTTCATATTATTACAAATGTTCCTAATTCCCCCACCCCCTCCATTGCTCCCCTCCACCAGGTTCCCACCCCACCCTCTACCCTTTCCCCACCTCCCATTGTCCTCATCCATAGGTGCACAGTTTATGTTCAGTCTCTTCCCACACTCCCCTCTCCCCTTTTCCCCGAAATTGTCAGTTCACTCCCCTTCCATACCTTTGATTCTATTATATTCACCATTTAATATTGTTCATCAGATTTTTTTTTAATTTCCTTGGTTTTTAGATTCACTTGTTGATAGTTACGTATTTGTTGTTCATAGTTTTTATCTTTATTTACTTTCTCTTCTGAAAGAACCCTCTTCAGCAATTCATATAATACTGGTTTGGCAGTGATGAACTCCTTTAGCTTTTTTTTTTTATTAGTGAAGCTCTTTATCTGGACTTTGATTCTGAGTGATAGCTTTGCTGGGTAGATTATTTTTGGCTGTAGGTTCTTGCTATTCATCACCTTAAATATTTCTTGCCATTCCCATCTGGCCTGCATGATTTCTGTTGAGAAATCAGCTGACAATCGTATGGGTGCTCCTTTATAGGTAACTACCTGCTTTTCTCTTGCTGCTTTTAATATTCTCTCTTTGTCTTTTGCTCTTGGAATTTTAATTGTGATGTGTCTTGATGTGGTCTTCTTTGGATTCCTTTTGTTTGGAGTTCTGTGCACTTCCTGGACTTGTAAGTCTAATTCTTTCACCAGGTGGGAGAAGTTTTCTGTCACTATTTCTTCCAGTATGTTTTCAATATCTTGCTCTCTCTCTTCTTCTGGGATCCCCATAATTCTGATGTTGGTTCGCTTGAAGTTGTCCCAGAGGTTTCTTACATTATCTTCAACTTTCTGGATTCTCTTGTCTTCTTGCTTCTGTGGAAGAGTGTCTTCTGGCTCTTTATGTTCCAAATATTTGACTTGATTCTTGTGATCTTCTATTCTGTTTTTAGGACTCTGTAAAACATTTTTTATTTCAGACAATGTATTCTTTATTTCTTGTTGATCCCTTATTATTTCTTGTTGATCCCTTATTAGTTCTTGTTGATCCCTTTTCATCTCCTCATAGGTATTATCGACCTTTTCTAGGAAATTCTTGAAAAACCGTAGAAGTATGGTTTTGAACTCTATATCCAGTCTCTTCTTTTCCTCCATTTCTTTTGTTTGTGATCTATTTCCTTGTCTCGGCATTTTCACAGCTCCCCTGAGTTGGTAAGGTGGCTTTGTGTGCTAAGGTGTCCTATATGGTTCAGTGAGTCAGCCTCCCAGTTACCTGAGGTGGACAGTCTTGGTGTAGCCCTTTGTGGGCTGTGTGTGCAGTCTTGTTGTTAAGCCTTGCTTGTTGTTGGTTCACTGGGAAGCGTTGATCTCCAAGCCAATTGGCTATGAGAATCAGAAGTGTCTCTGCTAGGAGGGTTTCTGTATTTCGCTTGAATGGGACGGAGTCTCGGGGTGGCACAGACAAGCTTTGTTGAATCCCACACAATTGGTTGGAGACAAGCTTTAGATTCCTGTCTGCCCCTCCCTAGGAGAGTCTTATTGGCAGCGAAAGAGGAAGCTAGCCACTGGAAGGGCTTCTGTGCTCCGCTTGGATGGGGCGGAGTCCCAAGTGGTGCAGGCAAGCTTTATTTAGTCCCTCCCTACAAGGGTCTGGTTTCTGAGTCCTGCAGTAATGACCACTGGCTTTACACACCTCCGAGAGATCCCTGCTCACTGCCCAACAGTTTGGCCTCTCCCTGTCTGGGGCCATCTATCAGCGCAGTAGGGTGGTTCTGTTTTCCTCATGAACAAGAAAGCCAGCCACGCATTAGCTGTCCGCCCTCTCCAGGCGCAGGGAGTAAGCTGGTAGCAAATTCGTCCTGCCCTCTCTGCGCTCCGCAAGCAAGCCAGCAGAGAACTCTGCGGCTGCCTTTTTGCGAGCACAGTTCTCTGCATCTTCACAGTTCCTGAGGTTTAGTGCACCTTCTTTCTCCTTCCCAGATTGTAGAGCCTCCTCTCAGCCAGCCATCAGGCGCTTCAGGGTGATGTTTCCCCTGTTTTTCAGTTCTAAATTCAAATTTGTTGTGGTAGGCTGCATTCGGGTGTCTATCCTATGTCGCCATCTTGGTTTCTCCCATCTTGAATATTTCTTGCCATTCCTGTCTGGCCTGCAAAGAATACATTGTCTGAAGTAAAAAATACTATACAGAGTCCTAAAAACAGAATGTAAGATCACAAGAATCAAGTCAAAGATTTGGAACATAAAGAGCCAGAAGACACTCTTCCACAGAAGCAAGAAGACAAGAGAATCCAGAAAGTTGAAGATAATGTAAGAAACCTCTGGGACAACTTCAAGCGAACCAACATCAGAATTATGGGGATCCCAGAAGAAGAGAGAGAGCAAGATATTGAAAACATACTGGAAGAAATAGTGACAGAAAACTTCCCCCACCTGGTGAAAGAATTAGACTTACAAGTCCAGAAAGCGCACAGAACCCCAAACAAAAGGAATCCAAAGAAGATCACACCAAGACACATCACAATTAAAATTCCAAGAGCAAAAGACAAAGAGAGAATAATAAAAGCAGCAAGAGAAAAGCAGGTAGTTACCTATAAAGGAGCACCCATACGATTGTCAGCTGATTTCTCAACAGAAACCATGCAGGCCAGACACAGTCTTAGTTTGAAAATCAGAACAGCACTTTTTATCACTTCATTCCATGACTAACCTCCAGGAAGCTCCACAGTGAAGGTCTCAGTTCACATGCGACAAACAACCTGAGTAATTGAGGGACCTCCTTCCTACCGTCTTGTCTCACTGACTGCCCACTTTGCCTTTTCACCCCATTCCACCCATCCCATGTACTGAGCTCAGGCTGTGCAAACTCACTTTCCTTGTGCTGAATGAGGCATTGGATTCAATTTTCCAAATACAAATTAAAGGGTAGCTCTGTATCCCTGGGAAGATTTGTATCTTGTTAAACAATATCATGGTCTGAGTTCAGTGGGTTTGCAAGAAGAACTCAAACCAAATTGGTGTTGCCCACATTTTAAAGTCTTTTCACAGTACGCTTATGTATTGCACACAAATGCATAAATCTTAAAGCAACCAGAGTCCGCTGGGGGGGAAAAAAAAAGAGTAATGTTCTCAGCATTTGCCTGAGTAAGAGAGATTTGAGAATGGGCTGAGCAGATTGGGATGAGGCTGGGAGCAGTGCGGAGGGCTGTGTGGATTCTCACACTTCAGGGAGGGGGTGGGCAGGCAGCTGATCTCTCTATGCCATGTGCTTATCTTGCTGAAGAAACATTCACAGCAAAGTAACTGCCACCGTGTGCTTTTAACGGCACGTGACTGGCGTGTTTAGTATGTCATGGTCTTCTTACTGGTGACTCCTTGCTGTCAAAGCGACGTGAAGAACAAAGTTCTTTGAGGTGGGGGAGTTGCCTAGAATGGAACTGGATTAAAGTAAGAGCTTATGGCCTAACTGTGTTTTCCTAGAAGTGAATGTCAAGTGCACATATTTGACTTTTGATCAATTCTGCAAATTTGCCCTCCGCAGAGGTTACAAATTTCTAGTCCAGGAAGTGGCGTACAGAGAGGAGGCAGCTAAACCTGCCCGCACCCCAGTCATTTAGTGTTGCTTTGATAAATATTTCATTATTGTTTAATTTGCATTTATTGCTTTTATTTCATTTTATATTGTTTTGTTGTATTTCTTACTTCTATTTTTACCATTCTTGACTAATATATTGGATCAGTATATTTCAATTTTAATAATGCAATATACTTGTAGTTACTGTTCTTATCATTTTCCTTCTAATTTTCTCTCTTTGAGATACAGCATTTTTTATTTTTGTATTTTGTGTTTAATCATTTTCTGGTGGTGTCTGCCTGCCCATTCATGGTGAAGAACTGCCTTCCTACTCCAAAACTGTCTAAAATTTTATCTTATTTTTCTTGTAGTCTTTTAGTAACTTCACCATTACTTTTACACCTTTAAGCCATTGGCTATTCCTTCACAGGAGTGAGTGAGGAAGAGATGTGCCTTAGTCATCTGTGTGAACATGGCTACCAATGGAGTCTTCCCCTTTCGGGGCGCAGCTCACCCCTCAGATAGGAGCGCTCCGGGGCCATGAGCTGTGTTGCACTGTCTTTCCCAGGGTTGCTGGGGAACGGGGGGATGGAGGGAAATGGGGGACAGGGGCTGGCGCAAGGGACGCCACATTATGGAATCAGAACTGTCCACATGGACACGGTCCTCCTGACTCTGCAGGCTGTGCTTTTTACGTGTTGTCACAATCTGCTTTTAAGATTCTGTTCTTGGTTTTTGTATTTTTATTCCTATACGTTCTCTGTGGATATTCTTCTTATTTTATTTTAGTCTTAGTCTCTTAGATATGTTTTATTGATCTTTTGGAGAAGGCGGAAGAATGAGGGAGAGAGAACATCTATCTGCTGCCTCCTGTATGCCCCCGACTGAGAATCGAGCCCAACTGGAAATCAAGCACGTGCCTTGACTGGGAATGGAACCAGGGACTCTCAGTGATGGGGCACTTCTCAGCCAACTGGCACACTGGCCAGGCCTCGGACACCCCCCTGATTCAGCTTGTCTGTGTTGACAGCGTCTTGCTCCATGGCATGCACATTTCTCTCAATAACTCCACGCTCTCCCCTGTCCAGGGGTCCAATGTGTAGAGTTGGGTAGTTTCTTTAGATTTTAAGTTAAGATGCCTCATTTCCTTATGTTTGTTAAAAGTGTACAATTCAGTACACTTTTTTTTTAATTACGTTTAAAGATCTGTGCGACCACCATCCCAGCCCATTTTAGGACATCAAATTTTGAGCATCACCTCCTAACCAGAGGCGTGAGGAGGATTAGCAGAGGTTTTTTATTATCTGCTCGTGCCATGGAGAACCCAGCTTGCCATGCCCCTGCCGGGGGCCTGGGACCAGGACTTGTTCCTTTTCCCTGGGCTCTGCAAACTCCCAGTTTCCTCCCACATTGTCTCCGATTAAGACAAATGTGTTTTGAAAGAACAGTTTAACGATTTATTCATCCTTTCAGTTTAGAATGCCAGGAGTCAAGTTTTCCCAAAATGCCCAATTTGCCGGAAATGGAAGTTTTCCTAGCTGCACTTGTTTCCTGTCGTTCAAAGCTATTCTTAGGTACATGAGGGCCTAGGGCTTTTACACATCCCGGAGAGCTGCTGCCATCGCCTTCCTGGTGCCATTACCGGGCTCCTCTCAGTCTCACATCAACATTGCACCTGGCACCTGTCTTCTCTTCCGCAGCATTTGCTCGGTATTTTCTTTATTTCATCCCTCCTCTATCATTAAAAAAACAAACAAAAAAACCATGTTTTTATTGACTTCAGAGAGAGGAAGGGAGAGGGAGAGGGAGAGAGGTAGAAACATTGATCGGCTGCCTCCTGCAGTTCCCCTACTGAGGATTGAGCCCACAACATGGGCTTGTGCCCTGAGAAGGAATGGAACCTGGGACCTTCTGGTGCCTGGGATGACGTCCATCCAACGGAGCCACACCAGCGGGGCCCTCCTAGGTCATTTTAAGTGTCTTTTCTACCAAACGAGAATTCAAAGTTAATTTAGATTCTGTTTATAAGAACACTGCTGTGACAGAAAGATACATTTGGACCCAGTAGTAATTATTGGGGGGTTAATATTTGGGGATGTATTTCTTCTGTGTTATTGTGTGCTTTCTTCTTTTAGTACTTTTCAGGGGTACATTTCCCCCTTCTACTGTTTTCTGTTGCTGTCTGATAGCATCGCCACACGGAGCAGCTTCACCAACACACGTTTATTCTGTGTCCGTGGGTCAGGTGTCCAGACACGGCGTCCTGGCTACTCCGGTCAGGGCCTCCAGCCTGTCCTGTGGGCATCTGCCAAGGCCATGGCCCCGTCTGAGGCTTCCCAGGGGAGGAAACCGCTTCCAAGCTCATTGCTCACTGGCCACACTCGGTTCCTGGTGGTTGTTGGACTGCGGCGCTCCATTTTTGCTGTGACTGCCTCCTTCCTGTCTCCATCGGACAGCTCACCCCTGGCAGCTGGGGTCTTCAAAGCCAGAAGGAGCTGTTCTGCGGAGGATGGCTGGCAGGAGGTCCTGTGGTCCATCACACACGCCCATTGCCCTGGCCGCACCCTGTGGTTACAAGAAACCCCGGGTCCTCCACCTGGAGGAGAAGGGGCCACCCTGCCCATGAGCACCCGGGCAGAGGCAGGGCACCCTGCGGGGCTGCCCCCACACTGCCCAGGCCTCTTCTGGATCCACACCGTTCTCTGTGTCACTTTTCTTACGGTTTGGGTTATTTCTATGTTCACATTCCTACTTACACTCATTCTTTCCCAGCAGTGTCTAGAGTTGTTCAGAGTATATAGTCCTCCCCAAATGAGCCTAAGTATTTCATTCATGCTCTTTTGGAGGAAAATAATATTAGTGCAAATCTGGGGTGTTGGGTGTAACCGGAGAGGTGGCCCTGGGAGGAAGCTAATGTTCGGGGACTTGTTCACTGTGGAACCCCATCTGACTGCTCCCCACTCTGACCCCCCCCTTGGCGCAGGCCCCATTTACAACATGCTTGCCCCATATCCCCTCTCAAGGCACCACACTAACAAGTGTGCTAGCTGAGCAGAATGTTTACCTCAGACTCCAGTGCTGGTGACCGACAGTGTCTTCCCGTTAGTCACCCATTTTAGGACGGCCAGGGCCTCTGTGCCCTGATGCACAGGAGCCACAGTGAGGACCGGGGTCCCCAAGAGGCTCGAGCTCTCCACGCTGGGGAGCTCCACGCCAGGTGACACAGCCCACATACGCCGGGTCACCTGGACCAGAACGTCTTCACAAAAATGCCAAACACAGATGTCTCCAGTCTCCTGCACAGGGATGGACTCTGTCCCCCGCTCACCCTCTGTGCTCACAGGTGGGAAGCTTGGTGACAGAGGCAGGGCCGGCCCCCAGTAGTTCCTCCTCCGTTCTGAAGGAGGGTTTTCGAATGGAAGCCATTTGTTTCATTAAGGACCACGTTTCTAGGTCACAAAAGCGTTCATTTAAAATTCTTAATTGTTTCCCTTTTCAAACAGGTTAAGCAAAACCAGTGCAGTTATTTAGAAAATAACATAATTCCAACGTGTGCTTATTAATATGTGTGTCCTTAGAACGCAGAAATTCTCTCCGTGTGTGTGTGTGTGTGTGTGTGTGTGTGTGTGTGTGTAAAATTGCTGACATTCATTGCTCCAGTCAATATTTAAACTGCTAAGCTCAACACAAAATCTGAAATTCCATCAGGAAGGAGCTGTTCCTACCATTTGACAAACGCCCTCTCGGCCGGCGCCTGCTCACAGCTCCTCGTTGCGAGCTGGACCGCAGCCACGGCTCCGCGGCGAGTGCTCGGACAGACTCTGCATGCTAAGTCCGCCGGAGGAGGTTCCCTCATTGGCTGCCAGCACCGCCGTGGATGCAGGATTAAGACGTCAGCTAAGGGGAACGCAAACAGCCTTTACAAGCACGCCTCCAGGATGCCTTGTGAAGATGTGGCTGTGGAGACGGTGCTCATGCTGGGTTTGCCGGTGTAATTCAGGTCGGTCAGCATAGAACTGAGGCCTCGCTGAGGACAAGTCCGCACATTTGAAGTCTGGGCTCGTCGGGTGTGCTACAGGCACTTGCCCTCTCTGTACATGCAGAGCCGGACTGAAGCAGAGAAAGCGAACAAAAACATCAATCCCCTTCTCGGGGCTTTCCAAGGTTCTCCCCGCGCTAAATACGTTGATGTGATCATTTTTCAGGCACCATCTCTGTGGTCCCATCTCGTTCTGATCAGTCATTGACACATGTCGTTGGAGGACAAGGCAGGAGGCGCGCCATCTGGCTCGGGCCTCGGGTTTTCCACTTTCAGTTGTTTCTTCTTGCTTGGAAAGTAAAGACAACTTCTGGTGCGATCAGGTGAAAGGCGTGTGGAGTCGGCGTGAGCTGATGGACCGTAGACGCGTGGCCATAGGTTTGTGAGGAGGACTCGGCGGTGGGGAGTGTGGCCGCTGGGAACCAGGTTCCTGTCTGGAGTCTGGCCACCTCTCCTGGGGGCTGGCCCTTCTGCAGCCACGTCACTGTCTCCAGGGAAACCGTCCCTCATCCTCCTCCCTGCATCTCCTGCGATCCCGCCTCCCAGGTTACAGGCTTCCAGTGATTATGTCACTCTGAGCCCGCGATCTCCAGAAGGCTTTGCTTCCCCGGACAGCCCACCTGCCCAGGTGTTTCCAGCTGCGGGGTGGGCTCAGCCCCCGAGCTCTCTCATGGAGCTCCCACCTGCGCTGCGTGGACCTGGGTTTTTCCCTCAGCCCTAAGCAGAGACATCTAACCAAAGGGGATTTCTCTGCCTCTTCTGTGCACAGGAGTTGCTGAATGAGGGGCAGAAAACGGCTTGTTCTGGTGTTGTGAGGGAGGCGGTCTATAATTGTCGCTATCTGTGACAATTAAGGCAGCACGCGCTGTGTTGTGACAGTTCTCTGTGGCGTGTGTGGTGCAGCGAATGCTACTCACACCCCACCACTGCTTTCCCTCAGAACTCCCTCGTGTGTGACAGCGCCAGGGAGCGCGCCTCTGCAGCCCTTGCCGAGTAGGCTGGGCCTTACCCTGGGACCGCGCCGGGAATGAGGGTGCATCCGTAGAACAGTCCAGAACGGAACACGTGGCCACCGATGCCTTCTTCTCACCGGGTGTGCGGCTGGCGTGGCGCCGGGCGGACGGAGGCAGGGCCGGGAGGAGGGACCGGAGCAGGCCCAGCTGAGGACAGGAACACCCGTCCAAGGACTAATGGAGAGTTTTCAGGGACTGAATATTGTGTCCCCTCAACACCCCTCTGTTGAAACTGTGCCCACGTGTGACGGTGTGAGGAGGTGGCTGGGACTGTGGGCTGATGAGGTGAGCTCTGTGCCCTGGGAGGGCCAGGAGGGCTCGCCTCTCTCTCGTCTCCACCGGGAGGATGAGGCCAAACTGAGACGCTGGTGGCCTGAAGCCTGGAGGCACCCCTGTTGGTCAGCGCCTTGAACTTGGCCGTCCAGCTCCGGTGGGGGAAAGACCCTTCCCCTTTACAGAAGGAGCGCAGCCTGTGCCTGTGTCATCAGCCCCAGCCGACTCCACCTGACTGCACACCCAACACAGGCTCAGGACACACACTGAGACCTGGGCTCAGAGCTGGGCCGGCGAGGACTCGGGGTTGGGGAGGGTAGTGGGGCTGACATGCCAGGGTACACGGTGAGGCCACATGCACATGTCAGTGACAACGGGGTGGACTGGGGCTCTGGAGGGATGCTGCCCAGCACGAGGTGCCTAGGAGCCTGTGAGCAGACGCCACACCGGTCAGCGGGCTGGGCCGGACCAGGCAGCGAGGCCTCGGCAAACATGCGAGCTCCGAGCTCTTCCACTAACAAGTGAAGCCCGTGTCCTGTCTGTGCCGGAGGCTCGGCACCTGCTGGGAGGGTGGACGGGATGGCGCAGGGCCTGCCCGTGAGGTAGTCCCTCCTGAGCAGAAGTTCTGTGCGACACCCTGGGGGCCGGGCGGCTCTGTCCAGTGGTGAGGGTTTAGGAGCGGACACCTCCACAGCCTAAAGGTTGACACATGGAGACTTGGCTGTCACACGCTTAGGCCCTGGGGTCCCAGGTGCCAAGGAGTGTGGGGCTGTACACAGGCCCTCTGATGCCCCCCACCTTCTCCCGCTCAGTGCCCGCTGCCCCGAAGCTGGCTCTCACGGCAGGTCCTTGCCCGGGGGGCCCCTGCAGGTGCTGGAGGGGAGGGGTGTGAGGTCGCAGCGGTTCCTCCCCAGCTGGAGGCGCCCTCCGCCTGCCGCGGCCACCCTCCCTGGGCGTGGACCTGCTCCAGCCCCCCAGCCTTGGAAGGGGAATGGCTCCCTAGGCACTAGCCACGGGGCCACATGATCCCTGGAGTTCCCCAATCTAGCCCACACTGGAGAAAACCCCTCTATCCCCCTGCCCTCCATTCCTGTGTGAGTGCTCCGTGACGTCCTGGGGGCACCTCTTCTGTATAAGCCACACCCTCGCCATTGTCCCCCGGGTCTGAGCTGGGTGGGGCACTCCGCCGCATTCCCTCCTTCCTCACCGCGGGCACAGCTGCCACCGGCACCGTGCACTGGCAGCTCGCACACAGGGCACAGACAGCTGGGGGGCACTCTATGCTGTGCCCGCTTCCCCTGTTTCAATGATGGGGAAGATGGGACATCAGAAGCATGACTGAGACGTTTAGTAAAGTAGCAGGTGTTACAAAATTGCATTTGTATTAGCTTCCCCTGATCAGGCACGCAGCTATGTCCCTCCAGCTATTTCACCGTTCGCTAAGTGCTCCCAGTCGGTATCACAAAAAACACTTCTTTTTAAATTGTATGCACACAATTGGAAAGTTTCAGGTCAATTGATTTTTCATATTAGAAGAAAAAATTATACAAATTCAAGGCAATTTGATTAATATTATTATTAATAATAGTTATCACAAACCATAAACATATTTATAATTTATATGCATAAAAATGGAGTCTTTGCTGTAAACGTATTGAAAATTCTAATTAAAACAATTTGCAGCCTCAGAATTAAAACTCTCTGTGTGGCCACGCTTTATAACTGAGACATATCTGTTAATGGCTTCATAGAAATAAATGGTAATTGATTAGCCATACATACACTATATTCCAACTAGGGGCCTGGTGTACAGAATTTGTGCACGGAGAGTGTGTGTGTTTGTGTGTGTGTCCCTCAGCCCAGCCTGTACCCTCTCCAATCTAGCACCCCTCGAGGGATCCCTGACTGCCTGTTTAGGCCGGAATGGAATCGGGCCTATATGGGCAGTCAGACATCCCTCTCACAATCCAGGATTGTTGACTCCCAACTGTTCACCTACCTGCCTACCTGATTTCTCCTAACCACTTCTGATCACCCTCTAACCACTCCCCTGCCAGCCTGATTCCTGAAAATAAGACAGTGTCCTACCAACTGCTCCCCTCCAGGCCCAATTGCCTCCAACTGCCCTCCCCTGCAGGCCTGGTCACCCTTAACTGTCCTCTTCTGCAGGCCTGGTCACCTGTGTCTGCCCTCCCTTGCAGGACTGGTTGCCCCCAACTGCCCTCCCCTGCAGGCCCAGTCACCCCTAACTGTCCTTCCCTGCAGGCCTGGTCACCCCTACCTGCCCTTCCCTGCTGGCCTGATCAGCCACAACTGCCCTCCCTGCTGGCCATCTTGTGTCCAAATGGGGGTGGCCATCTTTGACCACATGGGAGTGGCCATCTTGTGAGTGTGTGTTGGAGTGATGGTCAATTTGCATATTGCCTCTTTATTATATAGAATGGGCTTAGCATTTCCACAGATAAATAGCATTCCCTGAACTGCGCTGTCAGGTACGAATCAGCCCGGAAGAAGATTGTGGAGAGTGAACAGGTGTTGGGAAGCTCAGGAGACAGGAGGAGGTTTGAGGAGAAAGGCCATGCCCTATTCCTCCCTCGGGGCAGAGTCGGCCACGGTCAGATGGAGCAGGGGTCTGTGGGACTGAGACTGATGTGAACTCATGGGAAGGGGCCCTGTGGCCACGGCAGGAAGGGTGTGCTCACCGGCCTGATGAAACCGGTTTCAGAGAAGAGTTTTCTTTACATTGAACTCTAGGCAGATGGCGTAGCCCACGGAAAGGACAGTTTGGTGGCGCCAATTAGACTAAGGCCCTGAAAGGAAACACCTGCTTTTCCTTCTCTGCAGGAAGGGGCAGTTCTGATGGCAAATGTGGGGTTTTGCCCACACCTGGCAGTTCTCTGTCTTGGACACCCCTTGGCAGGTTGGCCTGGAGCTCCTCTCACTGTGGTGGAGACCACAGCGTCAGAGCCAGTGGCCTGTGGTGGGTGGCTGCCACGCTCCTGCCCAACCTGACCCAAACAGGGACCACAGCCCCTTCTCAGGTCCGCAACTGGGCCAGCGGCTCACAGAGCGCAGGGAAATGCTTTCCTCACCTTTAGCTCATCACAGAGGAGAGGGAGGGGATCCTGGGAGTGATGAGGAGGCTCCCGAGTGAGCTCCTGCCCTGCTCAGACACAGCCCGCCAGTCCCTCCTGCCCAGCAGGAATCTCTTCT
The DNA here is from genome assembly GCA_963693515.1 of Pipistrellus nathusii. Lineage (NCBI taxonomy): Eukaryota > Metazoa > Chordata > Mammalia > Chiroptera > Vespertilionidae > Pipistrellus > Pipistrellus nathusii. Next base: position 2,595,488 of record OY882868.1, on the reverse strand, counting down.
GCTCAGAGACTCCATCATGCAGGCTGATTAGGTGCCAACCCATCTCCAACCTCTTCCCTCCCCAGGGACAGGTCCTCTTGGTGACCAGGTCCACCCAGAAATCCCAAGGATTTACAAGTTTTGTGCCAGGAGCTAGGGTCAGAGGCCAAACCTTGGGACAAAAGGTGCACCTGGCACCCCTGCCACACAGAAATTTCCACTTGAGTTCTGGTCCCTGTGCCAGGAACGTGGGGCCGAGACCAAACACCTGTTCTTCTTCTGTCCACCTCCCATGACCGTGCAAACAGGCCAAATACTCGGTTTAATCCCAGCTGCCAGTTTATTTTTCTTCCCAAACGTATGGCTGGTACCAGAGAAGAGAGGCCTCTGAGGGAGGTCCCGAGGACAGGCAGCCAGCGCCGTGGGCTTCACGGTGAGCAGGGAGGAAGATGCCCTGTCGCTTCACCCGGCTTTATCCATCTCCAGCCCCAAGAGCCTGTCACCGAACTCCACTCCTGGCTGAAGCAGCAAGTTGTTCAGCTGGACTTGAGGAAGAAAGGAAAGAGGAAGATGAGAAGAAGAGGAAGAAAAAGTATTACAAATGTCAGGATGAAGTTATAGTAGATGCAGGTGGAAAAATATAAAATAAGATCTATACTAATAAAAGATAATATGCTAATTAGACCTGGTGACCAAAATCTTCCGACTTCCTTCCAGACAGAAGGCCATCAGCCTGGCAGGGGGACAGTTGAGGGGCAGCCAGGCAAGCAGGGGGCAGCCAGGCCAGCAGGGGGACAGTTGTGGGGTGATCAGGAAGGCAGGCAGATGAGTGGTTAGGAGCCAGTAGTCCCAGATTGTGAATGGGATGTCCAACTGCCTGTTTAGGCTTGATCATGGGTTGCACCTAAACAGGCAGTTGAACATCCCCTGAGGGGTCCCTGATTGGAGAGGGTGCAGGCCTGGCTGAGGGACCCTCCACTCCTGTGCACAAATGTCATGCACCGGGCCTCTAGTTTAAATACACACAAAAAAAAGAAAAAGAGTACCTGTAACTTGAATAATTCCTACTGACCCAGCAAAGCTACGGGAATGCAAATGGCGTGATGCTCACATGTTGGCCCATCAGCATCAGAGTCAGACCTGATCCCAGGTAGCACGCCAATATGTCACCTCTCCACCTGGAATCACGTGTCTCTCATCCAATGGCACCACAGCCCTGGGAACGGCCAACACGCTCCCTGCGCTCAGAGGGCTGGCTCAGCAGACGGCCCCAGATGACTCTCGGCTTGAACTCGGGCTTTTGTTTTGCTTTGTTTTCGGAATGTGTACCTAAGTGATGCCTAAAATGTTTTCTCCTAGTAGACAGGTTACTTGTTTCCCTGCTAAGTGAAATTACAAATTAAACTGGGGCTGTGCTTGCCAAGAAAAAGGAAGCTGATTTGGTAGCCTCAATACTGTTTTCTGTATGTCAGGTCTCTCCAAATACCTCCACAAGCCAAAGTCAATCTGAACGCATTACAAATACCGAAAATAGTTCTCTAAAAATTACACTGTTAAAGAAGTTTAAAGCTAAATAATATGTTCCTTAATTTACACATCATCAAGATTCAATTCTCTTACTGTAAAAAAGTCATGCAAATTAATACAAGACAAAATAAATAGACCAATGGGAACAAAATAGATGGGTAAATAGTACAAGGCAGGTGATTTATAAGAAAAAGGATATATAAGAAGATGGATTTATCTGAAATTACTAGTATATCCATTCAATAGAATTTTATCTTAAATGTTTAATTTCTGCCTAAATTATATAAATGTACATGCGTTAATCTTTTGACACAATTAGATTTTCATGGTTTTTAATTATATTACCATATTCACAATGTCTTTTATTTTCTATTTTAATATCTTTAAATTAAAACTTAAAATGCTTCCAAGTGCAGACTCCTCTCAGGGTTTTACTTTTTTTTCATAGTCTTGTTTATAATGTTTTATTAATATACTAGGGACCCAGTGCACAAATTTGTGCACCTTGAAAGGAACTGTGGGCTGTGAGGCTGCAGTGGGCACAGGGTTGGGGCTCAGCCCATCCTCCATGCCCCTTCCCATCCCTTCCCACTGTGGTCCCTGGTGCCCTGTCTGCAGGCAGCCCCACTCCTACTGCTGCCACTCCCACTGTTGCCACTCCTGCTTCTGCCACTCCCAGGTGCTGAGGGCACTGGCCCTGCTTGCACCTGTTGACGGCATGGAGTATTTGGGCCTGGTGCCAGCAGCATGTGTGAGTGGTGGCTGCTGCCCAGACTGCCCCTCAGGAGCAGGGGGAAGTGGAGAAGTCCTCAGGGGTGATCAGGGTCAGCAGCTGCCACACACTCGCTGATAACACCCAGTGATTGGGACCAGTGCTGGGCACCAGCAGTAGATGCAACCAGCAGCTCTGGCACCAGCTGGGTGTAAAAGGTGGCTGCTGGCCAGTGCTGGCAGCAGGTGTGGATGCTGGCAGCAGGTGCAAGTGCCCAGTGGGACTGCGGTGCACAGAAGCAAAGAATTTCAGTAACCACCAGAGGCTTGCCCCAATAACAGTGACAGTGCCCCACCTTGGTCTGGTGCCCCTGCTCACCTGCTCCACCATCCCACCATGGCCACTGCCTGCCATGTTCCATGCTTTGTCACCTGCTGCTGATGCCCATCATTTTCTATGTAAGTGCCCCCTGGTGGTCAGCACATGTCATAGCAACTGGTTGTTCGGTTGTTCCGCCATCTGGGGTTTCTTTTCTTTTCTTTTCTTTTCTTTCTTTCTTTCTTTCTTTTTTTTTTTTTTTTTTTTTTTTTTTGCATATTGGGGTTTTATATATATAGATAATTTCATGCAGGAAAGTCGGCCCATTTAAAATGGACAAGCCAGTAATTTTTAGTAAGTTTAGACAGTTATGTAATCATTACCTTAATCTAATTTTAAAAATATATTTTTATTAATTTCAGAGATGAAGGGAGAGAGAAACATCAATGATGAGAGAGAATCATTGATTGGCTGCCTCCTGCATGCCCCCTACTGGGGATCAAGCCTACAACCTGGGCATGTACCCTTGACTAGAATAAAACCTGAGACCCTTCAGTCCACATGTTGATGCCTCTTCCACTGGGCAAAACAAGCTAGAGAACCTTAATCTAATTTTAGAATATTTCATCACCTCCAAAATAAATTCCTATACCTAATCCCTTCCTCACCCATAGCACCTTTCCCCTCATCTCCCATATTTAGTCTTAGGTAATCACTGCACGCCCTTGGACATCTGAGACATGTAATCCCCTGGGTGAAGGAACTTGCTCTCTTGGTGTCTCTTGTGCTTTGGGGACCTGTGGGACTCTTGATGCTTGAGGTGAGCTCTCCTGCATTACCCTCACGGCCCACGCCCTGGGGACCCGCAGCAATGACTGATGGCTGCAGCCACCTGATGCTGAGCTGGCCCGGCTCCACAGGGAAGGCCGCTGTGGATGCTGGCTTTGAGTCTGGCTCCCCTGAACCAGCCGCATGGCTTCTAAGACTGGACCCAGGGATGTGGGACTTGAGAAACACACAGACTTAATTCCACACAAATAAAAATCACTTGTTTTCCCATGTGAGTCTCAGAAAATCCTTTTTTCAGGCAATCTAAGGACTCCAGCCCCTGCAGCACCCAGTGGCTCTCACTCAGCAGAACCCATGAAGAATGTCCCGCACAGAAAGCATGCCTCACAGGTCATTCCTTTCACGGTGGTCCTTCTCCCTGGAATGGAGGAAGCACACTGTTCCCCACTCTCTGGGAAGGGGTGGGGGGGCACATTGGTTGCTGCTTCCATCGGCCTATTGTAAGTAATGCTGCTGAGAACATTTGTGTGCAGGTTTTTGGTGGACAGATGTTTTCTCCTCTCTTGACAGGACTGGAATTGCTGGGCAGATGGTAACTCTTTGTCTGGCGTTTGGAGGACCTCCAGGCCATTCCCACAGCAGCTGCACATGCAAATCCCCACCCAAGGTGGACGAGGGTCCAGCATCTCCACGTCCTCGCCAACACTTGTCGTTATCAGACTTTCCCTGTAGCAATTTTAGTGGGTGTGAAAGGGCAACTCATTATGGCTTTGACTTCATATTTTTATAGAAAAGCCAAGGAGTCAAATGTAGGCTTGTAAAAACATGCTTGCGGCATTTCTTGCAGGGGAGAGATGGGTGTTTAGTACAGACACTTCAGTCTTGGTTTTGCACTGGGGCTTGCGACTCCCAAACACGCAGGACTGAGCCCTCTTGGTTAATGAGAAAGATGCCAGAAGACTGGTAATCATTCAGGGTTCCTACTTCCTGGGCACATGTAAGCTCAGGCTCAATGAGAAGAACCCTGGCAGAAGTCAAGGCATCCATGTGATGCCAGCACTGTGCCCAGCCCGCTGGCATCATCTTCACCGCAAATTGAAAGCCCTCTCTATGTCCTCACTTTCATTCCATTTCTCCCTTATAAAAGGTTGCACAGGAGCCCTGAACAATATATTCTGCTCTACTGCTTCGGTAAAGCAGATATATAGTTTGACCACAGTGGCTCGGTTGAGCATCATCCCACGGACCAAGAGGTTTTCTGTTTGATTCCTGGTCAGGGCACATGCCCGGGCTGTGGGCTCCATTCCCCGTAGGGGACATGCAGAAGGAAGCCAATTAATGTTTCTCTCTCATTAATGTTTCTGTCCCTCTCTTCTCCCTTCCTCTTTCTGAAATCAATAAAAACATATTAAACTTAAATTTTCTAATATTTAACTTAAATCTTCTAATAGTTTGCTCATTTAGAAAACTTTTTTTTACATAGATATTCTCATACATGAAAGAGCTGTCTATTAACAGTTTAATATTCTTTACATCTCCTTATGAAAGTCCTTAATTCCAACAAAAGACAGCGTGAGTCAGGGTCTTAACTGGCAAGTTAGAATAAGAGGCAACATTGGCTCAGGAGCGGAGTTGTGGAGGGTCCGCCTCACAGGCCTCAAATGCTGAGGAGCATGGCATGGCCGTGGGTCTAAACCAGGGCCCAGCCCGTGCCCCTTCACTGTAGGCTGTGTGTGTAGTTCAGCACACTCGTTCCTGTTCAAGAGACGAGCGTGTGGAGAGGAAAGAGTCCACGTATTTTTGCCCAGATGTCAGTGTCCATGGAGCACAGATGGGACAGGTGCTGCGGGACACACAGATGCTGTCTGCGGGCCCCTACCAGCAGTGCTGCGGGGGGACCAGGAGGTAAACATGCTCGCCTTGCAGAAAGGACAGAGCACAGCAGATCCACTGCAGACCCTGAGACAGGAGCTAACCTTGTGGGTAAATCCAGGATCACGTTTACACCCTCTGCCCACAGATGGGTCCTTGTCCATCAGTACCGCATGGGAGAAGACAGTGAGGAGGAATGGGGAGGGAGCTTCTGATGACCACGCCATGTTCAAGTACACTTCAGTCTAATTCTCTCACAAACTTACAACATGGTGACGAGAATCCTCCTTTTTCAAGCACTTTTGTGTGTGTTTGTTTTATTTTTATTTTTTATTTTTTATCTTTTATCTTGCCTTCCTTCTTGCTCCCCAATCAGTCTGTACCTGTTTTTTTCTTATCTGTCCTCTCTCTTCTGTGAGTACTACCTGATGTCAAACGTGGAACTGAACGTTTTGCCAAAGGCCTCAACTTTCGTCAAAGCTGCTGTAATCTCAGGAGCCTCTGAAGCGAATGATAAATTAAGGATGGAGGAGAGGATGGACAAAACCACTGGCCTCCCAGCATTCCACAGCCAGTGGCTCAGTGCAGCCGGTTGGCCAGAGTGACGGTCACTGCTGAGCGTCAGAGCTGCTTTGCTCTCTCATTGGTGGAGTGAGCCCTCTTCACGCCTGCCTTCCCGCCCTCCCTGCCGTGGCCTTCCTGCTGCCCGTGGCCAGGCCGGGGCAGGAACCCACGCCCAGACAGAAATCCTTTGGCCTTAGCTGTTGGGGGAGTGCTGGGAAAAGCATTCAGCATTCCAGGGGTGTGTGGGGCACAGCTGGGATGGGGGTCCTACAGAAAGTGGTGCCCAGGGCGGCATGCCAGAGGGGGCAGCTACCCAGCAAGGTGGTGGTGCCTTGGAGCTGTTGCAGCCCCAGAGCTGTTTACTTATTTATTGTTTTGTTAACCCTCAGTGGAGGATGTCTTTGCTACTGATTTTTAAAGAAACTGGAAGGGAGCGTGAGAGTGAGAGCAGAGAAAGAGAGAGAGAAAGAGGGAAACATTGATTGGTTGCCTCCCAAACATGCCCACTCTGGGACTGGGATTGAACCTACAACCCAGGTAGATGCCTGGACCAGGAATCGAACCCAGGACCTTTCCATACGTGGGCCCACGCTCTAACCATTGGTAGCACTGGTCAGAGCTAGAATTATTTATTAGCTTAAAGTTTAATCTATATTATTCCACTTTCCATCTACAGGGATATTGAAGGAAGCTATGAAAATGACAGGTTAAACACTAGCCTTTGGTCCTGTTTTCTCCATTTCCCCTCCTCACTCCATCGCGTGGTGGTGGGAGACTCAAGTTTGGATGAGCGCCTCCTCAAACTGCGAACAGGAAGTAGGGCTTAGTGCTGCTGAAGAAGAGAATTGGGACGGGCTGGGGGGGTCTGTGGCCCTGGGGCCCTGTGAATGTAGACCTGGTATTTTGGGTCCACGGGAGCTTGGCTTTAGTCACTGCGGGATGGTCTGTGTCCTCCCTGCTCATCTCCACAGGGCAGTCAGGACAGCGGCCAGAAGGGCAGCTTCTGAAGGGAAGCCGCCCACCCCTCTCCCAGCCAATCCAAGTGCCTTACAGCTGCTGGGCAAGCTGTCAGCTTTGCTGACCTGTCTCTTCATCTACCGCCTAAGACAGATAACCAGTTACACTTTCACCTGCTGCGTGTGCTTCTGCATGCACACATTATGCTGTATGCCATATATATTATATATTATAATGCACATTATATATTATAATGTATGATATATGCATGTGTGCGGCCACTGTGGGTAATTGACATATGATTACTATTGTGATTGATCCGAATTTTCTGCTTTGGCGCAGCTTCAAAACTGGCCTCTTACTCATTTTTGCACGTGATTTTTTGTGAATGTAAGAAAATAGAAAGGCTACTCAAACCTCTCCCAGCTTCCAGCTTTCTCCTGCTGCCTCTGTCCCCCAGCGGAGGGCGCGCTGCCCCCTTCCGCCCCCTCCCCCCTACACACACACACACACACACACACGCACACGCACACGCACACGCACACGCACACGCACATGCACGCGCACATGAACGTGAGCTCAAGCCTGTTGCGCCCATGCCCGTAGACGCAGAGTCCCAGTTTTGGCGCGGCCTGGGCCCGGGAGGGAAGCCGCGTGGGGAGGCCTCTATCTGCTCCTCCAGCGGCCCGGGTTGGTCAGCGCGAGAACTGGACCGTCCTCTGCGTGCGCGCTCTCAGGAGCGCGCGTCCCTGTGTGATGGGGCGAAACCGCGGCTGGGACTGATTAATCCTGGGAGCGCCCTGGGTGGGGATCCGGGAACCCGGGCGCGTCTCTGGGCCGCTGGCCGCTTGTGGGGGAGGTTGTGCAGTGGAATCGGAGCTGGTTTAGGCTCGGGCGGAAGCACAGTGGCTCCGGAGCCACGCAGACCGCTGGGTGCCGGGCTGGGCTGGAGGAAGCCCCTGGATCAGATCCATAGAAACAAAGGCGCCAGGGGTGGGTGCGCGGCTGGGGCGGAGGTCCTACGGGAAGGGGACCCCGGGGGCGGCGTGCCAGCGGGCGGAGCTGTCCAGCAAGGTGGTGGTGCCTGGCGCTGCTGCAGCCGCAGATTCCTGTGCAACCTGGTGCAACCATGGAGACACTGCGAGTCCCCTAGTAACACGAAACAGCATCATAGGCTGCCCTCTCCGCCGGCCTTCGCTTCCCCCCTCGCTTCGCTACACCGGCTGCCGAGGAGCACAACGCCTCGCTCCCCGCCTCCCCGCCCCTTTGGCGCGATCCAAGTCACCCCGGAGCGTGAGGGGGCGGCCCCGCGGGGGACATCGCTGCGGCGCGTTTGTAAACCCAGCCTGCGTGCACCGGGCGCACACGGCCGAGCGGGGAGGGGGCGTCCGCCTCGCAGAGGCTGTTTGCCCAGGGATTCCCACCGCCACCCCATCAGCTGGGGTCCCTGAACCTCCGTGCGCCCGGGCCTCTCTGGTCCAGCCCAGTCCGGGCAGAGCACCCGGTGCACGGCGCGCACGCGCACTGCGCGCGCGCACACGCCCTCGGGTCCGCCCCCGGCCCCGCCGCCGCCCCTCGGCCCCACCGTGAGGACCAGCGGGGACCGCGGCGCCCGCCCGCCCAGGAGCTCCAGCCGCCGCCGAGTGCGCCCCGCGGTCCCGCCGCCGTCCGGGCTGAGCGCCGCCCGCGAGCCCGCCCGCCGCCCGCAGCCCGGAGCCGGTCCGGCCGGCTGCTCCCGCCGCTCCGCTTGGTGTGAAGCCGCTGGAAGCCACAGCTCCGCGCCAGCTTTCGTTTTCCTTCCTTCCTGGCCGCGGCCCCGGAGAGTGGACTGCGATCCGCCCGGGCAGGAGAGGGCAGGGCGGGCGCAGGTGGGAAAACCTGAGGAAAAGCCAGCTCCACCCGTGGCCGCCGGCCGCCCCCTCTCAGCTCGGATCCCCCCGAGACATGGATTAAGTTACTCTCCCTGCGCAGGAGTCGGATTCACACTTGGGACAAAATGAAGGAGAAGGCGATGATCAAGACCGCCAAGATGCAGGGCAACATGATGGTGAGTGCGCGGCGCCGGGTGCTGGCGGGGCGGAGCGCCTGGTCGGAGCCAGGGAGGGAGTGTGTGTCTGTGTGTGTGTGTGTGTGGGGGGGGGAATTAGGGGGGGCCTCGCCGGTGCTGACCCCCCGGCGGTGACGGACCCCCGCGCTGCCCGCAGGGCGCCTCCCACTCCCCCCGGACCCCGCCTGCGCACTGCGGGGCCAGAGGACCGGGCGTGCGTTTGCAAATCACAACTTTGCGGCTTCGTGGTTCCTCTGCTGGGCTTGTGGCTGGTGTGTGTGCGGAGGAGGGGGAGGGCGTGTGTGTGTGGGGGGGGGGGGGCGGGGGCGAGGTGAGGAAGGGCTCTCTCCGCATTCCAAGCAGACCCCAGGGCTGTGCCAGGGAAATGCGGGGCGGCGGCGGCGGTGGGGGCACGGCTGCCTGCCGGAAGGGCTGGGGGCCTGATGCCAGCGGCTGCCTGGGTTTGCGTCCCCAGGGCCGAGACCTGTTGGGGTTGGCTGAGCCTTTGGTCCAGCCTGGCACACCGGTCCCTGCTGCCTCCGCGGCTAGCAGCCGGCAGGGCCCACACCCTGGGTTTGGGAAGGGTGACCCCCACCAGCAAGGATGACTGTGCCCAGGAGCGTAACCCTGGCACGTTGTCCCCTGAGGGTTTCTGTGCGCCAGGGTGTACCTCAGCCCGGGCAACTTTGCTAACTCAGGGCTTCCCGCCTCCGCAGCGAGCCGAGCCCATCCCTCGCCTGCCCCCAGGACCCGCAGCCTGGGGTTCCTGCCCCGGTTCCCGCCCGCTGGTTCCTGCGTGGGGCACGGGGTCAGGGTGCGGGCACCTCCCGGTGAGGACGCGGAGGTTGCCATCTTGTTCTGTTGAAATGAGCCTGAGCCTGTGCGTGTTTGTTTGGGTGACGTTTTAACCCCTTCCGTGTTGGTGTGGGATGCTGGGGGGGAGGGGGGGTGTCTCTATCCTGCCCCAGGGCGCTCTGGTCAGGGAGGGCCCACGGGATGGGAGGGCCGCTACTTCTGGAGGAGCAGCTGGAGAGGGGGCTGCCCTCAGGGTCAAGGTCTGGTGTTGTTTCTGAGGCGGACTGAGCCCACCTGACGGGGTGAGGGGTGGAGGTGTGTTTGAGACAACCCAATTAGTGATCAATTTTGAGGTCTTGCTTTAAACAAAAGAAAGAAATGGAAAGTTGATTCGAATTGAGCAATTAGCGGGCTAGGACATGCACAGCCAGGCACCTGTTGCAGGCGGAGGCAGGGGCTGCCTGCTGGGAGCTGACGGTGGCTGAGGTGGGCCCCCTCCATTCCCTGCCCCCGGGGAGGCAGTCACTGTATCAGGGGTTATTCTGCAGGACCCCCTCCCCAGACTGCTCCCCCCCTCATTTAAGGCCCCTCAGGTCTGTGTGTTCTCCGCCAACTGCTGACCTGCTGGCGTGTTTGTGTACATGCTTCCGGCTCCCTCCTCTCCCCGCTCCCCGCGGACCCAGGCGCTGCACAGCACAATGTCTGATAAACAGGGCGAGGACGTGCTGGAGCGACTTTCCAGTTACTTCCCACCCACACGCATTATGCCTCTGATGTTATGCCTGTAATGTGCTAATGCAACTACACATTTAGGCTGAGGCAAGAGGAAGGGTTCAGATCAATGGGAATGATAACAATAATAACAATAATAATAATAAATGATGTATTGTTGACTCATTGCCTAAATCTGTTGTAAATAACTCTTTCTTCTCAGGACCCAGCACAGTATGACCTAGTGATCTTTGTGTTCTGTCTGTGTCGCCCCCTGCCCCTCTGTGCCTTTACTTCAGAAATAAAGACGGACTGCTAATGCCATGTCCACTGTACTCTGCGCAGCAACGTTCTGCGTGGAGCCCACCGTCTCCTGTCCTCTGTGTCAGCTGTGCATAGTAGAATTAGAGCGTGTTGAAAGCCTAGAGAATTCTACAGCAACTGGTCATATTTTTAGGATCACCCGACAGCCCGGGAGAAAAGCGAGATGCAGACTTAACCCTGAATGTTAGCAGTTGTCACAGGAATCACTGTTGCTCTGCGGTCTGGCTCGGAATCTGTGCTCCGGTGAGATCCATGCAGCACCCACGGCATTGCGTAGTGGTGTTGGAACTCGGGGGCCCTCCTTCTCCTCAGTCACGGGAGGACTCTTGCTAATCACAGCCTCTCCGGGATTCGGGGGCTGGCACATCCGTTGCTCCCGTAACTTGATTGCAAATCAGATGCTATTTTGCATCCGGGATGAAGCTGGGCCACTTGCTCGGTTGCTGACGGTGGAGGTTGCACAGCTGAATGCTGGGCAGCATGTGTGACATCGGCACATGGAGACACACCGCCCAGGCCGGAGCCCCAGAGCTGTCGGGCGCACGCTGGGGGTTTGATGTTTGAAGAGGGACCCTGGGTGCTGCCCGGATGGCTGCAGGAGGGGCGTCCAGTGGCACCCGTGTGCCCTGTGCAACCCAGCCCCTCCCACCGGGTCTGCCCGTGTGGCTCTCCTGGGCCTGCGGCTGGTGGTGAAGAAGCTGTGGTGTGGCACTCTGGCCAGTCTTTGCCAAACCATAGTGCTGGTGGGAAAGGGATTGTAATGAAATCTGTGAAGTGAGTTATTCATCACATACTGGGGTAGAAGGTTCTTTCTGAGGACAGGTCGATGATGAAGAGCAGGCAGCTTGTCAGTGTTCTCTCGGTCTCCTTTTGGGCACAGAAAGGGAGTGGCATTGGTGGAGTCAGTTCACAAGTTGTATATTCTCCTGAAGAAAGTCTGTTTCTGATGCGAGAACTCCCCGCCCAAGCAGGCCACGTTCCTTCTGCAGTCTGATTCATTGAGAAAAAACTGGGAGATTTTTTCAGTGTCTCACAACAAAAGTGATTTACCAAAAGCTGTGTTTTCAGAAAGTCTTTGGAAATGCGTGGGGATGACTTCCACGCCTCCTCAGCCCAATCACTAACATGCTGCCGTCCTACTTCCTTCCCCACAGTTCTCACGGAGCCGGCTTTCTGAGAGGCACCATCTTGCAACAGGTTTAGGGTGAACGGAAATGTTTATTATCCGTATAAATCCCCCTGCTCTGTCTTTAGGTGCTTTTCGCAGACATGCAGTTGCTTCCTGGAGACTAAGTAAAGTTGGGGAAACAGTGAGTCTTGCGGCCCCTCCCTGGGTGTGTGTTGGTGACTCTACAAGCAGATGGCGGCTACCGGAGGGAGAGTTGGAGGGCTGCAGCCACAGGGATGTTTGAGGATCTCATGGTTGCTTGCCTTGGGTTTCAATAAAAGTTGCAGTCTGGGTCCTGACTGGTTGCTCAGTGGTTAGAGCATCTGCCTGCAGACTTAAGGGTCTTGGTTTGATTTCAGTTAAGGGTGCATACCTTGGTTGCAGGCTTGATTCCCAGCTGGCCAAGGTCAGGGTGAGTGTGTGAGACAACCCGTCAATGTGTCTCTCACATGGATATTTCTCTCTCTATCTCTCCCCCTTCCACTCTCTCTAAAAATCAAAGGAAAAATATCCTCTGGTGAAGATGAACAAAATAAAAAAATAAAAAAGTTGCATTCTGGGAACCCCCGCTGCAGGAAAGCTGGGGTTTTCCTCCATGGCCCTGGGCTGATGGTTGGCCTCTGGCTACTGGGTTGCATCTGGGAGATCATGAGCCGAGAACCTTTCCTGTCTGGTCCTTCCCTTCCTGTGCTGGGTGAGGTCTGCAAAGACAACTCCTGTCGCCTTATACTGGCTGCATCTACCTGGTGGCATAAAAGCCACACAATGTTGTTCCTCAATGAGCCTGTTTTGGGGGAGAATTCACCTTTGTGAAATGGGCTCCGAAAATTTCTTCTCAGGCTCTCCCGCTGTCACTGTGTTGGTGCCTGTGTTGACATTTTCTTTCCTCCGTGCTGAGGGCCATCCCTTTATAAACCCATCAGCTTCCACCTGCACATCTGAAGCCTGTATGCCTTTTACTCACCTTGACTTATCTCGTCTACAGGGCTGGGAAGAATTAAAATTAGTTGGCAATAAAAATATATACAAAACTGCTAAAATTTCCAGGAAGCAGTTCTCAAAGCTAGGTGCTCAGTCAGATCATCTTACCTAATAAAACAGTAATATGCAAATTAACCACTACACCCATTAGCCACGCCCACCAGCCATGCCCACCAGCCAATTAGAGCAAACCAAACCAAAATGGTTACAGCCACAGAGAGCAGGAGGGAGGCTTGGGTTTCCCAGGCAATGGAGGAAGCCAAGCTTTCCACCTGTCCTTACCAGCCTAAGCCTCCACTCAAGGTTACAAATTTTCAATTATAGAAAGTAAACAAATTCCAACAGAAATGACTGCAGCCACAAAGCAAGCAGGAGGCTTGGCTCCCCTCCAGGCTACAAAATTTCAATTATAGAAGATACATAAATCTCAAATACCAGGGCCTCCTCTTGGATTGCCAGGGGGCGTGTCCAGCCTGCCAACCACCACAGGCCCCTCGCCCAGGCCACCCAGCACCCCAAGGGAACTCCCACCCTGACCCAGGATACCCTGCAGGGCAAACCAGCTGGCTCCCACCTGTGCACTAGGCCTCTATCCTATCTAATAAAAGAGTAATATGCAGACTGACCATCAGTCCAACACACAAGATCAAGATAGCTGCCCCCATGTGGTCAAAGATCCTGCCCCCATGTGGACATAAGATGGCCACCACAAGATGGCCAGCAGGGAAGGGCAGTTGGGATGGACCAGGCCTGCAAGGGAGGGCAGTTGGAGGCAATCAACTCTACAGGGGAGGGCAGTTACGGGTGACCAGGCCATCAGAGGAGGGAAGTTGGGGGCAAACAGGCTGTCAGGAGAGCAGTTAGACATCAATCAGGCTGGCATGGGAGTAGTTAGGGGGTGAGCAGGCTGGCAGGCAGAAGCGGTTACGGGCAATCAGGAAGGCAGACAGATGAGCAGCTGGGAACCAGCAGGCCTGGATTGTGAGAGGGATGTCTGACTGCCCAGTGGGATCGGGCCTAAATGGGCAGTCGGACACCCTCCAGCCCCCATGCATGAATTTTGTGCACAGGGCCTCTAGTATATAATAAAAGGTTAATATGCAAACTAACCAAAGGGCAGAATGACCACTCACTACGATGCACATTGACCACCAGGGGGCAGAAGCTCAATGTAGGAGCTGAACCCTGGTGATCAGTGCGCTCCCACAGGGGAGCGCCGCTCGGCCAGAAGTTAAGCTCATGGCTGGCCAGTGCAGCAGCAGTGGTGGGAGCCTCTCCTGCCTCCGCCATAGCACTAAGGCTGTCCTACTGCTGGCTTAGGCCCACTTCTCACCATCAGTTGGACATCCCCTAAGGGTTTCTGGACTGTGAGAGGGCACAGGCCTGGCTGAGGGATCCCCCTGAGTGCATGAATTTTGTGCACAGGCCTCTAGTGTCTTATAATAAAACTAGAGGCCCAGTGCATGAATTCATGCACCAGTGGGTCCCTCAGCTTGGCCTGTGGGATTGGGCCGAAACTAGCTCTCTGATATCTCCTGAGGGTCCCGGATTGTGGGAGGTTGCATGCCTGGCTGAGGGACCCCACTGGTGCATGATCAGGGCTGGGAGGGACACGGGAGGTTGGCCAGCCTAGAAAGGACTGTCTGGCCCTTCTCACTCAGTCCTGATCTGCTGAACCCCAGCAGCAAGCTAATCCACTAGTCAGAGGTCTGCCTCCTGGTGATCAATGCACATCATAGCAAGCAATTGAGTGGCCGTAGCATATCATTAGCGTATTACACTTTGATTGGTTGAATGGCCGACATTATACTTTGATTGGTTGAATACCAGACACTTAGCATACTGGGCTTTTATTATATAAGGTATCTTCGCTAACAGGCTGGTCTTGGGGTCTTCCTGTTGGAATGTGGAAATACACCAAATTGGCCTTTCTGCACCAAAGCTGTTCCCCTTTTCTATGACCTGGACATGGCTAGCCTCAGACTGGTCATCATTCAGACCTTGAACTCTCCGCTGTTCTAAGCGGCGTGGGGCATTCTGAAACTCCGCGTCCTTTGTTCCCGCGCAGTCAGGAGCTGTGCCCAGCGTGAGCTCTGGTGGGTGAGTGTGTTAAAACGGACAGGTGTCTGTTTCCTGCGCCGACTGGGCTTTTGTGAAAGGCCATGATCCAGCTGTATGCGTCTTTATTTAAGAACTCCGCTGAGTCTGAAAGCATCAGGTAACACACGAGAGAGTTCCACGCATTGCTCAGGCTCACTTCGGGGGCCGTGTGTTGTTTTCCTCGACCCCACCAGGCCCTGGCTTAGCGCTTGGTCCTAGTGCTTTATCCTGGAGGTGCTGCCCGATGCTAGTCTCAGATCAGGGTGCCCGTGTGTCTGGAAGATCAGCTAGACCCGAGGTTCGCATGAGCCTCCTGGGGTTCCATGACTTCGCTACAGCCTCTCACCCGGGGGGGAGGAGGAGGGAGGGTTTGTGTTCCTACTAGTTACCAAGTTATTACAAGGAGATTAAAGGTGTGAACGAGCAGCCAGGCCCAGAGACACTGGAGGCTGGAGAATTCCTACACTGAGCAGTTGTAGTTGATGGATTTGATTGACAGGACCACACTCTAGCACCTGAGGAAGAGGGAGCCAGTCTGCCCAGGGCCTGGAGCATCCTGAGCTGAAATGGGCGAGGGCAGAACCTTCAGAGGTCCCCCGCCCCCCTTTTCCATGCGGCTTGAGGGGGGCAGGCTTCCATGCCAGGAGAGGCGGAAGGTCCAACCCCTCCCCCCCCCCCCGATCCCCCCAAAAGAACACTGGGTCTTGGCTGCTGGCAGAACCATCGGTTTTGAGGTTGTGAGTGGCCCTGGGCAGGTGGGAGGATGGTGTGCTGAAGCAGAGGTTTCCATCCTGTTGCAGGTTTAAGTCACGGGAGGAACTCCAGTGACTTCCAAAGGAGAGCTCCGGGTGGTCCACAGCACACACCCTCACACACGTGCACACGCACACCCATGTCTCTGCACTGCAGCCTGGGCATCAGCACGGGTGGGGAGCCATTGGGGTCCCAGGCTCCTTTTAGAGCAAACATCGGTGTGGGCCCGGGGCTGGGTGTGGGCCCGGGGCTCGGTGTGGGCCTGTGGCTCGGTGTGGGCCCGTGGCTCGGTGTGGGCCCTGGGCTCGGTGTGGGCCCGGGGCTGGGTGAGGGCCCGGGGCTCGGTGTGGGCCCGGGGCTGGGTGAGGGCCCGGGGCTCGGTGTGGGCCCGGGGCTGGGTGTGGGCCCGGGGCTCGGTGTGGGCCCGGGGCTTGGTGAGGGCCCGGGGCTGGGTGAGGGCCCGGGGCTCGGTGTGGGCCCGGGGCTGGGTGTGGGCCCAGGCTTGGTGGGAAGGAGTGGGGAGGAGGCTCCGCCAGAGCAAGCACTTGTTGTCAGTGTGGCTCCTGCTGCCCTGACTCCTTGGCCCCTCACGGTCACCAGCCTGGCGCGGTCTCGCTTTGTGCAGACGAAGAGAGGAGGTGGCACAGTGTGTACACCGCTAAGCACAGCACCTGGGTAGGTGGCTGACTTAGGCGGAAGTGTGGTGCCCGCTGCCCACTGCACATGTGTGGACACACATGTGGTGCACACACTCCTCGACATTAAATGCTTACTTCATGGTTAGCGGCCCTGTGGTACTGGGGCAGCTGCTGGGCACCGTCCCTTCGATTGCTTGACTTGCTTGGCTGTCAAAACCCCCAACACGCTGTGCACACGGTTTCCCGTCGGGCGTTGCTGTCTGTGGACAGGAAGAGGCCTTGCCGGCCAGGCGGGCGGGGCTCGGGACGGCGCACCTGCTGTGGCGGGCGGGGTGCAGCTGGCTCCGGGCTGCCTGTGGCCGATCCCATTTTCTTCTCCACGTGGCCTTTGAAAAGTACTGATTCCCTCTCTCTTTTCCCCCAACACCTGGGCTAATGCCTCTAGGAACACATAATTTTATCTCAAATAATTCTCATTTTATTATTGTGGTAATGTATGAACATGTATAAAACCTCTACCCATAAGAACCCAACTATGAACGTGAGTAAGTTAGATGAGCATCTCACATGATGCCAAGACTTGGAGTCCAAATGGCCCCGTCGGGGCTGCCCTGCACCATGCCCACCTGGACCCGTGGCGACACACCCCTCGGAGCCCTGGGTTTCGGGGAAACGAAGGTCCGTGATCTTGAAGCCAACACTGTTCCAAAAGGATTCATGCATGCACTTGGTTCTCTGTGTGCAGGTAAAAAAAAAAAGGGGGAAAAAAGAATGAACACACTTTATAAACATTATCTGTAACAGAAAACCAAGGGTTTTCTGGTTAAATTGTGGTTTTCTAGAAATTTCAGTTGATCAGACCAAGTCGGATCCTGAGCGTACCTTTATGAGAGGTCTGTTTGCTGTCCCTCCTGTGACCCAGTTTTTCGAATATTTTCCAGATCCCACCCTTTCGTTTCAAACCTATTATGTGAACAACTTCCGGTCTGCCTGTGCCTTTCCGAGTACAAAGCCGTTTCAGGTGCAGGTTTATCACACAGCATTTCTCATCTGCGACTGAAGGAGCTCGACCTGGAAGGGGCCTCGCCGGAGGAGGCTGGTGGACAGCGGGCCCATCGCGGGCCCATCGTGGCCAGGCTCCCTGTGGTCTGACCACGTTCTTCACAAGTCTCTCCTCTGTTCTCCTGGGAGGAAGCAGCCTGGCGGTTGGAGGAGAGCTGGAGGCACCTGGCACACCCCCTCTACAAGGCGCTCCCCTGGGGCCCAGGCTTCTCCGGTTGGCAGGTTGGCACATTGGCAGGGTGGCACAGCTGCATGGCCTCCTTCCTCTGGGGGCGCACAGCTTAGACACCTGCCAAGTGCATCTGCATGGGCTGGGCAAGCGTGCCGCGCCGTGCAGTGGGCACAGACCCTCTTCCCGGGGAGGACAGGCTGGCCCTCCTTAGAGGTCGGAGGGCATGCCCATGATGTCTACAGGTCTTGTGACTACTGCTGCGAGCACCCACTGGTAAACAGAGAGAAAAGGCGGGAGAGGAGGATGTCTCCAACGCTGGGTGCCGGCACCGCAGAGGAAGGTCAGTGAGCGGAGGGCACCAGGCCAGAGGCATCAGAAAGCGGGTCAGGCCTGTCAGGGTCACTCTGGTCACTGGCCCTGGGCGAGGGACAGCGGCCCTCCGTGGAGGGGTCACAGGCCTTCCCGAGAGTCACGCGGTGGAGGGGCTGAGCGGCACACAGGGATGGAGCTGCCCTCCTGGGCTCGGGGCTGCCGGGCTGTCTGAGTGTGCAGCCGCTCGGAGCGTGACCCGTCCCCGGAGCTTTGCTGCTGGTGTGTAAGTTTTCCCGGGAGAGCTGCTCTAATGAAGTAGTTTTCTGCATTCTGAGCAGTTGGCTCCCGTGCTGCTGACGAGTCATGTTACATAAAGAGGGAGATGGAGACGGGCCCTGGCTTCACTCGTGTTCAGAGTTACAGCCTCACGAAGTGCCCAGGAGGACGGAGAGCAGGGCTGCTCCTCCTCCTCTTCGTCTCCCTCCTCTCCCTCCCCCTCCTCCCGGCTCCTCTCCTCCTTCCTGATTCCCCTAAACCAAGTCCCTGTTCCCACCGAGGTTGTGCAGGGAGCCAGCCCTCCACAGCACACTGCCCCGCCCTGCCCCTCTCCCAGCCTGAGGAACATTCCTGATGCCAGCGAGACAGGTGGCAGGACTTCGCTCTTACTCACATCTCCTTTGTTCGCTTGTTTTGTCTTCTCCTGAATTACGCTTTCCTCGGCCGATGGCAGTTCCGGTGAAAGAGCCTCCTGGTGAGGTGACCCAGAGTCGCTGGGTTCCGGGAGGAGAGGCTGAGTGGTCCGCTGGGTAGAGGCGGGCGCCGGCCATTTTGGATGTCGGGTACTGATCAACCTTAGCTTTGGAGTTTGTACGTCAGTGATGTTCTCCCAGGACATTGCACGTGGCTGCTTTGCAAACAGTGTTTTACATCGTGTACCTCTCCTGCTGTGCTTCTGAGAAGTATGCGCCGCTTGGCAAGCTCACACATGAACAGAACGAGGGCCCCGGGCCCACAGTCCACCTGACTGCTCGAGGTGCATCCTGGCAAACAGGCCTCAGGGTGCGGTGCCCAGACCAGCAGTGTGGGCCTCATCTGGGACCTCAGAAATGTACCCGCCTGCCCACCCAGGCCAACCAGCCAATCAGGAAACTCGGAGGGCGGGCCCACACCTGCCCTTCAATAGGTGGCTCTGGTACTTGGCCACATTTACCGCTAAACTGACCAGTTCTTAAACTACATGCTGTGAGGGGTAGTTTATTTTTGTAATGCCCATTCCTCATAGATTCGTGCTTTTATAAAATACAGCAAAAATCAAGTCATTTAAAGATTAAAAATAAAAATATGCCCCTGTTTCCCCAAAAATAAGATAGTGTCTTATATTAATTTTTGCTCCCAAAGATGCGCTAGGTCTTATTTTTAGGGGATGAATTATTTTTCCATGCGCTAGGTCTTATTTTCAGAGGATGTCTTATTTTCGGGGAAACACGGTATTAGATACAAAGATGTAGAATCAGTCACCAAATTGCTGCAAACGTTTCTCAACGGGCGGAGGCCACGCCCACAGAGACCACGGGCCCGCAGGGGGGGGGCGGGGGGAGCGCTTCCCTCTGGCGTGGGTAGCACAGCCTGCTGTGTTAGGGCCCCTGGTGGGGAAATGCGATGGGAACAGTCTCTTTCCAGCCCAGAAGTCTCTGCCACGCAGTCAGAGGAGAAAGAAGCCAGTTTGAGTTAGAAAAAGCAGTGACCACACTGCAAAGACCAAAGAAGTCCCGCTTTCCTGAGCCCGGGCTGCAGCCGGGGCAGTGCGCTGGCAGGTTCCAGTCGGAGCCCAGGGACACTGGCCCCTCTCTCCCAGGACACTGGGGGGCAGCTCTCCTCCTTCCTCATGGCCCCCTTTCCCAGGCCCGGCTCCAGGCCTGCAGGAAGCATTTCTGAGTTTGGAGGCCGCAGTAGGTTTTCTTAGCCGTTAAAACAATCGAAAACAAATAGGATTTTAAAAGGATAGGAAAGACATTCTGTAAGAAAAGGGGGTGGGGCGGGCCTCTCTGCTCTGGAAGAGCAGAATTGAGCCTCTGAGTTGTAATT
The DNA here is from genome assembly GCA_963693515.1 of Pipistrellus nathusii. Lineage (NCBI taxonomy): Eukaryota > Metazoa > Chordata > Mammalia > Chiroptera > Vespertilionidae > Pipistrellus > Pipistrellus nathusii. Next base: position 2,575,622 of record OY882868.1, on the reverse strand, counting down.
TGCATTTGCCCGGACACCCCAGGTTCTGGAGGACCATGCCCTGTTCTCCCATCGCAGCTTTGGGTAGCAAGCAGGGCTGGGAGTCAGGACCCCAAAATGACTTTATTTGCTTGGTGTGACCATTTCACTTTCAATTGGCTGTAGGATGGGGTGGTTCCATGGGTAGATTTGACGGCTTTTGGTTTTGAATTTGATTATTAAGAAAGCATGGAGTATCTCCCCACTGTGCTCTGAAGCTGTATTTTCTACGCTTGTTTTAGGTGATTTATTTTCTTAGATGTCTTATAAGACCATTCTGAAGCCCACCGCAGAGGGTTCCCTCCTCCTCCAGCACCGACAGGACAGCTCCGCAGGCCCGGGCAGGGACTGAAATGCCGCTTGGCTCCCAGCTTCCCTGGGCCCGAGCCCACAGCACTCGGCCATGTCCAAGGGCCGCCTGCAAAGCAGAGTGAATGCCTCCTGGGGGTCAGGCCTGGAAGATGATTCAGGGCCTGTGACAGGCCGAGGGGCTGGACCCATGCTGGGAGGGGCCGCTCTGCCCAGTCGCCAGGTGGGGACCCACAGTCTGAGATGAAGGTCCCTGCCTGGAGGAGGTGCGGGAGGGGTGTCACAGGATAGGCACTGACCTTCTTGATGAGACTCCCAGGGGGCCTTGGCGTGACAGTGCGACATGCTCACTTGGCTTTCGCCTGGCTCCACTGAGGGAAGACGGGGCTGGAGTGTCTGGCTGAGCCAGCGCTTCCTGCCTTGTGCCTGAAGAATAAAGGTCCAGACTCTGCAAATGGCTCTAGGGGTGTGTCCAGGTGGCCACAGGCATTGTATTCTAGAAGCTTCTGACCACAACCTCGCTGTTTCTTCCTCTGCTGCTTGAGCTCCTTCATGTTAGGCACAGTGGGCAGGTGAGGCTCACAGGGGAGGAGGCCCCGGGGCCCGCCGTGCAGGCTCCTTCCAGAAGTCCCCTCGGAGGCTCTCGAGGAGACTTCGGTCAGTGTGCTCAGGCACGTCCTCCCCGGCGGGCCTGGCAGAGAAAACGCCTTTATTGTCGGGGTCAGCATGGGGCCAGCGGTCATGCTCCTCCCGGGCGTCCGCTGAGGGAGGCAGAGACGGGAAGAGCTCCTGCTCGTCATGAGCCATGCAGCCTGCACCACCGTGTTCCCCTGACACAGCCCCTCGTCCTAACGTGGACCCACTAGTCACAGCTGGTCCTGGCCCAGGGTGCTGGCTTCATGTTGTGGGCAAGTACCCTTAGGTGGCAGGAGGGGGTCTGCAGGAGGGGGTCTGCAGGAGGGGGGTCTGCAGGAGGGGGGTCTGCAGGAGAGGGGGGTCTGTGGGTTGAATCAAGGCCAAGGTCGCCTCCCACAGGACGGGTTAGGGGTGCTGTCTCCCTGGACATGTGCATCTCAAAACCACAGCTCCCGGCTTCCTGGGAAGGTCATTCCTAGGTGGACAGAGGGACCATCTGGTCCTCAGACACATGGTTTCTGGCCTGAAACAGTGCGTGATGACAGTTTTCTAAGGTAAAAGGTATAAGGGAAATGAGAGGAGGGAAACAGTTCCCCTTATTTCCACTGGGAGAATTACGTGTCATGTTTTTAACTTGTGCGTGTCCTAATGGCGGAACACTCATGTGAATGACCTGTACGGAAGCCAGCAGACTTCAGACACTGCCAAGAGGGGCTGGAGCCGCCCCAGGCTCCTGAGGGTCAGGCCTGAGATGCAGACAGATATAGGGAGTGGAGACTCGGGAAACGGCCGCCACGGACACAGGCTCAAGGAGACATCCCTGCTCCCACATGTTTAGGGACAAGAGACACTCAACCATGTGTGGGGAGCACAGGCTTTCCTGGGTAGACTAGAGCATCCGGATCCTGCCCTTTGTGGGGGGGAGCACTGTGAACTCAGGCAGCCTTCCTCCAGAGCATGTATGTGTGTGGGCTCACCGTGTGCTGACCGCTGCGGTGGCGCTGTGTGTCCTGCACCTCATGCCATTCCTGGGACAGCCCAGAGGGAGGTGGTGGTACCTCTCTTTGCAGAGGAGACTCCGAGAAGCTCCTGGCGACATTGCCCACGGTCGCCTGGGTCAGAGGAGAAGCCAGTGTTCAGCGCAGATGTGGGTGACTAACCTGCCACCTTCATCTCTTTAGACACAGGTCAGATCACTCAGTGCCTCTCACATCGCTGGGATAGGACCCATGTTCTCCCAGGACACGGCCTGGTCGTTGCCAGCGCCTGGAGCCTCCCCTGCACCCTCCCAGCCTCTCCTCCAGGAGCCCTGCCTCCTGGAGCCGCGGCCCTCACCTGGAGCCGGTGCTGGCTCCGCTGTCCGGACTGCTCTTTCTCTGGACGGTCACACACAGCCTTTCTCCACCGTTTCTCGCCATCGTGTTATTTATTTACGGCTTGGATTTTCCTTCTCAAGTGAGAACGTGAGCTCCTCCCTCTGACAGTGCCCGGGAGCCCAGGTGCAGTCTCCGCAGAAGGCGCTCTGTCACCAAGGCCTTTCTGTGTCTCCAGGTGCGCGGGGAAGTGGTGGCAGGCCCAGGAAGTAAGGCTGGCAGCCGGCGGGTTTGAACGGAGGGAAGGGGAGCCCACAGCGGCTTAACCTGGAAAGTCCCGCGCTATCAAGTGGAAAGGCCATGACATCTGTGTCAGACCCACTGGCGGTGGGGACACTGTGACCTTTGGATTCATACATCGGGGTGGAGAGAAACCCCCTGCATGCCCAGACTGCAGCGAGAGCTGCGTGCGCTTTGCCTGAGTTGCCCATGTGGCCTCGGTGCCGCTGAGCTTGGACACTTCTTTTTAAGTCATTTCTCTGCCGTGTCCTCGGTCTTTGGATCGGGCGCCACTGCGTGTCCAGGGGCCATGACATCCATTAAGCACTTATCCAGGTGACAGCACCAAGCTCGGTGCCACGCAGCCGCCCTGGGCCAGTCCACACCATGTGGCCGAGAGCCTGGGCTCGGTTAGGAACCCGGAACTTCCCAGAGTTCCAGAACCGAGCCCAGGGCTATCATCTGACACCAGGTAACACTGCAGTGGGGTCCGGGCACCACCCTGTGGACTGGGGGTGGGGATGTCTAGCCCATGAGCCACATAAAACCATGACATTAGCTGGTCTGGCCCTGCCAAGGCACTGGGGTGAGTTAACTAAATGGTTGACGCCATAGAGCAGGCTAATGGTTAAGCTGATACCTTTGTATGGCCGTGAGTGATGTTGTAAATACCCGAATGGCCCTGGGCAGATAAAAGTTCCCCATCCCTGTTAGACAAACCCATTATCATTTCTGCAAACACAGCATATTCACAGGAAGTGGTATAAATAAAAGTCTCAGGAACTTCCTGTCTATTCTGGAGACAGTTGTGAGTTCAGGTCCGGTAAGATTTTTTGCCCGAAGTGAGGCTCAGAGAGCTTTGTGGGTTCTGAAGCTGTGGCCCAGGCAGGTTGAGAGCATCGCAAAGCTGGGACGTACATACTCAGGGGAAATGTTTATGTGTGGACTTGCTGGGTGCGGGCAGATGCCTTGGGGAGACAGCAGTGAGGAGGGGCCCGCGGGAGCCCAGGCAGCAGGCTCCACGGAGGAGTGGCACCTGGACCTGGGCCTCAGGCGGAGGGTCCTCCATGCAAAGCCCACCCTCTCAGCCTGCGCCCCGATTCTCTTCCCCGTGATGTAGCAGATGCCAGTTAGAGCCCTCTGAGTGCGGTGCTTAGAAGGCCTCGGAGACTAAAAACGGCAGCATTTCCCACAGAGCTGTTTGCAGAAGAAAGAGCGAGCAGGAAGGGGGTGGTTGGAAATAACAGGGTGAACTTGGAAAAGGGGAAATGGGCATGAAAATGAGGGCAATGTTCCTCGTAACGGAATTTCTCAGTATTCTCTAACCCTTCAATAATGCCACGACCCTTTAACACAGCTCCTCATGTTGTGGGGAGCCCCTGCGAGGCCACCCTGCTAGCGGCTCTCAACCTGTGGGTCAAGACCCCCTGCTGTAGAGCCCAAGACCGTCGGAAAACACAGGTATTTACATTACAATTCATAACAGTAGCAAAATCACAGGTGTGAAGTAGCAGTGAAAATAATTTTATGGTTGGGGGTCACCACAACATGAGGAGCTGTATTAAAGGGTCTGGCATTAGGAAGGTTGAGAACCACTGCTAAGCGATCTCACTCCTTCCTCTGAAGGGGGTTACCTAAGCTTTGAGTCTTGTCTGCGGGCAGGGGGCGGGGGGGGGCGGGGCTGAGCTGTTCATTCAGGCCACTCCGCCTCTCCCCAGTTCCGCTCTGAGGCCCGAGGCAGCCGCTCTGGCCTAAGGGAGGCAGTGAGCCCGGGGACAGCCTGGCCGAGGCGGTGAAGCGGGCAGTCCGGCCTTGAACACCACCTTGTCCGCTGAAACCTGCTGTTACGTCAGCAGGTAACCAGGTGGAGGTCTGTTTTCCAGGAGTAATGGTGTTTATAAGTTTTTCTATGTACCACTGTGTGTGCGACTTATGATCCTTTTTCTCATAAGGTATTCAATGAAAATGTATGTTTTCATTTTAAAATAATGGGATTCAATGAAAATGTATGTTTCTTTCCAGTTCTTAGCATACCAAGTCTTTGATTTGATCTAGAATATACCAGATAACCCTTCAAACAGGGACCCCTGTTCCTGTGCGATTCTGTAAGCTCCCTGTGGCATCGTATTTGCTGGTTAGTGGGTCTTCCCGTGGCTTCTCCTCATTGAACTTGACGGCTTCTCTCCAGGCCTGTTGCTGCCTTAGGAACCCTGTTTCCCTCAGCGTCCTCCGTGAGGCTCCTCCTCTTGTCCGTCGTTACGCGTTACCTTTGTGCGTGTTTCTTAGCGTTAGCAGCATTTCCCAGCTTTGCAGGGAGCGAGCCTTTGCTGCAGGCAGGGGCAGGGGAGGGCTGCGAACCTCCGAGCGCTGGAAGGTTCCATCCAGGTCTGGAGCTGAGTCACCATGGAGAGTGCCAGTGGCCTCTGGGGCCTTGTATGTGCAGTGCGTCACCAACCTCACACTGAGAGACTGAGAGACGTTACCCGAAACGTGGGCTTCCCCCAGCGTGCTGAGGAGCTGGGCCTGCCTCTGGTCTGACAGACCTGATTCCCCGAAAACAGGGCTGCTCCTCCCGCCGCTGCCAGTCCTGTAGTAGATGCTGCGCGAGGGGGGACCCTTAGCCAGCAAATGGCCCCTGTGGTTACCTCTTTTAAAACCAGCTCCTGCCGAATCCGGTTTGGCTCAGTGGATAGAGCATCAGTCTGTGGACTGAAAGGTCCCAGGTTCGATTCCGGTCAAGGGCATGTACATTGGTTGCGGGCACATCCCTGATAAGGGGGTATGCAAGAGGCAGCTGGTCGATGATTCTCTCTCATCGATGTTTCTAGCTATTTATCCCTCTCCTTCCTCTCTGTGAAAAATCAATAAATGTATTTAAAAAAACAAAACAAAAACCAGCTCCTCCTGGCGGAGCCAGGTGTGACCTGCAGGAGGTGTCCCCGCCTCTCACAGGTGGAGGCCTCGTTCCCTGAGGTGAAGGTCTGCGGAGAGAGGGGAAGGCCCGCCCTCCACACGGGTGCGCGGCCCTGTGTGGGTCCCGTGCTCCATGGCTGGGAGGGCCACTCGGGCCCAGTGGGCACCGCGGGCTCAGCCCCCACTCACAGCCAGGATCTGTCCGACCTCTGACGCTGCTCGCATTTCACGTGGCCGCAGGCTTACGTGCAAACTGCTTCCTCTTTCCCTGGGAGGGAAAATGGAAGAACAAGTCATGGCTTTTAGTTGGGTGGGATTGGAGGTGACATCATGTCAGTTCCCGGGGGCAGCATTGCACTTCAACACACATGTGCCCTGCAGTGCGACCCCCACCTGCATCTGGGCACCTTCTGTCTCCAGACCCTTTCACCCACTGCACCCCCAACCCCTTCACCCACTGCCCCCGCCCCTTCACCCACTGCCCCCGCCCCTTCACCCACTGCCCCCGCCCCCTGCACCCACTGCCCCCGCCCCCTTCACCCACTGCCCCCGCCCCCTGTATCCACTGCCCCCGCCCCCTTCACCCACTGCCCTCACCCCCTGCCCCCACCCCCTTCACCCACTGCCCCCGCCCCCTTCACCCACTGCCCCCGCCCCCTGCACCCACTGCCCCCGCCCCCTGCACCCACTGCCCCCACCCCCTTCACCCACTGCCCTCACCCCCTTCACCCCCTGTACCCACTGCCCCCGCCCCCTGCAACCACTGCCCTCACCCCCTTCACCCACTGCCCTCACCCCCTTCACCCCCTGTACCCACTGCCCCCGCCCCCTGCAACCACTGCCCCCGCCCCCTGCACCCACTGCGCCCCATCGGCGACCAGGGCAGTCCCTCTGTCTCCTTGGGCTTGTTTGTTTTGGGTGTTGTTTGTTTTGATCTCCATCTTGGCAGCCTTGGTCACACCCTTCAGAACAGAGCGGATTTCTGCATAAACAGCGTATGAGGTCATCCATCTCCTGTCACCGGAGCTCAGAGTGTGGCTGCGGCTTAGGCAATGAGGACACGGGGCGGCCGCGCGGGGGCCTCGCTCCGCGGCCCCGGCCGCTCCGTGCCAGCCCCGCCCCGGGGACCACAGGCCATCAGTCTCCCGCCCCCGGCTCCCGCTGCTCCGCCGGCACTGGGCTGCGGAGACTGACATGTAATTCCGAGTGAAATATCCTCCTCAATTGCCTGTGTGACGATGTCTTCATTTCTCCTTGTTATAAGTGGTGGAAATAACATGTCGCTAACGACTCCGTGTGGCTGGATAGCTTTGCTGTCTTAACGTGATGGATCACGTGTCAGCCTGGCCATGTGGCCAGGCAGAGAAGAGGTCATCTGTTCATCTCTTTAACTCGCAGAGTGATGCGTCCCCACGAAGCTGAGCACGCCCGGAGCCCCCTCTCCCATGGCGAGTCTGGGCCCCGTCGCCCCGTCTGTGGCCGAGGAGGTGCCGGGCAGGGCCCTGGGGAGGCTGAGAAGGGCCCTCAGCGGGCGATGGATTTCCTGGGCCTCCCAGCGCTGTCATTGCGGGAAAGCTGTGGGTCGTGGCCGTGTCCTGGGTTCCAGGCACCTGACCTGTGTCCCTCTCCTTCCTCGCACGGCGGGACGTGCGTTTCCGTCAGCAGCTCCTGGGTCTGCTGGGAGCCGCGCCTCTGCAGGATCCTGGCTGGATGCAGGACCTCCGGGGCCTCAGGACACCCACCCCGTCCTGCCCTCGCTGGGTTCTATCACCCTCTTCTGTCCCTCTAGCCCCACAGCAAACGCCCACCTCTAAGTTGTTCAGGAGTCTACTTGGGTGAAAGGAAATGCGTGTAACATGAATTTTCCTGCTTTTTAGAGGCTTAAAGGAAGGAAATGTGCTTTAAAGAGCTGTAAACTCAGGTGGATGGACGGTGGAGGCCAACCCTTCACCCCCCCAACCCTTACCCCCATTTATTTACACCAGGGACCTGCTCCCCGGGCTCAGAAAACAGAACGGAGCGAATGAGCCATCACCGTTTTCTGTGAGACTCACGAGCTGCTGTTTGGTATAAGGCAGGCCAGAGAGACCAGAGCACTCAAACGGGAGCTGCTGGTGTCCCTGCCTCTGTTTCGGGTGCTTGTGTGAGAGGTACTATGGGCTGGCCAGAAAGTGGACAGGCTCATAAGCCATGGGCACGTCTGTCAGAAAAAGAACTGCTGGCTTGCGGGGGAGACACCGAACAGGAAGAGACCTCACTGATGAGTGTGACTGCGGCCACGTGTCTTACAGAGAGAATGCTCAGTGCCCCCGCGGGCAGGCAGCGAGGGCGCAGAGAACAGGAGTGGCAGGCGGCTTCACTGGCCTCGTCCTGTCCCCCACCAAGTACAGCCCTGCCTCGGCCCTGCGTCGGGCCTGTACGTAGCTCCTTGGATGAGAGTTGGGGAGAGAGTAACTACATATGTGACTGGGTCAGTAGTTTCTGGGTGGCTGTTTTTAAACTTCCTTTCAAGCAAGTTCTTTCCTATGTCCGGTCTTCGCAGCGATTGTCCGAGAGACCAGGATGCACTCACGTGCTCTTCTGGGAGCTAAAGAACCTTGTGATTCCATCGGGGAATAGCCTGTTTCAGGGACAGTCAGGACTGCGGAGGGGAGAGGGAGAGAGGCGGGAAGCCGAGGGAGGAGGGAGAGCAACAGCAGGAGAGGACTGGAGGGAGGGAGAAGGGCCTGGGAAGGGTGCTGCCTTCCAATACAGGCAGCTGCTCCTGGCTGCCACTCCTCACCTCCGACCACATTTAGGTCGCAGTCCTAATCGTTTTTTTGAATTTTTAGAAAAAATTCCCGTTACAGCTGACATACAATATATATAATAGTTTCAGGCACTCAGCATTGTGGTTGGACAGTCATATACCTTACAAAGCTCTTCCCCGGGAACTCGTGTACCTGCTGGGCACCGTACATACGTTTTACAGTATCACTGACTGCAATCCCTGTGCTGGGCTCACGTTCCCTGCGAACACCCTGTCACTACCCTCTACTTCTCAGACCCTGCGCCTGTCCCCTCCTTCCAACTCCTTCCCCTCACGCATCCATCAGTGTCTGCTCTGTCTACGAGTCTGTTTCTGTTTTGTTTGTTCATTTTGTTTAGATCCACATGGGAGTGGAACCACAGGAGGTACTTGTCTTTCTCTGACTTATTTCACGGAGCTTGACCCCTCTAAGTCCATCCATGCTGTTGCAGATGGTACGTTTTCACTCCTTTTTGTGCCTGAGTAATAGTCCCTTGTGCGTATGTACCACAACTTTTTATCTGTTCGTCTGCCTTTACTAGTATCATCGATATCACCAACTTCTCTGACTAGCAGTGGGCACTAAGTTAGCCCCTTCGCAGATGGCAAAACTGAGGCTCAGGAGTCTTGGCTTTTACCCAAATGATCTTTTTTTTTAAAATCCTCACCCCAGGATGTTTTTTCCATTGGTTTTTGGAGAGAGGGAAAGACAGAGAGAAATATCGATGTGAGAGGAGCACATTGATTGGTGGCTTCCTGCACACGCCCTGACCAGGGCCAGGCTGGGGAGGAGCCTGCAACCGAGGTACATGCCCTTGACTGGAACTGAAACCAGGACCCTCAGTCCTCAGGCCGACGCTCTGTCCTCTGAGCCAAATGATCTTGATGGGCCGGCAGTAGCTTATACTTTCCTTTAACAGTTACCCAGCCCCTGCTCTGAAGGTAGAAGTGTCCGCACAGGGTCAATGGCCAACGGAATGTAGGAGAACGCGCTGTGACGTGTTCCCCTTCCACACGGAAGCGGGAAGCCCCTGCTCCTGTTCTCCGTGAGGCTTTAAAAAAAAAAAAAAAAAAAAAAATATATATATATATATATATATATATATATATATATATATACACATAATTGCTTTTTCACAGAAAGGAAGGGAGAGGAATTGATCCGCTGCCTCCTGCACATCCCTTCCTGGGGATGTGCCTGCAACCAAGGTACATGCCCTTGACTGGAATCGAACCTGGGACCTTTCAGTCCGCAGGCGATGCTCTATCCACTGAGCCACACTGGCTAGGGCTCTCCGTGCGTCTTTGAAGTTGGCATTTGCAGCCGTAGCGGCTGTGCTGTTAGCTTGGGGTGGGGCCCAGCAGACATGGGCAGAGCTGCGCTGAGCGGGGTGTTCAGCAAGAGCAGGACCTCAGCCTGTGTTCCGGGGCTGGGGGGAGGGGGGGCTCTGGAATTCTGGGCTTGACTGTCACAGGCACAGCTCCGCCTTCCTGGCTGACACCAGACCCTCAGGCACCACGTTCTGCATCGGGACTTCTTCAGTTTATATGTCACATTGTTCCAAAAACAAGGGACTAACACAGCTGACAGAATAACTCAACTCAGGGTCATTAAAATGCAGGAATCATCGCGCACACACACAAACGAGGCCAGAGAAATAAGTGCCAGCAAGCCTGCTGCCATTTGCTCCAGTGTGTGTGGTGAGGTGTCTGCCCGAGGCGAGCAGGTGTGGGCCCAAGGGAACGCTGTCCGGGTTCGGGGCTCCGGCTCCGGGCTCTGTGAGCAGGAGCTGGGCAGGAATTCACAGCCGCTGCACCCGGCGCCCAGCAGGCGTGCAGCCGCCTCTGAAACCGGGGCTGGATGTGGGCTGTCCCCGGGGTCTGCGGTCTAGGACAGCCTGCCGCCTCCCCACATCGGGTCTCCCTCTGCTCCTTGCCAGCCCCCATGTGCCAGCCAGGAGAGAGGATCACGGGAAGGGGAGCAGGTCCTGGCCAGGCTCGCACCCCCACCGTGTCCTCGGAGAAGGAACACGGAAAACAGCGCCAGACAGGACCTCCCACCGCCTGCTCTCTGCGGGGGAAGGGATGCCTGCCAGAGCGCGGCCCTGACCACCTGGCCGCCCTGCCACCCGCTGCAGCCATCTGCTCAGTGACCACCTCTCTCCCGCGTGAACCGGAGGAGGAGACTCAGGGCATGGAGTCATTCACACCCAAGGGGACCCAGAAGTGCCCCAACCCCCCACAAGCCACAAACCCCTGGCTTTGTTTTCTTTTGTTGGAAATAAGAGCAACAGCCCAGCCACCTGCCCATGACTTGACACTGCATGCCTTCAGGTGCAGGCAGTTGATAGACTTTATATTTTTAATATCGAGGTGCATCTTGCAAATACGAGCGTGTCACGTTTTCATTGGGAGTGGGTTTTGTGATAAGCCGTCCATAACAAACGCTGCATGTGGAAATCGGTGCCCTCCTGGAGTTGCTGAACTGTGATAAAAGAGGGTCATACGTTTGTCGTACACACATCCCAGCCTGTGCCGGGAGGGAGTTCTGCAAGGCGTGTGGAGGGCAGCGGGCCCCGGTCTCCTGGTGCGTCTGCCATCCCGTCCTCAGAGCCCAGCCAGGACAGGAATCCCACCGCGACGCTCTGCAAGCACCCACACACCAGCTGCCACTGACCGGGACGAGGCTGTTGCTCAGAGGCCAGAGCTGCTCATTAGTGGAAGCAGGTGCTGCAAACGGTCCCTGAATCTTTAGCGAGGGAGGGGGAGAGGGAGGACCCCCTAATCAACCAGGAAGACAGGGGTCCAAAGTGGCAAAGGGACATACGGGGACTTAGGGTAACCAGGTACCGAGTGCTTGGGATCCCAGTGTCTCTTCATGTTGAAAATCACAGCTTCCTAAGCCCGAGGGCCGGTGAATGTCACTCCCTAAGCCCGAGGGCGGTGAACGTCACGCCCTAAGACTTCACAATGGGCCCCGCTGGCCTAGCTCTGGGGTTTAGCACTGACCAATGAACCAGGAGGTCACAGCTGATTCCCAGTCAGAGCACATGCCCTGGTTGCAGGCTCTGGGGATCATGCAGGAGGCAGCTAATCAATGATTCTCTCTCATCATTGATGTTTCTATCTCCCTCCTTCTCCCTTTCTCTCTGAAATCAATAACAATATATTTTTAAAAAACTTTAAAATGGCAAATGGCGAGGTTAGTGTGAGTGTGCGCGTGTGTGTGCATGTGTGCGAGTGTGAGTGTGTGTGTGTACTAAACTTTCGACATAAACTTGCAGACGCCCACACCACGTCGAGGGCTACACTAACATCTTCTTTGGAGGGTCAGATTCCTGGAGAAGACGCTTCTCGAATGGAGGTCCCCTGGCCTGGCCGAGTGGCTCAGGTGGTTGGCACCGTCCTGTGCACCACCAGGTTGCCCATTTGACTCCTGGCCAGGGCTGGGGCCTGATTCCTGGGAGCGGGAGTACAGGAAACAGCTGATTGATTTTGCTCTCACACGGATGTTTTCCTCTCTCTCCCTCTCACTCCCTTCTCTCTCTAAAAATCAGTTTTAAAAATCTTATAAAACAAAACAAAACAGAAGACCCGTTCCCTTAGCAGGAGGAGCTGAAGGAGGATCCCTGTGCCTCACTCGGAAGATGCTGTGTCATCCTCAGCAAATCTCCTTAGATCTCCGCGCACCAGGCATGGGTGGGAGGGGGAGTGGTCGAACCTGAGGACCCTGGTGGTGGTGCTGTGGGGATACGATGCTGAGCAACGTCCTTAGCCATCGTCTGTGGAGCCAGCTGGTCTTCTCCGGGGAGACCTTCCTCACTGTCAGCTCTGTGGGCCTCCCTGGCCGTCTTTTTCTCTGGACCCCACATTGGGCCTGGGCTCTGATTGCACCTGCGCCCACGCCCCTGGAGGGGAGGGGGAGCGGAGGGCGGAGGGTTCTTGGAAAGATGCTCCAGGTGTGTGGGTGCCCACAACCAGGCTGTGAGCAGGAGGGGTGCTCTGTTGGCGAAGGGAAGCCCTGGGCGTGGTGAGATTTGGCAGGGTTTGGTGAGGCGGGTTCCAGGGTGAGTGACCACCGGGAGAGACTGGACGGGAACTGCCGTCATGTGCGCCCACGTGGCTGCTCGTAGTCTGGTCATCCACACTGCCCAGTGGGGCCTTGGGCCTTCCCGGAAAAGGACAGGATATTGTGGCCGGCAAGACCAGTGGAGGCAGGGCTCCAGGCCAGGGAAGGAACGAGCAACCAAACCCACAACAAAGAATGTAGCATAATTTAGTCATAAAATAGTTCTTTTGCAAGGCTCAACCCCCAGGCAGGCAGGTCCTGTTACCAGTAGCGGCAAGGCAGGACAAACAGACCAAACCAGGTGAAACAGAGACTGCTTAAGCTGAAAATAAACCCCCACCCCAGGTGTTGTATCAACTTTAAATGTTACTGTACTAGTGGACTTTTTCTATAACTTATAACTGACGTTTCTTTGTTAAAACTTTAGCCAATCCTAATCTGCCAGGCATCCCTAAGACGGGATAAAAGCAGCTTAGAGTGGGTCAGGGTTCTTCTTGCTCGCTGCTGTGTCAGTTGAGACGGGAGCCCGGACTCGGGTTCGTAATAAAGGCTTCCTAAATTCCAGTTTGGCTGACTGGTGGTCGTCATTCGCGGGCCGCCCATAACATCGAGCTGCCGACTGGCCCCAGGAGGGATGGTGGGGCCTGTGGGATGGCTGATGGCCGGGACCCAAGGAGCCCAGTGGGGGGAGTTCAGAGCTCTGTGCCCTAAGGAGCTGGGACAGCACGGCAGGATCGAGTTGTAGGCTCTGACTGAGGTGGCAGGCGGGCAGCCTGGTGGCAGATGTCGCCTGGCACAGCGACCCAGGCAGTGCCCTCCTGCTTCCGCCCCCATCCCCGCACTGCTCCTCACCCGGGTACCTGCAGAGTCACATTTGCCAAATAGCGGGGGTGCCTGTCAGGCCCTAGGGCACCGCCGGTGTTCCCGGTGTGAGGTGCCGCGGTGACATCAGTCACTGGCACTGCTCGGCAGACACCGGGCCCACAGCACAGCCCTCTCTGCCGCAGCGTCTCCCGCCGCGGAGCTCCCAGTGACTCAGCGGCTCCCTCGCCCACGCCGGTCCCAGGAAGCACCGGCCGTCCTTCCAGGGGCTTCGGCAGCCACGGTCCTGGCTCTGGCTGCTGGCCTGGCCCTCCGCTCCTGCCGCTGGCCGCACCCCTTTTCTCTGCAGCACCTGCTGCATGCGGCCAGGCAGCCCTGAGTGGGAACCGCTTCACTGGGTTGTGAGATTGAATTACAAGCAGCTGGAAATCACATTTACATTCTAATGGGAGAGGAAAGAGAAAACAACACTGGGTGTCCCACTTCTGCTTAAGAGGGCGAGGCACCAAGGAGGGGAAAGAGTGAAATGGCGGTGCCAGGAGGGGGGTGGCAGCAGGGCGGGGAGTCAGTCCCTTCCTCGCCTTGGTCCCCGCGGGCGGGTGTGCCTCGCTGTGTCAGGCCCCTGCTGGTGAAGATGCGGGTGTTATTTAGGTGGCTCACTGTCCGCAGGGGGGACGTGGATGGATATGTATAGTGACTGTCGCTTGACCGAAGGACAAATGAGGTATCAAAAGTGAGCCCTCATTTCCCATCCCTGTTCTCCCCTCACCCACGATGCAGAGAGCCGAGTCCAGGCAGGGGGACAGGGAGTGGGGAAATCCTTTGCTGTTTAGAATTTCTTCTCATAGAACGTCCCATCGATGGATAGGTCTACAGCAAAGAATGCAAATATATATATATATATATATATATATATATATATATATATATGTCACAAAAATGTTTCCTGGGTAACATTTTATTTTTGTAGGAAAAATTCATGTGTTTTATTTAAAGTTTTCATTGCAAAACAAATGAATGCAGACATACGTTTGTTGTAAGAAATTATGAAGTAGCTCTGGCTGGTGTTCTGAATGGTTAGAGCACCAGCCGTGTACTGAAGGGTCACGGGTTCAAATCCCAGCCACAGGCACACACTTGAGTTGTAGGTTTGATCCCTAGTCAGGGTGCCTGCAAGAGGCAACTGATGGATGTGTCTCTCTCACATCCATGTTTCTCTCTTCCCTCCCTCCCATTCCCGCCCTCCCTTTCACTTTCTCTCTTAAAAAAAAAAATCAGTGAAAAAATACCCTCGGGTGTAGTGACCATAAAAAAAAAAAAAAAAAAAAAAAAAAAAAAAAAAAAAAAAAAACATTCCAAAGCAAGAGCGGACCTGAGATTCTGTCTGGCCGACACGGTCACCTTCCGTGTCCTTTCCCAGGCACCGTTTAGTTCTCCTTGGCTGCTCACCCGCAGATAAAGAGTGTAGAATTTGCATGTCGTGAATGACATGATGGATTCCACCTCAGTGTGTTCATTACAGCATCCACCGTGAGTGTGGTGCCCAAGAGATACAACCAACTTAGTAACACGTCCAGGAGCAAGGACATCGTGTTATCATAAAGTGATTAGGTTCTGGCACATTTTCATTTGGATGAGGTGGGAAATGCAGAGACAGTTATAACCCTGTAATTCTCCCACCTAAGGGAAGACTGTTGTTAATACCATAAACTTCTCCCCAGGCCTTTTATATGCAGCGTGTTCTAAAAAATGTACGCACACTTTTTTTTTTTCTAATACCTCAATTGATGTTTTTTTCTTTTCAAATTTAACCCATCGGAATTAAAATCATTCAAAGTGCATGTACATGTTTTTGGGACATCCTATATACATACACACACACACACACACACACACACACGCACACGCATGCACACATGCATTTTAGATCTGCATGGAGATATATGCACTTCGTTGGAAGGGCATGGCTGAGAAACAGGCTAGTCTGCCAGAGAGGCTGTGCTGAGGGGCAGCTGGAACAGGGACCCCGAGAGGAAGGTCCCACAGGCTGAAGGTGGCGGTGGGGGAGGGAGCACCAGAGCTTGGAGGAGGGATCCCGGAGGAGGGAAAGGCAGTCCCTGGGCTCCTGGCTTCGTAAGGCCTGACTTCGAGTCTGGTCAAATGTCGGGGGATTGGAAGGTCTGAGCAGAGGAGGCAGGAGACCTGCCTTGGGCTACGGATCCCGTCTGCTGGCTTGGGCAGATAGTGGGTGGGCAGAGGGAAGCGGGGAGACTCACAGAGGCTCCCTCTCCAGGGAACCTGGTAAGGATGGGTGGGGACTTGGCCCTGGAGGTCATGCCCAGTGGGAGCACAGGATCCCAGGTCCGAGTGGATGCACGGAGGAGGTGCACGGAGGGCAGGCACCTCAGGAGGCTGGGAAAGCTGCTGGAGAGGCCGAGGGAGGATGTTTTCTGATTCATGCCGTGCGTTCAGAGCGCCTGATAGACTTCCAGAAGGAGGGCTGCGGGGAGGTGCTCAGGGAGTCTGGGTCTGGGGGGGAGGAGCCAGGGAGATGGGGAGGCTCACCATGGTGAAGAGGGTCCTCACCGTGGAGGACGGTGAGCTGCCGAGGGCAGGGGCAGCGAGCAGGCAGGGGCGTCAAGGCTGGGGGGGCGCCTGCAATGGCTTTGGGTATCTCCCCAGCAGGTGGAATCGACTCTTGCTCTGTACCCTCATCTGGTCTTTCTAATTTTAAATCCTGGCCACCTAAAAGGAGACATTTCTGTGGCATCACTGACTGTGAGTGTCCATTCACGTGGTCTTCAGAAAGGTGCATGTGGTGACTGCGTTAGGTGTGGCGTGCGGAGGCTGCGTGTGGGCTGTCTGCTCCCTGTCTGTGACTCCGGCCAAGGGCGTTGTAAGGAGCGGAGCCAGTGAGGGCGCTGTGGGTGTGGGCAGGGTTTCCTCTCCTCCTCACACTGACCAACGACTGGCTCAGGCCCCGGAGCTCCATTTTCTGAGAAGTCTGGCAGAACTGCCTGTGGATAACAGAGCCGGTGTGGACGAGTCATCAGGGTGTTAGCGGCTGGAACCGCCACGTGGAGCCACCACGTATCCGTCAGTCTTGGAAGTGAAGACCCTGGACATAGGAGACAAAGTCCACTCTCTCATTTGCCTTCGTCCTTGGAGCCAAATGCCTTGTCCGTCATAACCCCGCAGGAAGTGACAACGCCATTGACTTCCGGCATAGGCCACGGGAGGGTCAGACGGTGGCTTCATGCCCAGCCGCCTGTCCCTCCCTGGTCTCAGTGCCATGTGGTCCCAAAAGACATTTTAAGTGCATAAGCCATCATGCAGCCACTCCACTGGCTGCCACCAAACCTTCTCAGGACCAGGCCAAACCACTGGCAATGGGCAAGGAGGCTGATGTCATCGCGGACTGGCCTTCAGGAGGGCCCGGGGTGTGTTCCAGGGAGAGGTTCTCCGCAGTGTCTTGAATTTTCCAGAGAGAGAAGGGGGGTGGGGTGGGGTGGGGTGGGGAAGAGATTGATTCAATGGTAGCAAATGGGGTGAGTTTGACTTGGGGAAATACAGGATGTCCTAAAAATGTAGACACGCTCTGAATGATTATAAAGCCAGTGTTTATAAACATACAGTTTGTTTTCAAAATGCAAAAGAATCCACAGAAATGAATACTTTTTTTGTCAATGGCTGTTTTCAGACTGAAGGGTGTTCTGGTTCAGGCTCTGCTGATAACGCGAAGCAAGGGAATCGCAAACGTCAGGAATCGTTGCGTTAGTTATTCGTGCGTCCTCATTGCGTCACCTGCCAGCTTTGTACTGTGCGCTTTCTATCTTCTATTGTCCCCACAAAATGTCTAGAGGCACTTGGATCATATATCATATAAATTCTCTTTGCCCAAAGCTTAGTCTGGCTTCACCCATTATTTCAAATCAGTTAAGCCTGAAAAGGGGTGGAAATTGAGTTATCAGCTATTAAAGTGTATATGCCTTTGTGGGCCACCTTCGTTTATTAAACATGGCTTCAAATAAGCTCGCAGTGGCCACCACGTTTCTTCGCACTCCCAGCCTCTGCCAGAGTAACGTGACTGATTCGAGGGTTCTGAAAGCACCTCCCGCTTCTGTGGGGAATGGCGGTGGCTTGGGGTGTACACGCACCTGCACACATCTTGGTGGCTTTTGAAGGCAGACCCATGAGGTTATAGCTGCCATTGTGTACACAGAGCTTCCCCTGAGCTATAAGCATGGGGTGATTGCCAGGTCTCTGCACTGGCCACGGTAAGAGTCACACAGAATGACAGGTCACGCTGTTTCACGAAGGTGTCATTGGGCCTGGAGATCAGCAGGGGGTGCTGGGAGGGTCTGCCCGGTGATGTGACTCGCTGGTTGAGCACGTGCACCTGGAGGTCTCAAGTTTCCAGGTCCAGGTGCATATGGGGGGCACGGATCAATGTGTCTCTCTCACATCCGCGTTTCTTCTCTCCTCTCTCTCTCTCTCTCTCTCCTAAAAATGTCAATGAAAATATGTGTTTTAAAAACGATTTGCCATTTTAAGGAGGAAAAGAGAGCATCACATTGCAGTCGCTTTGGGATGCCAAGAGGGCGGTGGTGCCTGCTGGGAGCTGCGGCCGGCTCTGTGCTTGGCAGCAGGACACGTTTGCGTCAGTTCAAGCTCGTGTGTAAATGTAACTGTTTTGTCTCGGGTAAACGTCTAGGAAGAAAAACATTGCTCTTGGCTGGAAAACACGGTTAAAGTATTCTGTGGGCAAGAAGAGCAGATTTTAGTGTGTTTATTCCTCAGCAGCTTCTGCCACAGCGTCAGTAACAGCCTCGGTCCGGTTTTGGCCGTGTCCCCGTGCCCATGGCCTTCCCCATGCCTTCTCCTTGGACAGCACTGGGATTATAGTAAAATTATCTCGATCTTGTATTATGTTGCATTTCAACAGCCTTGTAAACGCATCCCTGGAACCAGGGGCCACACACACAGCCTTCCCCAGCCTGCAGGCCCCAGCGTGCATCCTCGGCCGCTGGGGGTCGCCACCGCGGTCTTCACACGCAGGCCAGTTCACGGCGCGTGGAGATTTCCCGGGAGCCCGCAGGAAACGGCTCCTGCTCATCAGGTTTCCAATCGGATCCAAGCACTCGGTCATAAAAGGACAAAGACCGGAGCGGGGCCAGGCCAGAGCACCCTGCTCTCTGAAGTGTTGTTACTCCCTTTCCATGATCATTTGTTTCTCTGCGTTCCCACACTCTCATTCTCTGCCTCTGGCTTGTCTCTGCCCCTCCGCCTCACACACTCGCTCTGACACACACACTCCCAGTGGGATGGAAGGAGGCCACACCCGGACCCACAGAGGCCATGCACACCCCTGGCTGATGGGGAGCCTGGAGCCTCCATGCCCTCAAGGGACACCGGTCAGTGGGGCGGGGGGCACGGGGCAGTGGGGTGCACCTGGATGGAGGGGGGCAGGTCTGAGACCCGGGACCAGGGCGGGGAAAGGCAGTCAGGGAGCCAGCGCTGTGGGGAGGAGGCAGGAACTCGATGCTAAGGTCACCAGAGAATCTGTGGTATCACCCAAAGTGCCAGCGGCCGGAATGGGACAGGGGCGGCGTGTGGGGGCCTGGTGCCTGGTGAGAAGCCCTGACATAAAAATAGCTTCTGGCCTCGCATTCCAGAGCCACTCGCAGGAGAGACAGGGTTCCAGCAGGTCCCATGGGCCGCGCTCTGGCTGCCCAGTGAGGCGCAGTGCGGCCCCCAAGGCGAGCCTCTCACACCGAGCAGCCACCCTCCGAATGGTCACCGAGCAGAGGGGCCTGCTCCCCGCTCTGCAGACACTCCTGCTCTCTCGTGTGTGCGTGGCCTGGTGGGCTGCCCATGGGAATTGGGCTGGACCTGGGGCGGGACAGGCTCGGGCGCCAGGCCACCTGCTCTCGGAGGCCCACAGCGGCGGGTGAGAAGCACACCTTTGGGTTAAAACGGAAGGAGTTGGAGAAGCCGAGAGGCAGGGCGGCCGGTCTGACACAGGGCCCAGGGCGGCAGGGACAGTGAGGGTGACCCTGGCTTTGTGTTCGGAATGAGGGCAACCTCCGCAGGTTGCGTTCCTCCAGGTCCCCTTCCTCTCAAAGAACCTGCTGGGTCTCCCCACGTTCTCGCCCAGAGAGCAGGGCTGACCCTGGGCCCTGTGCGTGTCCTTGTACTGAGTCTGGTCTGTCACCATTGCTCGCCTGTCCCTCTTGTCTTCCGGCTTCCCTGCCTGTCCTCAGACCAGCGCTAAGCTTTCCGATCTGAGATTCGGACCTCCCACTCTGCGGAAACCTGCATCGAATCACGAAAAGGCCTAAGGAGCGGTCCCATTCGTTACTTGAAAGTCTAGAGCAGCGCTCAGCTGCTTTTGTGGAGTGTGAGGGTTTAGAGGACCAAACCTCTTCAGAGAGCAAAGCAGGGGGTGCCATCTGATCTCCCAGAGACCACGCTTCCTGCGCGGAGGTGGCTGGGGTGACCAGCCTGGGAGACGGGGTGAGGAAGCAGGAGTTGGGGTGACAGTGTGTTTGCCGCGGGGCTGCACGGTCTGCGCCTCAGAGAATGACTCCCCAGTTAGTGTGACTCCCCTGTCTCCTTCCCAGAGTTTTCTCCCTTGAAGAAGAAAATAAAATTTTTAAAAAGCTGGAAAAATCCACCAACAGACAGGCCGTGTGGCGGCAGGGGCTGAGCAGAGGCCCCTCGGCCTGATTGAATCTCCCGTGTCCCCGGGGCCCAGCCAGAGCCTGTAATTACACATGCCCAGGCCGCACACACAAAGCCCTTCCCGCCACGCGTCAGCGCCCACCAGCAGCCTCACTTCCTCCGTGTGTCCTGGCCGCGCACAGCTCCCGCGCCGCTCCCTCAATGAAGCCGTGTTTCTGGGCCATCGCTGCGATTCTTCACAATCAGGATAAAAATTCCCGGGGAGAGGCAGGGTGATGTCATGGTGGGGATGTTATTTTTATTTCCAGGGCCTGGGAGAAGCTGCACTGCGCTCAGCACCCGCGCTTACTCACAGCACACACACAGGACGGCGCGTGCCTGTGGGTGGGCGTGGACGCGTGCTCGTGTGTTCTAGTGCGGGGAGGAGCCGGGAGGCACACGCAGTGCGTTACAGCCGTGGGCAGTTTTCTGCTGGCGGCTAAGAATTTCTCTTTCTTATTCAGCAAATATTGATTCCCTGCCTGCTGTGTGAGGCGAGCCAGCCAGACAGGCCCGGGGCGGGAAGGCGTGCGGGCTCACCGGCTGGCCGCGCCGACGGACGCTCAGCCTCAGAGGCCCCAGAAGGTGCAGGCCAGGAGGGGTGGGGAGGGAGGCTGGACCTCCGCGGTCAGCGGGTGAACTGGACACCAGCATCAGGAAGGCGCTGCCCCGCCCCTCAAGCATGCGTCCTGGCCGGTCTCCGTGACCTCTGGGGCATCTGGCGCGGTGGGTCCCCTGGGGTGCCATCCTGGGGCTGTCCCTGTGTCCGGCAGCGCAGGGGACCAACTCTGGCCTTGGATCTGCCTCTGCCCGCCCACCCCACAAAGCCCTCATTGTGCTGCTTATTCCGCCGCCCGGGGCAGCGTCGCAGAGCGGGTGATGGTCAGGTCCTTGCTAAGGGGCACACACCACTGCGGGGAGCCGACCTCTGACCTCCGGCCAGGACCTCACAGGAGGGGGCTGGGAAAGCTGCCTGTGCGCCCGCTGCCGAGTGGGACGTGGCGGCACCCACCCCCCCACTCCCACCATCGATGTCCGTTCCCTTTGGGCTGCTCTGTGCTGCAGGCGCCTTGTTCTTCACCAAGAACCCACACGTGCCTAAGGCAGTGTTGCTCAGTGGGCCCAAAGGTGGTTATGTCATTAGTGGGGACTCCTGAGCACAGACTCCGGTGCAGCCAAAGGCACGAACCTCCAACGGCCAGTGGGGCCCTCCACCTGCGGGAGGGAGAGTCTGAGGCAGGGAGACCTCTCGCCTCTCCAGTTCGGTCACCAAATGCCTGCTGCTATGGCTCTGATCTGCCCCTCAGGAAGCACTAATTGTGGACATTGCAGACATCGGCTCGATTCAGTACCTTTGAGCCCTAACAGGGCCCCTTTGGGACTGTCCACCCAGCTCAGCCTCATCTGGCCCAGGCCTCTCCCCGTGGTGTGCCCAGGGTGAGGGCAGGTGGGGAGTCTCCGCACGGCTCCCTGTGCTTTCAGGTGTTCATTTATTTCCTGTGCTCATTTCCTTCCCAGGGTCAGCTCCATGGCAGGCACCCCCGAGGCCACACACTCGCCCCACTCAGCTCCCACCGGGTGCGCATGAAGCCGGAGCCAGAGGGGCTTCCTAGGTCAGTGCCAGTCAGTGTGTCTGCCAGCGAGGGGTTTGTAAGGAGCAGTTCCGCGTCCCCAACAGCCAGCAGTTTGTGAACACGTGGCAGGGAATGTGTGGGTGTCTCAGCGTCTCCTACCAGGGTCTGAGTCACCAAGGCTGCGTGTTTTAGGAAAGAGAATGGAAGGAGGGTGCGCTCTGCTCCCAGCCATGCTCAGTGGCTCCCTCTTTCCCATGTCCCTCCCAGTATGGCCCCTGGTCCCCACTCAGGCACGTGAGCATCTTCTGTGTCCACAGAAGATGGCCCAGTGACACAGTGGAGGAGGCGCCACGCCTGCACAGGAGACGGGAGAGAAACAGAGCCCTGCCAGGATGAGCCTGCTCGCTCACCCCCACAATCCTGGGGGGGTCTGGCCATTCCTAGAGTGCAAGTGAACATGCATGTATATGTGTGCATGTGCACAGGGTGTTTCAGCATCCATGTGTGCATGTGTGTGCATGCATGTTCCCATGCACCTGTGTATGTGGTCATTCATGTGAAAGCATGTGTGTATGTCTATGTGTGTGTTCACTTACCACTCAGATAAGACTGTTTTCAGCCATTTATGTGAGCACATACTCTGGGCCAAGGTGTGCCTGGATCTGTTCGGGGAGGGATGGGGGTGACTAGGCCCTGTCCAGCTCATGTGACCTGGAAACTGACTTCTGCAGGACAGGAGGTGGCAGCTGTGCAGGGGGGGGAAGGGTACATTCGGGCAGCGAGGGGAGAGTGTGTGTCAGGTGTGGGCAGCCTGGAGGAGAGATCATGGGGGGGGGGACCCTGGAGGGCCCAGGGCCTTCCCTGTCTGTACCCACCGTACCTCCCTGAGGCTGTGCTGGAAAAAGTATAACCAGACAACCAATGGGTCTGTGCTGCCTGTCACTCCTGGAGCCAATGAGGCAGAGACAGGGTGGTATCATAGATGAGCGGTTATTCCGATCCTGCCGGCAGCATGGGAGAGCAGCAGGTCATCCACAAACACTGCTCTGCCCCTCCCATAAGCCAGCTGCTTAATAGGGTAGGA
This sequence comes from Pipistrellus nathusii, assembly GCA_963693515.1. NCBI lineage: Eukaryota > Metazoa > Chordata > Mammalia > Chiroptera > Vespertilionidae > Pipistrellus > Pipistrellus nathusii. The sequence continues at coordinate 2,553,094 of OY882868.1, read as the reverse complement.
CAGGGATTACGTGGGGAGGTAGGGAGTACGGACATGGGGAAGTGGGCACGGGATAATCTTTACAGGTGACAAGTCATGCCGGCTGGGGGTGGTCACAGAGGGCAGGCGGTGCTCCGGGCACCTCTGGGGCCAGGCAGAGGGCGGGGTGGTGCTCCGGGCACCTCTGGGACCAGGGCACAGGCAGAGGGTGGGGTGGTGCTCCGGGCACCTCTGGGACCAGGCAGAGGGCGGGCGGTGCTCCGGGCACCTCTGGGACCAGGCAGAGGGCGGGCGGTGCTCCGGGCACCTCTGGGACCAGGCAGTGGGGCTGGGGTCACAAAGGGCAGGTGCCTCCAGGACTAGACTGTCTCAGCCACGGGGCTGTAAACCTTTCCATGATGATGGCAGTTCTGGGACAGGAGGATGGGCTGGTTCCAATGAGAGCTCCCATGTCCCAGGCGTGTAACTCCCAACAGGTGAGAGTGTGCTTTCTCTAACCAGAACAGAACCGTCATGGCTAACAGAGCAGGATTAATATTTCTTACTAGCAGCCCTGTGCACGAATCCCTGCGCCAGTAGCTGGCCAGTAGCTTGCTGCCGCCCTCCTGTAGCTCCCTCTCCCCCACAGCTCGCTGCCCTGCCCCCTCCTGTAGCTCTCTGCTGCCCCATCCCCCTGCTGATCTGTGATCTGGTTACACTTCACGGCGTAATGACCGTTTGCATATCACATCTTTATTATATAGGATGATTGTAGCTGGCCACCAATATTCTATTTCTGCCCCTAGCATTCCCCGCGGCTTTCTCTCTCTCATGTCTATGAGGTTCGTTTAGATGAAAGTCACATCCGAATTCTATTTTACCCTGAAGCCACAAGAATGAAATAGGGTTTGTGTTGCCGGATAAGGACCCTGTTTGTGGGTGAGCAGCCCGGTGACAGGAGGCCGGGTGAGCTGCCAGGGCTGGGAGCTTCAGAGAACCGGACAGCGGGCGGTTTTCTTGCCGTGTGTTCCTAAGTGAACAGCGTCCACTCTCTTCCGTACCTGCCCCAGAGCACTGCGTGCTGTCACTCACCGGAGAGTGAGGCCCGGGTCAGGGTGGTGCAGGAGGCGCCTGAGGAAGGACCGAGTCCCCCGCCCCACGGCTGCACTGCTCCCTCAGGCAGGGTTTCCGCTGTTCAATGTCCCAGTTTCCTTCACAATCAGCACACCTGGGGAGGACAGGCATCACCTCATCATGTGGACTGAGCTTCGGGAGAGCTGAGATTCTTGCTGCTGTATCTGGGGTTCTCCAGACAGACCAGCAGGGGTGTGTGTGTGTGTGTGTGAGTGTGTGTGTGTGTGCACGTGTGTGTGTGTGTGTGCACGGGCACAGAACTCCGCTGGGGGCAGCTGTTTGATTTCAGGAAGTTCTTCCTGGGACTGCTTCTGCGGCAGGCAGCGCTCAGCCAGGTGCCTGCTGGTGGTGGTGGTGGTGGGGGGTGGGCAGAGGCCTGCCCTGGAAGCAGGCATCCTGCTCCGAAGGCCTCAGCCAATCAGATGAGGCCATGCATGTTGCTGGGGGCCTCATCCCCTTCACTGTGAGCTGGCTGTAGATTTTAGCCACAGCTACAGGACCCCTTCACAGAAACATCTGGACCAGCCTCTGGCACACATCCTGGCCCACGGCACAGCCACGCCACACCACACATCGTGTCAGCCACGCAGCTGCCTCGTGTCTGACACTCCATCACGGCTGGTGTGTCCTTTTGGCAAAAGACGTAAGGTGCACAGGAAACTATGCCCAAGTATGTCCCGTCCTGAAGACAGAGGCCAGCCCCCTCAGATGGCCTCCCTCGGGGCCCCTGGGCCCTGCTGCTCCACCCGGCACCCCGTGCAGCTGGCGTCTGCGGCAGTGACCACCAGGTTGGCGTCTGAAGCTGGGAGGGGCCGCCGCCTCTTTCCTGGATTTCACCTTTTCAGCCTGTCCTGGGCAGAGTTCCTCACTGGGGCAGAGTGCCTTTCTCCTCACCGGGCAGCCCCGCCTCCACGCGTGGGGGCTGATCCTGGCGGCATCTGCTCCGGCGGCTCTCTGGACCAGTTCTTGCCTCCAACTCCCTCAGCTCGCAGGGCTTTCACAGGTAGAAAAGCAAAAGACCTTAGATATGCGCTTAGTTCTAGACTCAGGCCAGTAAGGAAGCCATGAGCACACTGACGCTGGTGAGTCTATTGTAAGTCCGTCCGCACCCTGTCCCTGGACGGACCAGATGGCCGGAGGAGGCCGCGAGGTCCCATCACTAGCGGCTTTCAATCCAAGAGGCAGTGGTTCAAGCAAGAGAAGGCTGAGCTACATCACCCGCGGGGAGAGGGGGACTGCCAGGGGCATGTGTTCTCGGCCCCGCGGGGGCAGGCCGGGGCGGGCTGAGTGTGAGGAGCCAAGGACCTGGCAGGCCGTGCACGTCTGAGTCCGCGCAGATGGCGACAGAATCAGCAGAAGATGCAGGCAGAACACAGGAGCCGGCGGTGCCCGTGGTCCGGGAGTGAGCGCAGGCCTGGACGGGGGAGGGCTGTCCAGCCCCTCAGAGAGACTCCCCGTCTTTGCCCACTCGTCAGAAAAGTCAGGTCACTCCAGTTCTGTTGGCCTCGGAGAACGTGGGGTGGGAGGTTGGGACTCTCACCTCCGCTCATTCCCGGGTGAGGATGCGGCTGAGCAGGACAGATGCCCGGCCCAGGAGCAGGAGCAGATCCCGCCGCCCTGGCACTCCTGCGGGCGCCGCCGGCTGGTTCCTGCCTCGGTGGAGAGAGGCCCCGGGGCTCAGGGCCCAGCTCAGCCTGTGGACGCCTGTTCCACGGGCTGCAGAGAACCCAGCCTCACCTGGGGCCGCTCTGGGCTGGTGCTTGCTGAGGGTCAGGGATGATGTGGTAGGATGGGGTTTTTTTGTTTGTTTGTTTTTTGCTATAGCATAAACAGCAGGCTCTACGCTGGCTCCGGCCTGAGCTTCCCAGCATCCGACCCGACCCCAGCGCCTTGACCCCGGCTGCAGGGCGCTGGTTGTCAGGAGTCAGGAGGGCCGGGGTGAGCAGGTGCAGGCAGCTGGCGCGGGGACTCGGGCCTGATGTTCCTCATTTTGGAGGGACTCAAGTTGTGGCCTGTTTCCTGCACAGTCACTTCCGGGGAGAAGCAGCGGATTTCTTTCTTCAGTAAAAGGAACGAGATGGACAGGCTGCAGGCAGAAGGCCAAACTGCCCTCCTTCCTAACCCATCCCCGGAGTAAAGAGACAGCCCCTCCCTCGGGGTGGGGGTGGGAGGTTGTGCCTGCGATGGTGCCGCTGCCCCTGGGCAGACCCTGCTGCTGGCACAGTTACAGGAGGTGGTGTGTATGCCTTCACCTTCTTTTCACCATCCCTTTTTCTTTCTCTCCCCCCCCCCTCCCACACACACCTATTTTCAGGCCTAGAATGGCTGTGTGCTCAGTGAACTGGCTGGCACTGTGAGTGAGTGACATGTGTGCTTGGAGGGAGTCCCCAATGACGAGAGAGAGAGAGGCCTCTGTCCCTATCTCAGGGGCATGTGGTTCTGTGTGTGTGTGTGTGTATGTGTGTGTGTGTGTAGGGGTGGAAGTGTGGATGGATGTGTGGATGGATGTGTGACATACAATGTAAGTTTATACTATAAATGACAGGTCATGGCCCGAAGTGGCTGTGGTGAGTGGGATTGTTTTGCTGCAGCAGAAACAGCAGGGACCACGCTGGCTCCGGCCCAAGCTTCCCAGCATCCGACTCCCCAAGGTCTCCTGCCGCCCACAGTGTGTCAGCATACATGTCCCCTCACCTTTTCTGATGGAGTATTTTTGTGACGCACATCGTGTGTCAGGGGAGGCTGGGAGACGCGTCTGCGTTTGTGACTTCCGCAGTATTTAGAGCATTTAACAGCTCTGCCCAGTACTGGAGCCTCTGTGCTAAGGAACGGACTTTTCCGTCACATATTCTGACTTGTTCCCAGTGCTGCCCTGGGCCTCCCGCCCGCTGCAGCCACCGTGAGCCGTGCTGGTTATTGCTCTGGAATTCTGTAAGCTCTTTGGACTTTTGTTAGACATTGGGGACTGTCATTGGGCCCCCAAAGACAGACTTCTGTGTTTTTGGAAGCAGTCAAAGCCGTTCAGACCCAAATCTGCCAAAGACGGTGGGTGACCCAGCTCCGACGCCCCGGCACTTGGTGCCGTGCAGGCCCCGCGGGTGTCAGCTCCTGGGCTGAGCCGTGTGGTCTCCCGCAGGCCGAGGCCGAAGCCAAGGCCGAGCCGGCAGCACCGGGCAGCGCTGGGGCCCTGCCTGCTGGCACGGATGGACAGACAGGAAGATCTGAGGAGGGTGGGGGGAGGGGGCGTGGCAGGGCCGCAGCCTGAGGGCTTCCAGGTTCATTTTGTCACCGGGAGAACTGCGTGTTTTCTCTGTGGAGCTTGTCATTGGTTGGCTGGTCCTTAAAGAAGCACCCGCCAGCTCCCTCTCAGCGGTGGGGTGTCCCCTCGGAGGCTGGGTCACCATCCAGTGCCCACGTGCCAGGTGGGTCCCTGAGTTTATTCCTGCCTCTGTGTCACTGGGCGATCCACAGCCCAGGACAGAGGAGCCTTCCCAGTGGAGTCCTTTCCGGAAAGAGGTCCAGCTCCCGGGGGCACCCAGGCCACTATAAAGCCCTCAGGAGGATGGGGCGTCCCTGGGGGGCCTCCCTGCACCCCCACTCCCGGGGGCACGGCCCCCCTGGCCAGGAGCCCCAAACCCGCTGTGCTTTGTGTCCGTGGGCGTGGTTCTCCCCAACAGCCCTTTTAGGGCAATTAATTTTTGAAAATCGCTCGGAGCTCTTTTTATGCTGTCTCTGAATAAAAAGACCCCGGGGAGGGGAGGGAGGCGCCGGCGCTGAGAGCAGTGGGCTGGCGTTGCCCCAGCCCGTGTCCTCCTGGCTCAGGTGCACACCCAGCGCCCTGGCTACCACCTCGGTCCACCTGCTCGTCCCCACAGCAGCCGGGAGGTGCGGGTCTCCCTTTTCCCAGCCCTGCACCCCTCAGGGCTGGTTCTCCCTGGAGGCCGCGCTGGGGAATGGTGCTGGAGTCCTGCCTAGGCCCCCCTCCCAGGGCTGCTCACGAGGGTGAGTCAGCGCATGCCCCAGGTCTGTCCCAGCACCATGCACAGCGCTTTGAGGAGAAAGCACCGTCCTGGGGCCCGACGCTGCTATAGAGACGGCGCCCCAAAGCATGGGGGTTTAGGTGACACAGGCGACATCAGGGCCCCTGGGTTCCAGTGTGGGGAGCTGGCTGTCGGGGGAGGGCAGGGCAGTGAATCATTCAGGACTTGAGATGGCTCCGAGTTTCCACGTCCCTGTCCGCCTCCCAGGAAAGGAGCCAGGGTCCTGGCCCCTTAGGGCTCGTGGCTTAGGTCACGGTGACCTTTGGCCTGCAGAGGTCTGGGCCGTGTGACCAGGAGGCAGGTCCGGCTGCTGTCTGCAGCCTCGGGGGTTGCTGATTACTGGGGGAGAAGCTAGGTCTCTGAGGAGGAAAGAGATGATGGCTGGAGCTAAGGTTTAAGCTAAAGGTAAGCAGAGGCACAGGACCCAGGTTTCACGTGTCCCAGGTGAGCCGCGGGCCTGGAGGCTGGGGGCCGATAGGGCAGCTCGGATTTGAGGGGAGTCGCAGGTGGGGGTGCTGAGGACAAGCGTTGTCCAGGTGGTGCTAGTTCTGAGACCAGCTCCTTGACGCTGTGATTCTTCACGCAGTGACCGTTACAGCCTCCTGTTTGACTTTTTCCTGCACAACTTGATGCTAATGACCACCAGCTCCTGTGGAAGTTTGATTCCCTTGGTTTCCATGATGACACACACACGCTTCCAGTCCCCTTACTGGTACTTTTGAGCCCCTCTTTCCCTCTCTCCCTCTCTCCCTCCCTCTCTTCCTCCCTCTCTCCCTCCCTCCCTCCCTCCCTCCCTCCCTCCCTCCCTCCCTCCCTCTCTCCCTCCCTCCTTCTCTCTCTCTCCTTCCCTTCCTCTCTCTCTCTCTCTCTCTCTCCTTCCCTTCCTCTTTCTCTCTCCCTCCCTCCCTTCCTCTCTCTCTCTCTCTCTCCCTCCCTCCCTCTCTCTCTCTCTCCCTCCCTCCCTCCCTTCCTCTCTCTCTCTCTCTTCCTCCCTCCCTCAGTGAGCGCTGGGCACTGCCTCGCAGCATCCTGTCCAGCCCTTAGTCCAATGATGTCAGAGGCGGCTGTGACCTATATCTGCTCCTTTGCTCTCAGGAACCACGACTATCACGCTGTGTGTGCAGGCCTGGCCGCCTCGGGAGCTTGATTTTCGTTTTGGAATAAAATGTTTGCAGACAAACATTTCCCAATGGGAGCCCCGGGGAGCCCTCATGCTCAACACGCCAGAGAGGAGAGACCCCCTTGCCCTGGCACTCCCTCTCCTTCCTGTGGTCCTGTCTTGGTTAACACATGTATACCCCAAAGGAACAATCTGGAAGCCTGGGAACCACGTCCACCCCTTGACTTTAGCCCTCAGTCCCCCTAAAGGCATTTCCTGGCATTTGGAGCCATTGAGGACGTGGCCCAGGGCCCCGAGGGGCGGGCCTCAGCCTGGCCGGCCAGCAGCCCATGGGCAGTGGTGGAGCGCCCGCCCCGAAATCCCGGTGCTCCTCGCAGTGACGGCTGGGCTGGCTTCATCGCCACATCTTCCCGTGACAGGCCCGGTGCACGCCACGCTGTCTCTCCATGCCCCATTGGAGCCCGCAGAGCTCTGTGAAGGGTTCCTGCCGGTGTTCTGTGGAGCTGTTGATGCGAATGCATGAGACAGTTTGAATTCTTTTGAACAAAGGACGATGGGCAGTCGGGGGCTGCTACTCTCAGGAAGGGCATCGGGGACGAGGCTGTGACAACCAGCTGAGCTAGTGCTGCCGCGGCCGGGCCTCCTGGTGGTGGAGCGGCCCGAACCCCGGAGGACAGCAGTGTCAGCTTGTTGGCGTCCGGGTTCCAGGATTTGGCCGGTTACCTGTGGCTGTGATGAGCAAAGCTGAGCGGTCACATGCAGGTGATTTTGTGGACAACGGTTTCCTTTCTCCGGGGAGATGCTGAGGAGTGGAGCCTTCAGTCACGTGATAAGCGAGCGCACCTTGACTTAGCAGGCGCTGGCAGACTGTGGGCAGTGAACTGACTGTATTGGTGGCCTGTTCGCCAGCTGTGACTTCTTTGGCAAGGGGGGCTGTGCTTTTCCGTAGCTAATTTATTATGAGGCTCTTTGTCTTCCTATCACTAAATTGCAAGTTTTCTAAATAGGCATTCTTCAAAAAATGTGTTGCAAATGTATGCACACTTTGACAGCTCAATTTTGAACATGAAATGTATTTTAATAAACCCTATCTGTATAATTATGCGAAGTGTGTGTTCACATTTTGGAATACCTGGCATGTGGTGTGAGGCAGTTTCCTGAACAGCTTTAGTGGTGTGGTCTGAAGCGAAGTGCTGAGCCTTTGATTCTGACGAAGTCTAGTACATCTGCTTGCTTTCTGTTTTTGCTTTCGGGCCTTATTTCAGACACTTCTGTCTCCCCAGGTCAGTGAGTGCTTGCCTGTGTCCGTTTCTAGGAACTGTGGATAGCTCTCTCACACTTCGTCCCTTCACTTCCTGCTCATCCCTGTAAATAGGGCGAAGGGAGTTTGTCCTCGGGCCATTGTTCTGGAGTTCCAGCACAAGGTGCTGAGTTGATGACTGTTCCCACCTGGTGTTACCCTTGTACCTTTTCTGGAAATCAGTTAGGTCTATATTTGGACTTTGTTTCTTTCCTATTGATGTATTTGACTGCCTTTAACATTATTGCACTGTCCTGATTACTGTAGCTTTATCAAAAGTCTCAAAATCAGGTAGTTTACGTCCTCACGTTTGGGCTGGTCTTGGTTCTCAATATAAATTTTAGAATGAGCTTGCCAGTTTGTGCAGAAATTACATCTGGGATATACCTATTGGGATTGCATTGATTTGATAGATCAATGGACATGTTAGCAATGTCAAGTCTATTAATGTGTATCTCTCCATTAATTTAGGTCTTTTGAATTCCCCCTACACTGTTTTATAGCTTTCAGTTTGTAAATATTCCACATTTTAATCAATCTTTCTTCATATTATAATATTTCAATAATATTTCAATTTTTTTTGAAATTTATTTAATCCTTACCTGTTGATATGTTTTTGTTGATGAAAGAGAGAGAGAGAGAGAGAGAGAGAGAGAGAGAGAGAGAGAGAGAAAGGAACAACATTGATTTGAGAGAGAGAGAAACATTAATTGGTTGCCTCCTGTGCACTCCAAAAACCTAGGTGTGTGCCTTGAACCCACGACTTTTTGGTGTATGAGACAATGCTCTAACCCATTTAGCTACCCAGCCAGGGCTGTTTCTTTAATTTTAAAATTTCAATTCCATTTCCTATTGTTTGCTATTAATATGTGGAAATAGAAGTTGCTTTTGTACATTGACATTTTATCATACAATGCTGCAAAACTGTCTCATTCATTTTTGTGGTTTTCCATAAATTTCAAAAGTGTTTTCTTATCGACTACCATATCTTCTAAAAATAAAGCCAGTTTTACTTACTACTTTCCAATTTATGTGGCTTTCTTTTTTCTTTTCCTGCCATATTACAATGGCTAGCACTCCCAGTACAAAGACTAACAAAAGTGTGAGAGATGAAACCATCGCCTGGTTATTGATCTTAGGGGAAGTGTCCAGTCCTATGACGTAAGGTGGTGCTGGTGTTTCACAGGTGCTTCATACCACGCTCTAGGGCTTGCCTGTCACTTTTTGGCCCGTGTCCCACAATGTTTGGTGGGTGATTTTTCTTTGCTATGGTTCATGCTTATACCTGTTGCAGGTAAGTATTTAGCTAAAGGCTTAGGGGACACCATTGCTGGTCTCCAGACTCCATCTTTCTGTGATGCTCCCTCCTCTGCTCCGAAAATTCTAGCTGCCTTGACCTCCACAAACTCCAGACTCTGAGTCCCAGGTTTCATGTGGGTCTTCCCCTCATGCGGGGGCCTGAGAGCTGTCCCCGGCAGGGAGTGGGCAGGTAGAAGCACATCTGTTTCTCATGCTTCAGGAATCGCTCTCTTGTGCTGCCTGTTGTCTAATCTCTGAAATCACATTGTCCATGTTTCCCCAGTTTTATAGCTGCAGCAAGGGGAGTGTAAACCCAGTCCCTGCTATTCTATTACCAAGGCCCAGTGCACGGGAGGGGGGTGTCCCTCAGCCCAGCCTGTGCCCTCTCGCAGTCCGGCAGTCCTTGGGGGGTGTCCGGCTGTGGGACATCCTTAGCACTGCCTCAGAGGTGGGAGAGGCTCCCACCACCGCCACTGTGCTCGCCAGCCATGAGCCTGGCTCAGGGCATCTGGCTGAGTGGCGCTCCCCCTGTGGGGGCATGCTGACCACCAGGAGCAGCTCCTGCATTGAGCTATTGGTCAGTGCGTGTAGTAGCGACTGGTGGTTCCACAGCTCGGTCAATTTGCATATTACCCTTTTATTATATAAGATAGGATGGCTGAAAACAGAAGTGTATAAATTTACTCTGGGCACACTTAAAGCCTGAATTTCATTCTATTAGTCTGTGATTTCTAGTAGGGAAATGAATGAAATAGAAACTTCCAGAAGTTTCCCTGGAAGAAGTAAAGTTAAGAGATGGCAAGCCACCTGTGGAAGCAGAGGGCTGAGACAGTTTTCCTGTGCTCCTGATTCTCAGCAACACACGTGATTGGCTGTGGTCTGTCCCACTCAGAATGTGCTGTGGTCTGTCCCACTCAGACAAACGAAGTCAAACTAAGTGCTGTAGTGTTGTGCACAGACCTCAGTGCTTTTTAAGGCTACCCCAGGGCATCGATTGCTACCAGTCTGAGAACCACGTGCCGGCTCCGTCAAGATGCTTCCGGCCTCTTGAATGAGGCCACGGAGGTTGCTGTGTGTAGACTGCCCAGACTGAAGAATGCGGACGTGTAGGCAGCGATCAGGGAGTGAGTGCCTCCCGGCGGGCAATGACGGGATGTGGCAGTGGAACTCTTACTCTTCACGGAAAAGAGAGGGACAGTGTTGGCACTGCTCTCTCTGCTATGAGCGTTCACTCTGGCCCTGGTGAGGACGAGGCTTGGCCAGAGGCTGCTGTAGCTTCATTTGGGTAATTTCAGCAGTTTTGCCCAGTCAGGCCTTACCGCCTCGTTAGTCTTGTGTCCACTAACACAGCACCTACGCCGTCCTGTGATCTGGAGGATCTGGCTCACTGGGCTCAGCCTGCTGGGGAGTCCCTGGCGGACACAGTGCAGGCCAGCGCGTGGGCGGGGCCTCTCCCGGGTCAGCCCATACAGGCTTTCTGGTGACAAAGGGCTACGGCAGCACATCGCTGATGGTAGGCAGTGTCTGTCTCCTTCGCTCACATGGGCCACAGGACTTAGTGTTTCCAAAGATTCAGTCCCTAGAGAAGGAATAGTCTAACCTGGGGATCTCCCCCAAAAATGGGGTTTGGGTTAAATGGCTTCAAAGATCCCTTCATCTTTCTGATTCTATAGCATGTGACTTGGTTCAGGTTCATAAATGTGTGTCAAAGGAAGAGGGGACCAGAAAGTACGTGCACACACATACACACATGCACACATATATGCATGCACATGCATATACACATAAACACACACATATACATACATATCCTACACACATGCACATGCATACACACACAGAGTACTCAAATAAAGGTAAGCAAGAACATATTCCTTCACCCCCTTTCTCTCCACACTCTCCTCTGGTCTCCAAGGCTCACGGACGCCAATGCTCTGTCCTGAGGGTCAGCTGCAAAGAGCCCGAACACTATGTCCTTCCCTGGACACCTAGTTCCATTGCAGGGGCACTTTGCTGACACTTGAAATCGAGGACTCCGAGGTCAGGAGACTTGTCTCCTGCAGCTGACTGTTTGCTTAGGGGAGCGCCTGCTCCCAGTTCAGTCAGAGGGGCGGGGCGGGGTGGGGGCGGGGGCAGCAGGCCAGCAGGACCTGCAGGACTCGGCACAGGCGTCCTTCCATGCTACTTGCTGGATCAAAGCCAGTCCCTCTACAGCATGTCCACGTGGGGCTCACTGTGGAACGAAGGCTTTTGAATCTTATTTCAGGAAGTGCAGGTCATTTTGTGCTCCTCTTTGCATAGCAGCTCTTTAAGACCTACTATGTGCCAGTCACAGAACAGGTTAGGAACCAGGTCATGGTGAGGAGAGTAAACGTTCTGGACCTGGAGAACTCAGATGCATATTTCACATAAAGAAAGCCTAGTAGAAGAAACACCAGATGTAAAAAAGGACGATGCTTCGTTTTAGGGGACAATGATCTTACTTATAAAAGGAGTCATCTGGGAAACCACCGCTAGGCACACATTTTGAGGCTAAATCATTGGAAATAGGACCAAGCAAACAAAAAGGACCATAAAGCGCGTCGGAAGCTCAGCCTGAGAGACTCTGTGGGCTGTGCTAGAGCAGTTTCACCAACAGCCTGTCTCAGGAAGACGGGGATCACCTTGCCCGCGGCCTTGGAGTCTCCGCACAGTGTCCGCGGGTCTGCAGGGAATTGACGCGGCTTCAGCTCAGAGAGGAAACGCGGCCCATTTTCTGGAAAACACTGGGATGACAGTTCTGTTTCCTCACTCGGCCCACCATGTAAGTCACGCCTACAATCTCCCTGCGAGGCCGTGGCTGAAACAAGTTTTCTTATCCCGTTGCCTCAACATCCAAACAGCGAAAACATGAAATTGAAGCCAAGATAATAATTATCTTTAAGTCTCGTTTGCATAACTTTTACAGATGATCAAAGCAACATGGCACAGAAGCGAAAGGGGGAAGCTTTGAAGTAAAGATGCCTGAGGTCCAATGGTGATTCTACAGTCACTGGGTGTGTGGTCTGGGCAATTTACCCAACTTCCCTTGGCCTCCGTGTTCTCGTCTGTGAAATGGGGACAATAGTGGCATCTACTTTACACGGTGGTTCTGGGAACTAAACAAATTAAAATTTGAAAAGCGGTAGAACAAGTGCCCAGCTCATAGGAGATGCTCAGTGAATTCCAGTGACTGTTATCTCATGTTTGTTTCTGACCCTATGCGGACTGTGTGCCAGGCGTGGGGTGCTGGACATGGGGGCCGGGGCCTTTGTTGTGGCACAAACCAGATCCAAAGCCACTGTTTATGAGAGAAAGGAAGCCAAACCTGCGACGCTGGGGAGGAGATGAGGAAATGAAGAGTCTTTAGCCTGCAGGTCCCCTTGTCCTAAATGCCAGGTGCTGCTGTGCTGACCCCCTGGGGGACATTTCTCCGGAAATCAGTAATAGGAAACCCATCTAACCACCAGCTCCACCAGCACCGGCTAACGGTGCCAGGCAGCCCCAGGCCGAGAGGCGGCCTCGCTCAGGGACTCAGCAGTCCCATGGCGCTTTGGGAAAAGTGCCCGCACGCATTTAAATGCTAATCGTGGAAAATGAATTTTGTTGAAAACAGCAAGATAAATCTGGGAAATAAGTTTATTGCAAAAGATGTGAGGTCGAACTGGGTGGGGGAGACAGGAAACGATTTTGATGGGAAACAAAAGCCACAGTTCACGTTTCAGAACCCTGGCTGCGGGGAGTCAGACGGAGCGAGGCCCCAGGGACATTGTGCACAGGGAGGGATGGAGCAGGGCGAGCCGGCCTGGCTGCAGGGGAAGGTGGCCAGGTGATCACACTCCGTAAGGGCAGGAGCGGCGCGCTGGCCCTGGGTCCGAATAGCAGCTCCACTGGCCCAGCTAAGCGTCTCCCAGGCCCCGTGGCCTGCCCCTCCCAAACCTTCCCCTGAGCCCTCCCACCCAGCCTGTGGTCTCTGGTTCTTTTTCCTGTCACCCACTGCCTTAAACAGAGAGGATTCCTTTCTTTTTCCTCTCTGTCCCTCCCTGCCCAACGCCTAAGGTGGCAGCAGGTGGTACCATGATGCTGTCTTCAGCAGAGCTTGTCTAGGTCATGAACCTTTGTGCAAGGGTGTTGGGAAATGTAGTCCTGGGCTGTGGGGAGCTCACCCTGGGGCAGAGCAGGCCCGTACTGTGGGTGACAGCACTTCTCCCCCGCGATGGGACAGTCAGGTTATGTCACGTGTGTGTTTCAGCTTCTTGAGATACGTGTTGTGACTTGGTGTAATTTCTTACACATCTGTTTTACATGCATGCACAGACACGTGCACGACTGACAGATGAAATAGTGGGGAACACATTAGGTCTCTGTGAATATCATTTGCACAGTATGTTTGGGGCTGTTCTAGGTTTGAAATCTGGGCATCCTATTCCTTAGTTCAGAGCGATGTCTCCTTATGCCTGTGTTACTATCTGATCTGCACGGTAATTTAGGAATTCAATAAATTATGTAGTAACTTAAGAATTCAGGAACTCTTTCTTGCCAATTGCTTCTTGCTACTCTGTTTCTAAGGCCAACTGGGAAAAGACTCTCTGTGGAATCTCAGGTCCAGCCAGTGTAGGTAAAAGGCACGCCAGCTGGGGGCGGGAGTGGGCAGGGCACGCATGTGCTGCTGCCGCCTGCACCCGGCTCCTGAGAGCGAGCAGGGGGTGCGTCCGTCCGGGGCAAGCGCGTCTGCGCAGTGTGGCGGCGGGGAACGACCCTCGTCCTCCTTCTGCTGTTTCACCAGGAACAGGACGGAAATGCCGACTCGCTGAGTGTTTGTGTCGGGGGAGGGCCTGCCAGGCCCAGCACAGCATGCTGGCAGCATGGCCTCTGTCTGTGCCGTTTTCTCACGAATCCCCCCAGGACCTTTCCTTTTAAAAATTCTACTCTGACTGAACTTGGTAGACGTGGAGAGCTCCAAGTCACATTTGGCTTCTGTCGGTCTGCGGTGAGGGCGTTGGAGAGGGCCAGCTGTGAGCCATTGGTTCATGGGGGGGCGGGCTCTGTGGAGTAGACGTGTTCTGTGCACACGCACACGTGCGGTCGGTGCCATGGGGAACGGGCCAGTGCCCTTGGTTTCACGATATAAAATGACCCCTGGTCCACTCCCCGTGTGAGTGTGGAGCAGACGGAGGCCAGCCCTGACCCGTGCTCACCGGCCTCAGGCCTGTCGCCCCCCTGGGCCAGCTGTTGCCGCAGCTCCTGCTGGATGAGAGCCCCACGGGCAGATGCCCTCTGCCTCCGCCATGGAGCACAGGCAGCGGGGAGGGAGGGGTTGTGAGGACCGGGGTTGTGTGGGGAAGTGTGATTGCCCTCCTGCCTCGGTCTCCATGTCTCCACTGGCCACAGCTTTATGGGACAGAGAAGCAGCGGCCTCAGCACCCTCCCAGCTCCACACGCGGGGCCGCCTCTATTCCGCTGGAAGGCAATGCCGCATAAACACCGAAGCCACAGCCTCCGCGGCCCGGCGGTCCCAGGCGGTCATGTGGCCCATGGCTGTGGGGACATCAGTGTCCCGCCGCTCACAGCTCCGCAGACCGCTCTCCCGGGCCTGCGAGGCAGTGTGGCTGCGTCTACCCGGCGCTGAGGGGCTGGCAGAGGGGCGGGTTGGCACAGTCTCATTCACGCTCGCACCTCAGAGGTGGCTCACAGGCTTCCTGTCATCTTAGGGGTGAACGGATGTTCAGCTCGAGGAGAGATGGAGGGATTGAAAGTAGCAGACATGAGGAGACCAGGTCACAGTTGAGGACATCAATAAACTACATCTCTGAGACGCGGCCTTGGACGGTTTGGGACCGGTTGGAAAGGAACTGCTCATATGGGTTTGCAGTTGGTGAAATTGTGATCTTGTAGTTCAAGTCTGAAATCCTTTATTTCAAGTTCATTATTGTCGGGGGGGGGGGGGGGAAGGGGAAATCTTTGGGGGAGAAAAATGGAAGGCCTTAACAAGCAGTGTAACTTGCAGAGAGCTCGTATGTCTGGGCAGCAGGCTAATCATAAAGGCGGATGCAGCTGACCTCGGACAACAGGGGCCCTCTTGCTAGGGTCCGTGCATGCACGGATTCTCCCCAGTAAACACTGTAGATGTATTCTCTGCCTTGGGATTTTCTTCATCCCATTTTCTTTTCTCTGGCTTGCTTTCATTAAGGATATAGTATATAATACATATAACACAAAGAACATGTATTGAGTGACTATGTTATTGTGAGGCTTCTGGTCAACAGTAGGTTATTGAGATTTTGCAGAATTAAATGTTATACGCAATTTCTGACCTCACGGAAAGTCGACATCTTTTCTTTCAAAACAAAGCAAGTACCCTGACACATTCTTTAGAAATTCTCTAAAGAGAGGAGAGGGAAAGGGAAAGGGAGAGAGAGAGGGAGAGGGAGACAGAGAGAGAGAGAGGAGACAGAGAGACACACACCCCCTTTGCTCCAATGGTTGCAGTTTTGGTGTCGGACCTACACACTTTCTGCTGAAAATGAAATCCAGCCCTGCTCCTTCCCAGTCCCCATTGGAAACAGAAACGGGTCCATCAGTCTCGTGTACAGATGGCTTTACGCTCCCCACACCGTGCCCGCGTCCTCAGAAGCTGTGCGGCCTTCGGTCTGTTTGTCCAGGCGAGGAGTGCGGCGGTCTCCTCCTGATCCTTACGGCTCCTCTGAGCGCCTCCAGGCCGCCGAGCCCCACTCCTGCCGGCCCCGACAGGCTTGGTGCTCGTCCTTAAGATGTGGTCCAGCCAGGTGAGCTGTAGATGCTGCAGATCGCACCCCTGGGGAAGACAGGCAAACAGAATTTAACCGCCTCCTCTCAGCCCAGACCTGAAGGATTCATTAGCTGATGCCTGGCGGGGAGCAGACAACCACAGGGGTCACGCCAGGGTCAGGGCAGCCGCTCCCAGGGGCAATGAGATGCCGCAGCACAGAGGTCAGCTTTCAGCAGGAATCACTGGTGAGCGTGTCCTTTAAAAAACCCTGCAATCGGCCCTGGCTAGTGTTGCTCAGTGGATAGAGCATCAGCCTGTGGACTAAAGGGTCCTGGGTTCGATTCCAGTCAAGGGCACATGCCTGGGTTGCAGTCTCGGTCCCCAGTAGGAGCGTGCAGGAGGCAGCAGATCAATGATTCTCTTTCATCATTGATGTTTCTTTCTCTCTCTCCCCACCTCCTTTCCTCTCCAAAATCAATGAAAGTATTTTTTTAAAACCCTGCAAGTTTTGGCTGCTTTAGGCATAGATGAATTTATGCAATCTTTTTCACAAACGATTGAAATTTCAGCAAGCAATACTATTGACTTAAAAAAAAAAATCTTTCCTGAGGGTGTGTTTTTATTGATTTTAGAAAGAGGAAGATGCAGAGAGCGACGTGGATATTGATGTGAGAGGAACATTGATCGGTTGCTTTCCATATGTGACTGGACCAGGACCGAACCCGCAGCCTTTCGGTGCACAGGATGGTACTCCAACCACTGAGCCACCTGGCACCGCTCATTAATCGCGAATTTGATGATTATATTCCCTGGGCTGGACTGACCGTGACTGCTCTGTAACTACCAACCGATGCTTCTTCATCCCTGAGTGCTGGGGCCATGGCCGACAGACACCCTTCTTCCCCGTGGTGAAGACAGAGCCCTCCCCTCAGCTCGGCCTTTCCCTGACATGATCTCTGAGCCCATCAGCAGGCAGGAGCCTGCCTTTGACATTGAGTTGAAATAAGGGAACCCCTGTGGCTTTCTTTCTCTCCCCACGTTGATGAAAGCAGGTGCTGCCCACGAGGCTGTGGGCAGCTGGGTGCCTGGCAGGCTGTGCTGGTCACCGGGCACCGGGGTCCTCCTGCAGCCTGCACCTGCACCTGGCACCTGGATGGCATGCTTGTGTGGTGTGTTTGTGTATGTTGCATGTATGTGTTGTATTGGATTGTTTCCAGAGATATGCCCTCAAAGTTGCTGCTGTACCAACTACGGATAGATCTCTAAGTTGAAAAAGCACTTCAGTCCTGGCTGGTGGCTCAGGTGGTTGGAGCGTCATCCTGTGGCCAGAAAAGTGATGGGTTCGGTTCCCAGTCAGAGCACACACCTGGGCTTCGGGTTTGATTCCAGGTCAGGTGTTTATGGGAGGCAACTGATCGATGTTTCTCTCTCCCTCCCCCTCTCTCTGAAAATCAATAAAATCATATCCTCGGATGAGGATTAAAAAAACACTTCGAGTAAAATAAATGCCGTTGGGTAGAAAGTTGGCGTGGAGCAGAAGGCCGGATGTGGGGCTCATGGCATTGACGCGTCGCCATGGTCCGCTTGGCGCGGGCATTCGGCCTCCCTGTGACCGGCGGGTGTTCTGGAAGGAGGAGTCTTGGCCGCATGATTGTCTCGATGGGTTAGTCCTGAGTGTGCCAGGTCGCTGTCTGTGTGATAGAGATTGAGGGTCGCTAAAAGCAAGGCTTGCCCCGATGTCTCTTTCCTAGACCAGAAGTGGTGCCAGGAAGGTCTGCTCACCCACTCGGCACGGCCTCAAAGCGGGAGCTTCTGCACCCGAGTTCCTGGAGGCTGTGCTGTTCTCAGCAGCCTCTGCTCTCCAGTCTCTGGCTCACCAGTGGGAGTGGGTCTCCGACCCCTGCCCAGCTCCCAGAGTCAGAGCAGTGCCGTGCCGTGAGCTCCCGCAGGAGACGCTGTGGGGCCCGGGGTGGAGACGTGGCTCCTGAAATAAGAGTCACATGGAGGAGCTCGATGGGAGGGCCCCTGAGGCTGCCCCCATGGGCCAGAGGGCAGCGCTGAGGGCCACCCATGTTGGTCACGGGAGCACCTGGAGGAGTGAGCCCACTTACGCCCCAAATTGTCCTCTCTGCTTAGTGTGTGAGGATGCCCGCAGGCAGCAGACAGCCGAAGGCGGTGGAGCCAGAGGAGGGAGGACAGGAGGGGCACTCGGATCCTCCAGCACACTCCCTGGGAGGAGCGCGGGGCGGACTCCCGGCCTGCTCGCCCAGCTCTACCGCGTGTCCCTGCCCTCTCTGTGCTGCAGGCGGCCGGGGGCTCCTGCCTCGGCATTTCAGGGCCTCGGAGAGATGCCAACAGGATGTGGAGAGGAAGGAGAGAGGGGCAGGGAGAAAGGATGCAGTTGGTTTCTCAGACAGTTTGCACCGGGAGGAAGGCTCTGGCTAATCTTCCAGACACGAGAGGTTGTCACGGGCAAAGGGGCGCCCTCTGTGTGGACAGCTGCTCGGCTCAGCGGAGAGCAAGCCTGTCCCCGCTGCCGGCGCACCAGGAGCCCGTGCCTGTCAGTCAGGGGCTGTGGGACAGCGTCCACCACGCACTTCTGGCGTCTTATAACCCCCCGTGCAGGTGCTGCAGGTAACGGGCTAAAGGAGAAGGAACTTCTGAGTTCAATGGGGCCGGGTCTGAGTAATGGAGGATGCTTTTGGAGGGAAACGGGTGTTGCCCAGCTCAAACTCCCTCGTCGTTTGATAAAAGCTGAGCTTATTCAACACCGTGCTGGCGCGAAGCCCTTGGATTTGGAGGATGCCTTGCAGGTGTATTGGTTAGAGACCCCCAAAACTCAGCGTGCTGGACACGCCATTCAGGCACTGTGGTCCTGCTCCCCTCCCTCTCCTCCCTCCCCCCGCCCGGGGGCTGAGCATGGCTGCGCTGCTCCCTCAGGACCAGCTGGCCGGCGTCCTACCCGAAGCGCCGCTCCGAGGGTCTGTCCTGTCTTCCTCCTGGGCCAGCAGGAGTGGCCTCTGCACGGCCAGGACAGACATGCCAGGGGGCACGCGGGCACATCAGCGTCTCTGGAGGTCATTCCCACCATCCTAGTGCCCATGCAGGCCACGCAGGCAAGGAGCCAGAAACATTTCCATCCCCGTGGCGGGAGGAGCTGCCATGTCACATGGACTGTGGGGAATTGAGACTATGTTGGCACATGGTGGCAGGAGCCCATGACCAGGCGGCGTGGTCACCAGCCCTCTGGAATGCAGCCAGAACCTGGCTTTTCCCCAAAATGGCACGTACACCGCCTGCAACTGGAAGGGGATGTGGGAGTCCGAGGAAAAGGCACCCCATGTCCCCTATTCTTCCTCTGGGTACCTGCCGGCTACACCCTGCACCCGAAACCACCTTCCCTAGCAGGACAGCCACTGCCAGGCCACTGACCACACTCAGATCGGTCTCGGGGCCCCTGGGTTCTCCGCAGGGCCGGTCCCACCCACAGGGGCCTGGCCAGGAAGCGCTAGCCTGGTGCCGTGATGCCCCGTGTGCCCACCTTCGGGTCTGTGCTCTGCAGACTGTTCAGCTCAGACTCCTGACTGGTATGGAAGTCCAGTGCCTGGAAACATTGTCCCAGTCACGTAAGAATGAGCTGATGTTACTGGGTTGCTGCTGGATTGGATGACTCCATCGCGGTTCAGGCGACCAGCATGAAAGGGGCCGTGTTTATGGGTGACGCCTCGTGCCGGGAATGTGGCACGAACCTGGCAATGTGCAAATGCGCGCACCGGCACGTTAGTGGCGAGATGCTCCGTGCATCTCTGAATTGTTTATTCGGACACAGTGCCAAAGTGTGAGGATTTCTGGAAGCCGTCGACGCCAGAGAAGGGGACAGAAATTGCAGTATTGGTCCTCAAATGCAGAAAACAAACATGTGTAAGAGCAGGTTTCCTGTGGTTTCGGTGTTGGCCGCATTTTCGATGTGTAGAAGACGATGATAAACAGCCATCTTCCCACGTCTGAGTCACGTGTTAAAGGCCTGGGTGTCAGTCTAAGCCTCAGAGCGCTTCCGGAAAGCACGGAAGGGCATCAGGGTGGGGGCAGCGGGCTCAGTGAGTGTGCGTTACCGAGAGGATTGTCAACAGCTTTTATTTGTTCAAAATGTTATAATTTGGCCCTGGCCAGGAAGCTCAGCTTCTTAGATCATCTTGCTGATATGCCAAGGTTTCGGGTTCAATCCCTGGTCAGGGCACATGCAGGAATCAACTGATGAACGCATCCCTAAGTGGAACAGCACATTGAAGTTTTTCTCTCTTCTCTCTCTAAAATCAATCAATCTGTAAAATATTAGAATGTTGCGCCTTGTTGGGTATACATGTGGAACGAATGCAGTGATAAGGTGTGTTTCTTAGTCCATGCTCTCCGCACCTGTCTCCTGTGAGAGGCTCATGATTGTCTGCCATGTCTGCCAGTGTCACTGCCTTCTGCTTTGTCTGTGTGCTCATAGTGTTCTCAATGGGACACAATCGGACTTGAAAAATAGCTTTATTCCTTACCCACAGGAGCAGTGTGAGCATGACACAAACCTCATTCTCCAAGTTCATCCCAAGCAGCAGAAAGAAGCTGAGAGGCCTGTTTGGGGTTTTGTTTGGGTTGCATTTGGACGCCTTTAATTACAATTCTTACCCCACTCTTATGCCTCTGCTCCACCTGATGGGACAGTCCGAGTCGCTGCTGGGCCCTGGGAGCCAGCTCTGGCCAGGCCAGCCGGGCTCTGCACCAGGGACCCTCATTCGGCTGCTTTACGTGTTCAGATGGGCGTGCAGCAGATGAGTGGCAATGTTTGGTGGCTGGTCCTTGTGGTCAGATCTGAGGGGGAAAAGGGAGAGCGTGGGAGCCTCTCTGGATGAGCCCTGATTGCCTGGGGGAGCAGAGGAACATGAATGGCACAGCAGGGATAGTGTTGGGGGCTGGAGAGCTGAGGAGGAGCCTGGGAACTGGGGAGAGAGGGTTCAGGAGGCCACGGCAGGGGGAGCCCTCGGAGCACCTGTTGCCCCGGAGGTTGGACCTGGCGGTGGCTGTCCTGCTAGGGAAGGTGGTTTGGGGTGCAGGGTGTGGCTGCCAGGTACCCAGAGGGAAGAATGAAGGGACATGGGGTCCCTCCAGTTGCAGGCGGTGTATGTGCCATTTTGGGAGAAGCCAGGATCTGGCTAGATTCCAGAGGGCTGGTGACCATGCTCATGGTGGGCACCGCCTTCACCACGGGCACTCAGCCAGCATTGGACCAGAGGCTGGCTCCTGCCACCACGTGCCAACAGAGTGGGCAGGCTGGAGGCCCTGGGGCTCAGGAGGGCTGGTCCTGGGTGGGACCTGAGCCGACACTGGGCTGGGCGAAGCCAGACCTTGAGGACAACCCTGGCCATGCAAGTCCTGTCTGAGGGTCAGTGCCAAAGGTTCCCACCGTGGTGAGGTGCAGGGACAGGGACACAGCCCTGGGAGGCAGGGGCCTGTGGTGGCAACACACACTGTCAACCACAACAGATGACAGCTGATGGCGCCGACCCCGCAGGTGGCTCCCCTCCATGTAGGGCGACCCCCTGATGCTGAGCCCATGGTTTTTATGGAATTGGTTCTCTCTAGACCAGAGGATGTCCTTGGCTGCAGCAAGAGGTGCAATTAAGGGGTGGAGGCAGAGCTAGCTTCTATTCCAGGCTCCTTTGTCGGTGTTTCTTAGGTCCCCACTGCCCACGTGTGCTCAGGGCTAAATCCGGCTCCTCTGAAGTCACAAAGGGGCTCAGCCGGAGACCGGCCCTCCTACAGCAAGGCCGAAGCTAACTGGACTCAGTGGCCTCTGGGCCGGTCAGCAGCCACGTGGCCTGGCTCCACCCCCAGCCTCAGCACCAGCAGCTGGTGCAACGATGCCCCAGTTAATGACGTCTCCGTGCCTCAGCTCCTCACAGAGAACGGGGGCCACGTCACACCTGTAGCTCGGGGGCCACGGGAAGACTGGATGAGGTCACCGTGGGGGCGCCTGCAGCGTGGCTGGCATGGCGGCCCTGGGTGGCTGTCCACCACTCTCAGCCTCACTGCAGCTGGCCCCGGGGAAGATGCTCAGCTCTTCCTAAATGACGGAGGTCAGGGGTGACTCTGCCCAGCGTCTGGTCATCCCCCGGGTCTCAGAGGCGCAGGCCCACGCTTCCCCCCCCCTGGGCGATCCCGCAGCGCGTGCTCCCTGAACGGGATGTGCGTGTGCCCCTGAGGCGGTCTGTCCTGGCTCAGGGGGAGGACCGCTTCCAGCGTCTGCTCACCGGCCACTCCTCTTCCTCTCCCACTGCCGCCGGTTGGCTCTCCCCCATTCCCGCCTTGCCCGCGGTCCTGCCCACTTCTCAGCCTTCACACCTCTGAGTGGTTCCTGCCAGCTGTGTCCAGTCACCAGGAGCATTTTAACCGTCCCGTCTGAGGGCCACTGAGGTCCGACAGGTGATGGTGCTCTGATGGGCTTTGCAGGGAAACCATTTACCTCTCTGTTATAACTCCCCGAGGGGCAGTCAGGAGCCGCTGAGCCAGTCTTGTTTTGCTCTCACACCAAAATCAAGAGAGACTAGGACAGGTGTTCTGTCCTTTTTCCAGTGTTAGGAAACCAGCACCGAGCGGTTAAGTTTCTTTGAGGTCACAGAATTAGCTGGTATGTATTCAGGGTCTTCACAGCACCATTCTTCAGCCAACACTTCCTAATCTCAATGGCTCATCCAAGAACATGTGCTGCTTATATCACAATTAAGTGCCAGCAGCCCCCCCCCCCCCCCCCCGGTGCTCCCGGAGGAGAGTCTCAGGGCCTTTCCATCCTCTGTCCACGCCTCTGTCCTCTGTGGCCTGCCTCTCAGGGTCCTTCACTTCCAGGTGGTGGGCAGAAGGTATGGCAGGTCTTCTGCCAGTTTGGCTGCTTTAACCTTGTCTCAGTCCCCATCCCATCAGTCAGAACTCCAGCTTCAGCCCACCTGGATGCAAAGACTTCTGGGAAATGTAGTCTCCCAGTGTGCTCAGAAGAAACAACCAGCTTGCAGGACAGATGGGGTGGTTTCTGCCATTGTTAACAGCCACCAGGCAGTGGAGTCTGAGTGAGGAGGGCCTTCTGTGCTAGAGCCACGGTACCCCTGACGTTTTATTTTATGATCACGACAGTCTGACGGGGTAGTTACTTAGCTCCACCATTTTTAAGGATGAACAGGCTCAGAGAAACCTGTGTGACTTGCACGAGGCCACGCCCCTGAGCAGGGAGGGCGCAGAGGGCTGGCGGTCATCGCCCAGCGAGTCTGGGCCACGTGCCAGGCCGCACCTGCTGCCAGAGCACGGGGGCCAGAGAAACACGGGCTCGGAACTTGGCCTCCCTGCCGTCGTCCGGCCACTTTTCCATCCCGAAGTGTGAACCTGCTGTATCGCCAGGTGAATGTGGTCTTAGGGTTAAGCAAGGGAGAAACCCACAGAGCTTCAGTGGAAGTGCTGGAAGGCTCTACCAAGTAGAAATATGGAATTTTCCTACTTCCTTACGGCTGTTGGTGCTGCTCCAGGGCCTTCTTGCTAAAAGCCTCCAGAAGGTTCCATTTCCCCCAGAGGAGCAGCCGCGGGAAGCGCCTGATTAGAACATTGTTTATATCATATCAGAGGACCTGTCCCTGAGCTCGCCCTGGGGAAAATGGCCTTCACTCCCGTTCTCCCCCGGTCCCCACTGGCTTGGAGGTTGGGGAGCCAGTGGCCTGGGAAGAGTGGTCTCCTGGGGGAGGGTGGGGGCAGCCCTCACCTGAGCTGCCACCCCTGGTGGTGGAGCTTGGTCAGCTCAAGCCCAGCAGGAGCCAGGGCCTCTGGGAGCCAGCACTGCCCTGGCAGAGCCACCGGCTGTCACAGCAGATGGTCCAGGACACCGCCAGCCCGGGCTCCGACTGAGCTCATCCTCTGCGGAGACAGAGGAGCTGGAGCCAGCTCGCTGTGGCCTCGGGAATGAGAACCGCGGGGTCCCCTGACCCCGCAGCATCCCTGACCCCGGGCCCTGGCCCTGGCCCTGGTGCTGTGCCGCCGGCTCCTGCTCTGAGGTGGAGAGCGGCATCCTGACTGCCCGTGAGAACTGGGGAGGTCTCCCCCACCCCAGCCCCAGTTGCTCTGAGGGTCACGTGCCTGTAGAACCCTCCTGCCCACCCTGCTGGGCCCGAGCCTTCCAGCACAGGTGGCGGCCACTCCCCCCAGGATCAGCCCCTCACCGTGAGAACGGCTCAGGATGCGGCTGGATTCTGTGAAGGATGCTGGTGAGAACCGAGCCTTGTCATTAGCTTGTTCCGTCGGACTCCCTCTTACCTGAGAGGCCTGGGAGAGGGGAGTCTCCTCTGTCACAGCGAGGTTCGTGAGATTGGGATCAGGCACCTCCTTTTCCTTCCGATTTGTCCTTCCTGCCCTGAGACCAGTGCCACAGCCTCAGCAGCCATCGGTTTTCCTCAGTCAAAAGCCTCTAAACACAGACTACAAATCAGCTTCACATCTCAGAGTCTGGCTTCACCACAGACGCGTTCAGGGACAGCAGGCAGCCACGGTGCCCTGGGGCACCCACCCCGTGTTGAACCAGAAGGTAGAATGCGGTGCTGGGCCTGGTCGCAGCGCCTGCTTTTCTGCTGCCAGGATGGGCAGCGGCTGCCTGTGAACCTCCGGAGTTCTGCTTTAATCCCTGGCTTGTTGTTGGCGGGCCCTGTGTGAGGGGGCATAGGCTGGGGGGCCGATGGAGGGCAGCGCCGCCCACAGTTTGGGACTGGCCACAGCCCCGCTGTGTGGCTGGACTGAGCGGGGCTGGGACGGGCTCCGTGCCGCTGCACTGGTTTCTGGCACAGACCCGGGGAGAGCGATACCCAGGTTTGTTTCTGGCCTCTCCCCACCGGGGCGCCTGGCCTGGCCCCGGCAGAAACAGAGCCGGAAGCAGCAATTCCAGTGGCAGCAGGGGCATCACTGAGCGCGGCAGGCCTCGGCCGGGTCCCTGGGTGCCGCCAGAACCCCGGTGAGGGCAGGGCGGCCTTTCCTACAATGCCTCGGTGCCCCTGCCCATCATCTGCCCGTTGCCCTGGTCCCTTTTCCTGGGGTCACCCAGGGCCCCTCCAGTCCCCAGAGAAGAAGTTTGCAAGGCACCCCTGGTTCAGGCCAGGTCCCCAGCCTGTGGCCACCACAGAATCGGCCCTCTGGAGGCGGTGACAGTGACACGGACGATGTCTCACTCTCACCATGAAAAGTGAACTCGGGGTTTCCCCCCATGGGCCTGAGAACTGGTCCCCTCAGCTGCGCGTCCCTGGAGCCCCCGATCCTGATGCTGGGCGCTCCCGGGGCTGTGGCTCCGTCCTTCCCCAGCACAAGCACGCTCATCTCCCCGAGAGTCAGGACAGAAATCGCTTTAAGGTGGGCGGTGCGCCCTGAGAACAAACCTCAGCCCGTGGCCTTACAGCCCAGAAGTGACACAAATTCCGCCTGTCTTTTCACTAAGAAAATACGCCCGCGGCAAGAGATGCCGGTGTCCTATGTTATTACTTCGACCCAAAGTTCTCTCACTTCAGGCAAATACTTTTTTTTGGAAGCCGTGGTTGGTGCCCGTAAGCCAAGCCCATCAGACAAAAAAGCAGGTTTTTAAACAAAAGGCGATTCCCCCAGGGCGAATCCAGACAGCTGGCCCAATGCACCCTCTGGTGCCATCTCAGGCGGTGCTGGGCCTGGCTGTGCGCCCAGTGGGTGAGCTGTGGCCCAGCACTGAGAGTCGCGGGTTGATTCTTAGTCAAGGGTATGTGTCTGCTTGCAGGTTCCATCCTGGCCTGGTCTGGCACGAGAGAGAGGCAACCCATCCATGTGTCCCTCTCACGTCGATGTCTCTCCCTCCCCCCCCGCCAAACCAATGGGAAAAACACCCTCCGGTTAGGGTTTACAGGGAAAGGCGGCCTTCTGTAACGGGAGAAAAGAGACGCTGAGATGCACTCGCTGTGAGACTGCCCAGGCGGGAAACCTGGACCTCTTCCCTCCGGGGCCCGGGACGGCTGCTCACGCTCCTGGGCCTCAGGGTTACCGTCGGAACGGGGAGATGACAGGCTCTGCCTGGCCAGCTGTTTTTGCGTTTTAGGTTTTTTATGGTGTTCGTCCCAGCAACGTTAACTTGAGCACCACTGAGCACGTGTGATGAGACCAGGTCCCCAGTTTCCCCGCGGGAGGAGCGTCTGTCCCTGATCTCAGCTTCTCGTCTGTGAAACGCAGTCCGTTAGCTCATCGATCCCGTCCTTTCCAGCACTCACATTCTTTTGTTTTTGTTGTTATCACTCAAGGATTTTTTTCCATTGATTATTTTTTTAGAGAGAGCGGAAGGGAAGGAGGGGGGAAGAGAAGGAGAGAGAGAGAAAGAGAGAGAGAATCATGTGAGAGAGGCTCATGTGAGAGAGACACTGCAATTGGCTACCTCCCATAGGTGCCAGGCCAGGGCTGGAGACCTTCCTGCAAACCGGCTATGTGCCCTGGACTGGGAATTGGAACCTTCCGTGCATGGGCTGATGCTCTGACCACAGGACCACTGGTGAAGGCTCAATTTCCTGTTTGATTGGCATAATTGGCCCTGCTCCCTCACACTTTCATTCTTTAGATGATCCACGAGCCCTGCCAAGGCAGGATATAGGCTCTTTGCCAAGGCGCTTGCAGACAACTCCACTGTCTCTTGGCTTTAAGCAAGGGAAAGCGAGTCTTTAATCTGATCCTGGTCTCACTGGCGGGAAGAGCTGTGGGCCCTCCACTCCCATCCTTTTCTGAGCTCCCCCTGCCACCAGGATACCTTCCTGATGTCACTCCCAGGCTCGCTCTGCTGTGCTCCCTCCTCCGGTTCCAGAGCGATACCTGGTTCAGGTGAGGAAGGGAAGCCTGGGACGTGCTAGGAAGCTCCCTAAAATGAGGAGCGCGCGTGACAGCAGGGCCTTGGGCTTCCCGCCTCGAGTGGTGAGACCTGCGGGGACTCCAGAGCCAGCAGAACAGGCGTTAGAGGCAGGAGCTCATCTTTCTCCAGGGAGGGTCCCCCCGCCATTACGCAATGCTGCTCATTTATCAGGCGCAAGGCCGGTCGTGTCTATGGTGGCGTCTGTGCACCAGTTCACTCCCTCCTCGTTTGTTACGCGAGCTGTTCTGTACCATTTCCCGGTCCTCACAGGCGCTCCTTTACCTCCCGCCACGCACTGAACCCAAAGCCCGCTCAAGTGTCTCCGTGTGAGTGGAGCAGCAGTCCTGATCCTGGAGACCCGGAGGGCGTGCCCAGTAACGGTCCCACCAAAGGCCCACCCGCCCAGCCCGGCACCTCGGGAGCCCTGTGATGTGGTGGCGGTTAGGAAGCTCCTTCCTTACGGGCTCCGAAGGTGCTTTGGCAAGGACGCAGCTTCTCAGGCGCACCCTCGAACTGAGCACACGAGAGTCTGCAGTGAGAAAGCAAGAAGCCGCGGGGGTGGGTTGTTCTCTGACCCAGCGCAGGCCTGGGTTTTGTGGGACCCACAGGGTCCTCTGCCCTCAGCATCCTCTCTGTCCTCCTGTTTTCCCTCCACTGTGTGGACATCACTAGCCTCCATCTCCAGGCAGTGCCTGTGGCCTTCCCCAGGGGACCCTTCTCTGAGCGCTTGATGGGTCCCCTCTCCGCTGCTGGAGCTTCCTATTGAGTCACCGGGAGCTCCAGTCCTTGCACCCTCTCACTGCTGCTGCACCTCCTGGAGGAGCTGGCCCGAGCCACGGTCTTGTGGACCATCTGTAAGGGATGTTCGCAATCCTGTGTCTCTGGCTGCGTTTCCAGCATGCCCATCTGACGCATTAGCACTCCCCACTCAGTCACAATACAACTCCACAGCCCCGCACCTACCAGAACTGTTCCTGAGCCACGGTTTCCCATCCGGGAACTGGCACCAGGTCAGAAACCTTTTCTGTCACACCCATCTAATGTAATCAGTTAATCTCATCTTCCATCTATGTCCCCAGTCAGTGCACTGTCCCACCCTCAGTGCCACCGGCTGGTCCTCGCCACCATCCTCTCTCACCTGGGCGCTGACGTCACTCCCAAAGGTCCCCCCGTCTTCCCGCCTGTGTCCCTCTCCACAGGAAGCAGAGGGCCTGCAAAGCTAAGCCTGTCCTGGCTCTCTTTGCCTTCTGTTTGGACACCTCACCAGGGTCTGCAGGACACACACTGCCCTGTCCTCTCCAGCTCCAGCATATTGGTCCTCTTCCTGTGTCTCCAACGGGCCAAGTTCATGTCTGCATTGCAGCCTTTCTCACTGCTGTTCCCTCTGCTGGAACGAGCTGTCACAGAGCTTCATGTGCTGTCCTTCCCATCACTCAGTGGACTCAAATGTCACCTCCTGAGGGGCCGCCCCCGGCAGCCGCCCCGTGTCCTCCCTCTGCTTTATTGTCTTCCAAGCCTGGGTCGCTATGAAGACATTAGGTGGGAAGGAATGTGGATTATCTTCCAGTTTCCCAAGCGGAGTACGAAGGACCTGCCTATTGTGTCTAATCTTCTGAAACCCCGGCTCAATGAATATTTATGAAGTATATTTTAATTTTAAAAATTGAAACATTCAGTCTTAAAAGTGAGTTTATTTGTCCCGGTGTTGCCAAGTAGCTGGTGTGCATAGTAATAAAACATCTGAATTAAGAATACGAAGGCTTGAAGTGTAGCCAGAACGTGGGCGTTGCCTAAGGGGCCCTGAGCCTCCACTGGCCCATCTATCGGCCTCGCTGCTTTTATAGAGTTTGGAGGCGATCAGGCAGAACCAGCATTGGGGCTACAGAGTGAGGAAGCACTGGTCGATGTCGGGTGCTGGTTGATGGTACATTGCAGCAGCCACCTGAGAACTTGCTGGCAGAGTCTTGCCATCTGTGTTGTCCACTGTGGTGCCCACAGAGCCGGCACCGGGCCTGGCACAGGCTACACACTCAGGAGTGTTGGTGAGGGAGTGGGGAGGCTCTGGGGTGAGCATGGGAGGAGAGCTGGAAGGAGCTGGGCGTGGGCATGGCCACATTTGCCCGTGCGGTGGGTGGGATCTCATCCACTCTCCAGCTGGTCTCCCGGCAGTCTTACTCCCCGCTGAAAGTGGGGGACCCTCTCTGCGTGGGGCCCACACACAGGCGCCGGCCCTGTGCTCGGAAACGGAGAGCGGCCCACCAGCCTCCTGCACTGACAGCCCGCGTGTCTGGCTTTTCAATCGACTGGTTGCCATGACATCCCCTCACTCATGCTGGGAACCTTCCAGCGGTCCCGGCTGAGGGCGCGGCTCGGCGGCGATTGGAGCAGCGTGTGCTGCTGGTTGCGCTCGGAGGAGGTCACGGGGAGCTCGCACACGGAGCGCGGGGCCGAGGACGTGGCTGCGCAGAAGGTGGTCCCGGGCAGGAGAGGCCGGGCCCGCCTGGTCGCCCCCAACCAGGAGGCCCTCGGGGATGAGGACGGCTGCTGAGGGCCTGCCCGCCGCGTCAGCCTCCGTCACCTCCGTCTCCGCAGAGCCTGATGCAGGCCGGGGGCAGGCGTGCGGGCGGGCGTGCGGGCGGGCGCGGGACCTGGAGCAGCGGTGTGCGGTGCTCCTGACGTGGATGGACAGTGCGGGGCCCTGTGTGCGTGGCGGGAGGCACCTCCCAGAGGAGCGTGGCTCTCGCCGATTGGCCGCACAGGCCGGTGCCTTCGGGCCGCTCAGCTGAGCCTGCGCCGGCATCCAGCATGCCCGTGTTGTTCAGAGTTTATCCTTTTTAACTTCAATTTTGTGAAAAATGTCATGATGGGAAGAGGAAAACAAATAGAAAGCCCGACTTGCCTCGCTCCTCCAACTCTGTCAAACATTTATCTGTCTCGGCCATTTTCTTTTGTTTTAGTTTTTCACTTAATTTTCTTTTCTTTTCTTTTTTTTTATAAAACGTATTTTATTGATTTTCCACAGAGAGGAAGGAAGAGGGATAGAGAGCTAGAAACGTCGATGAGAGAGAAACATCAACCTACTGCAACCAATGTACATGCCCTTGACCGGAATTGAACCTGGGACCCTTCAGTCCGCAGGCCGACACTCTATCCACTGAGCCAAACCGGTTGCAGCTCCACTTAATTTTCACTGCCGGCTTTATATGGAAGGCACACAGTGGGACTAGCTTCAGTAGCCAATGCACACAGTGGGACCGGCTTCAGCAGCCAATCAGGTTCCTACCGAGGTGTCCCTGAGCACAGACATGTTCCTCTTCTGGGAACACAGCACGGAGCCTGCATGAGAGGAACGTGTTTGTAAGGTGCTGCTCCAGGAGCCGAGGACGGCGGGCTTGTTGACCTAGTCCTGGCTTAGAAGACCCCAAGTTAGCTCTTCTGCGCTACAGCCTTCCCTCCTCATGAAACCTGGACTGAGCACCCGTTGCCACCAATCGTAGATGACACTCCAGCTCCATCTTCTTCGGGTCACCGGAGGCCTCTCTCAGGAGCTCCTCTAAGTCCAGGCGGCCTTCCCCTGCGCTGCTCCTGTGGGGACCACCTCAGCGTGGCGCTGGGTCACGGAGTCCCACAGCCCTGCTCAGGGCTGCCCTGACCGTGGTGAGTCAGGCTGAGTCCCGCTGCGGTCAGTGCTCACCCGGGGCGGGGGGCCTGGGCACCCGCGGCTCTGGGGCTCCGGTGCTTGCATTCATGCGCCCCACCGAGGGGAAGCGACACTGCCGTGTACTTTCCTTCTCAGCTGCAAAGGGCTGCTTTAAAAAGAGAACGTGCGGAGGAGAAGGAATTGTGGGGGCAAACGCGGTATTTATCATTGGAATTAAAAGACTGAACCTGGCAAATCGTCCAGCCATCCATCCAGGAGATGTCTGCGGTTGGGCGCTCGGCTGGAGGCTGTGATGAGCTGACATGTTTATGGGGAGCATTAGAGGCTTCCAGACTGCTTCCATGTGTATTATTTTTCTTGTCACTCACAGTCGTGCTGCAGAAAGAGTGATGGTGATGAATACATCACCCTGTGCGCTCACAGACCGCGCTTGTGGGAGACGGGGCGGACTGACTGGCGGTCAGTTTCCTTTCTCCCTTTAGCCCTGCTCCCAGCACACCCTCTCCAGACACAGTGCTGGAGAAGCAGGCTGCAGGATTGCGTTAAAAAGGTTTGTTGGTTTTTAGAGAGAGAGGAAGGGAGAGAAGCATCAATGGGCTGCCTCCTGGACCTCCCCTACTGGGGATCACGCCGACAGCCCGAGCCTGGGTCTAAACCTGACATCGAACCGGCACCCTTTGGTGCACCAGTGAGCTGCATCCGCAGGCAGACAGGCTGTGGGGCGAAGGGTTGGCTGGAGGGGCGCTGTCTTTTTGGGGAAAGCATTGCTCTGGGAATCAGTCCTGCTGGCCGATGCTGTCGAAGGCTCTTCCTAACTCCCATGGCCCTGGCCACCACTGACCACCTGGTGTGACTCCGCTGGCAGCTCTGGTCCGGCTCAGCTGCTGACTCGCCTGGGTAAGGCTCTGCTTGTACCCGGAGCCCCGCAGCTGGCTGTCCCGGGAGCAGATCTGCCGACACCGTCTTTACTCTCTTGCTTTCCTGACAAAGTCTGTGGGAGAAGCTACAGGCTGACCTTTTGCAATACTGAGGTTTCAACCTTTCAGTTCCCTGCACCGGAGCCGGAGTCCCCAGGGTCAAGTCCCCGCCATGTGCCCTTCCTAGACGATGCCCGGAGACTGGCAGGTCCTGGGGTCTCCTATCGCCGAAACTCTCCCCCAGGGCCTGTCTCCTCCAGACAACGGCCTCCGCGGCATTTCATTTTAAAACCTTGTTTTCATGGTGGCATGGGTTGAGCCATGAGAGGCGTCTCTTCAGCGACCACGTGAGTTAGAATCAACATGAAGCTTGGATTCAGGCAGGAAAAGAAAGCTGGCCAGGGCCCTCCATGCCAGCGCGGGGTGTGCTGATGTCTGTTCGTGTTTCCTTTCGTTTGGGAAGACAGTGTGAGGGGTTAGCAGTGAGGGCTTTGACATTGGGTCACGGTGAGGGTTCTAAAGGGAATTAAACTGCAGTTACTGCTGAAATGTGAATGTGAGGCCGCATCTTTGTAGTGACACTAGTCTTTTCCGTCAGGGGGTGGGGGCTGGTGAGGGCACTGGGAACTGGTGGCTTTGTGGAACGCTTGGACTCTCTCTACACGTTTCACCGATCCTTGGCCTCCTGGGCCCACCAGGTTCTGTAGGAGACATCGTTGTAAGCATGTGGTTGTGTGTGAGGGCTGTGGGACCTCTCCCTCCTTCACCAGCCCCGGCCTCCATGGACGGTCCCGCTGAGAGGGACTGAGGGAGGAGGAGGAAGAGACAGTGAGCAGCCAGCCTGATGCTCTCACTGCTGTGTTGCCAGGGCAGCCAGAGTTTCCATACAAAAAACATCAGCCCTGGGCGGTGGCTCAGTGGTTAGAGCATCCACTCTGGCACAGAAAGGTCTCAGGTTCAATTTCCGGTCATGGCCTGTGCCTGGGCTGCAGGCTGATCTCCAGCCCCAGTTGGGGAACATGCCGGAGGCAGCTAATCAATATGCCTCTCCCATATCGATGTCTCTCTCCCTCTCCCTCTTTCTCTCTCTCCCCCTCCTCCCTTCTACTCTCTCTAAATAAAATAAAAAATCAGTGGGAAAAGTGAGGATTAATAATAAATTATGTGAAACCTTCCCAAGAAGGCGTCACTGGACCGCGGTCTCCACGGGACCCCGCCCGGAAGGAACCCCCTGCGCCTGAGGCTCTGGCTCTCCCTCCTTCCGCCAGCCTTCCTCGTGTTCTGTGCCAACAGGACTTCCCTGTCTGCCCGCCTCCTCTGCCCGTTCTGTCTGCCTGCCGCCTCCGCCCACCTCGTCTGCCCGCCGCCATGCTCAGGTGCTGGGTCTGCTCCGATTCGCTTTAGCGCTCCACACCCTTCAGCAGAAACGACAGCACCTCCGCTCGCTGTTCACGCGCTCGGGCCTCTGGCCGCCCTACCCCGACAGAACAAGCAAAGTAGAGACAGGCTCACAGGTGCAGAGTTTGCTATGCACTCATCTAAATGTCTTCTGCTTTGTCCCTAGAATGTGCACACACCTGCAGTTAAGGAAAAAAAAAAATGTTCTATCTCCCTCCCCCAACTTCTGTTCCTTTCTGTGCTCCTGCCCTGGGATTGGACTTGTGGAGATTCTTGTCAGTGCTCCCGTTTAGACTGGCTGTGAGCTGAGACTCCTGGCCACAGCAGCCCAGCACCGGGCTGAGAAGTGGCCATTCTTCATATTGACCGCAGGCCCCGGCATTTCCTACGAGGCTTTCCATCTTCCCGCGAGGAGGTGACCTTGCCTCTGCAGACACTTCGTCTCCTTGAATGATTCCATAAGCTAAACAGCAGTTGCCCGTATTCCTTGGTTGATTCATTTTCTGGAAAAGTAAGAGCCCATTTATGATCACAAGTTTTTTTAAAAAAAAACAAAACAAAACAATGATAACTCAATGTATATCTTACATCCTCATACGAAATATCTCTTTTTATTTAATACAAATAAGAGCAAGCAATATTTATTACCAATGGCTACTTCTTCAATTCATTCTCGTATGCTATGGTTTCTAGACCTGCTTGCTCTTTGAATGTAGTTGATTAATTAGAGTTCATTTATAGGCACTGAACAGAATAGTGTCCAGAGACACTTACCAAAGTCTGTCCACCAAGGCAGCATTGGGAGAAAGTTCACTGAGATCCATGAGGATGTGCATCTGTAATTCCAGGAATAATGTTTACAGCTGATTCACATTATGGCTTCTTAACCATGGGTCCAACTGAATAGCCCAACTTTTTAATATAACTCTTGTCAAGCTGTATTTGTTCCTCCCCCCAAACTGTGCAATCTTATTTTCACCTGATTGGTTTTTAATATACCTAGCCCAGATCCTGACCATGGCTTTATGTGCACCTGCTACTGTCATTGTCCTCTACTCTATAGCCATGGTCCCTGAAGCAAATGTATGAATGTTCCTTCCTCCATTTCATTCCCCTTCTTCCTTTCTCTCTCTCTCCCTCTCTCTCTCTCTCTCTTTCTCTCTCTCTCTCTCTCTCTCTCTCTCTCTCTCTCTCACACACACACACACACACACACACACACACACACACACAGAGACCAGTTATTTCTCTTTTATAAGTTAAGATACAGTTTGTTTTGGAGTATGGCATCCATCACTCAGCTATATAAATGATGAGTCCACTCTTACATCATCAGTACACATAATGTTAAATGATCTAAAATCATGAAAGTAGCCAACGACAGTCACTAAGCTATCTTTGCAAATGTCTAGCCATTGTTTGAGTCTTCCTTCACTGGCCTTGACATTTGAGATCCATTTCAATATTCTTACCTCCATTCTTCTTTCCCTTCCTTCATCAACATACTGGAGGATGCTCTTGTTTCATGAATACTCATCTACCAGATTATTTGGTTCATTCTTATCATTGGTTGAACCCAAATTCCTACCCTTATCCAATTCAAGTGGAGAGGACTGACCATGTTTCTGAAGCTAAAACATGTCCTCAGCTTCAACTTGGTCTACTCCTACACCTTGGTTTCCTGCTAGGCTAGAGCATCCTTCCTCCCAATCTGAGCCCTCTGGATTCAGCCCAGTTTGGGGGCTAAGATTTTTGAACTGACACGTCTTTCCCAGTGTCTACCTTTTTGGAGGTAAAGGGTGAAGACCCTTCCTGTGTGGAAATTTGCTCACTACCTAATCAATGAACAATGCATCCTTCAATGGCTTCAGTGGACAAGGTGCTCTTCTAGGCCATTCCTGAATGATAGTGGAAGGCTCAGCTAGAAAAATATCGTGGTGCGGTCAAGAAATGGGTTCCCTTTAGGACTTGAAAATAGATCACTAAAGCCAATCAAGTGCACCCTGCAATTCACCTTTGATATAAAACAATGATACAATAATTACTTTACATTCAGTGTTAAATCATGAGAATCATCCATTCATTACAGATCCTGGGCTAGTAGCACCAGCCTGGAGAGATGTCTCTCTTGCACTCTTAATTCACATTATTTCCTCCCTGCCCCACATCAGAGGACAAAAAGCATTTCCTTTTCCCTTGTAGGATTACTTGTGATGATGGTAGTAAAACTAGGAATTGAGGCGTCGGCTTCTACTCACTAGTACCTCTGTTTCATCTCTATGTACAGGTAACATTTGAACAACACAGTTTGATACATTTTTTTTTTTCAGTAAATACTAAAAAGGGTTTTCTCTTAGGATTTTCATCACATTATTTTATCCATCTATACATTATATAATACATATATAAATATGTGTTATTTGACTGTTTATGCTATCAATTAGGCTTTTGGTCAACAGTAGGCTATTTGTAATAAAGTTTTGGGAGAGTCGAAAATTATATGTGGATTTTTTATTGCATGGGGGAGGGGGAGGGCTGGTGCTCCTAACCTCGGTGTTGTTCAAGGTGAACTGTACTAGTAACCTAGCATTAGATTCCAAGGAGGAGGTGAGACTGCTTGGAATCTAGAGACCTGGCAGGCACATCAGAAAAATCAGTAGAAATTATATCTGAAGGGTAAGGAAATCAAGAAGCAATTTCTTTTAGAATAATATTCAAAACTATGATATTGTTTTGTTGTCTCTTTCTTAGTCTTTCCAGTTCAAGGTTGATTTTCTGTCAGTCTTGATGCAGACATTCGGAAAGCCCTAGGCTCAATGAAAACTCATGGTAACTGCAGAACCAGTGATTGAGCTGTGCCTGAGCTGTGCTGAGCTTGGAAGAAAGACAAGAGAGGTAATTGACTGTGGCCACCTTTGACTCTGGCAGGTCCCTGAGAGGAACACTTCAGTCTGTTTACATTCTTGAATCCATTTTCTGTGCCAGTGTTCTCAGTGCCGTGGACAGGACTGGTGTTTGAAGCAGTAGCAGCAGTCTCCCAGGACCACATGCCAGGCTCATTCAAAGGCTCTGCCTGCAGCCACATGCGTTTTTCTGCAGATCACAGGTAGCCCTCCAAGCGGATTTTCACAGAGTTGTTTTTAAAGAATCACTGATGCTGTAATAAAAACAACACTTTAGAAACAATTTACTGGATGAGAACATTAGTGATTAAACAATTTAAGCATTCGGCATTGCAGGATTATTTCTCTCCTCCAATGGACAGGAACTGTGCTGGATGTTTGCAATGTGCAGGGAAGGTGATGGAAGCAGTCCTTCCTATTAGGGAGTTTGTTCTCTGGAGGACAAGCCCCAAGGGACCACCTGTCTGTCTGGGAGGAGTCCACGGTACTTGCAGGAGGAAAATGCCCACAGGGAGGTGGATTTTTCAAAAATTTCTTTATTAAAAATACTAAAGGCCGGTGTACGAATTCATGCATGGGTGGGGTCCCTTGACTCGGCCAGCAATCGTAGCTGTTGGGGGCCATCTTGCCCGGTCCTAATCGGCACTGATCAGGTATGGCTGGCCAAGGGAGATGGGACTGCAGGAGGTTGGCCAGCCATGGGAGGTTGGCTATGGGAGCACACTGACCACCAGGGGTCAGCTCCTGTGTTGAGTGTCTGCCCTCTGGTTACCAGTGCACATCATAACAACCAGTTGACCAGTTGTTCAGTTGCTTGGTCACTTAGGCTTTCAAATATATAGACTAGAGGCCTGGTGTACAAAATGTGTGCACTTGGGGGGAGAGGGTCCCTCAACCTGGCCTGTGCCCGCTCACAGTCTGGGAGCCCTTAGGGGATGTCCGACTGATGGCCAAGGGGAGCAGGCCTAAGCCAGCAGTTGGACATCCTTAGTGCTGCCGTGGAGGTGGGAGAGGCTTCTGCCACCACCGCTGTGCTCACCAGCCATGAGCATGAGCCCGGCTTCTGGCTGAGTGGCGCTCCCCCTGTGGGAATGCACTGACCATCAGGGGGCAGCTCCTGAATTGAGCGTCTTCTTCCTCGTGGTCATTGCACATCATAGCAAACAGTTGTTCCACCGTCTGGTCAATTTGCATATTAGACTTTTATTATATAGAATATATATTTTTACTGATTTCAGAGAGGAAGGGAGGGAGAGAGAACATCAGTGATGAGAAAGAATCATTGATTGTCTCCTGCATGCCCCCAACTGGGGATTGAGCTCACAACCTAGACATGTGCCCTGACAGGGAATTGAACTGTGACCTATTGCTGTATACACTGATGCTCAACCACTGAGCCAAACCAGCCAGGTCAAAATTTTCTTTAAAAATCATACCCTCGTGGCATAAGTAACACGACCCACCATGGGATCCTAGTTTGCAGTTTCTGAAAGGCACTGTTGTGGACAATATAGCATCTTTGAATTACTGGTGTCTCAGTGGTCACTGACCAGAGCCCCTCCGAGCAGACCCTCATAGGGTGTCTTCTCAGAGGCAGCCTCTGTGAGGGTGGACTGTAGATAAAAATGGCTGAAGAGAATTTTCTTCTAATTCAAACACCTCCTTTGTATACCAGACAGTTCCTCATATGAACTTGAATCAGACACCTGTCTTCTTATGAAGAAGCTGTAATGGGGAGATAAGATATGCCCAATCATTATAAAGGCTCGACAATGTGTGTGGTGAGTCAGTGAAGGACGAGCACAGGGTCAGGAGTTCTGTGTTTGATAAAGCAGGCACTCATATACATTAGGAGGGCTCAGCAAGGCTAGTAGTAACTTCTACAAAACCATGGAAGCCTCTGGAGGGAGTGGCTTCTTAGCTGGGCTTTGAAGAAAGGCTATGATTGTGCCAGCAGGAAGTTCAATTTCACAGCTTCCTGGGATGTGCTGTGGGTGCATGAGCTGCCAACATGATAGCAGCGAGTGTCCAGAACACCAGTGGGGCATCCCAGATAACATGGTACTCAGACAAACCTGGGTCAGAATACCAACACTTTAATACCCACGCCACAGGACTGTGTGATGATTAAACAAGAGGATGTGTGAAAAACGTACAATTACAATTCATTAACAAACACTTCGTGGATCGAAAGTTTACAAATAGATTCATAGTTCATTTGGAGTGTCCAATTGACCTATTAATATCTTAGCTTCCCAGAACCATTGTGTGTGTATATAAACACATGAGTGTTTTAAAACATGACTGAAATTAAGCTGTAAAAATTCATTAGTTTTCCAAATTAATGAATAGCTTTTCAAAAAGCATAAAATTAATATTCTCGGCCCAATCTAATTCAGGTCTCAGGGCTAGGAAAAGCAGACACTGGGGCACATCTTATTTCTTCCCAAAGACACTAGCCCCGGCAGAGGGAGCCACAGCTGTGGGTTGCTGATAACTCCAAACAGGGTGCTCAGGGCCAGTCACAATCAGCATCTGACATTGCCCTGTTCTACGGATTGGGACAGGTAGCAGATCTACCTAATAGACACAAACTCAAACAGGCAGCCAAAACAGGGAGATAAAAACAAGCCCCAAATGAATGAACAAGAGAATTCCCCAGAAGAAGAGGTAAATGAAATGGAGATAAGCAATTTATCAAACTTAGAGTTCAGAATAATAATGGCAAAGATGCTCAACTGTATGATAAAAGATATAGTAACTATGAAGAATGATATAGCACTAATAAAGAACACAGTGGAAGGAATAAAGACCAGATTAGGGGAAGCTGAGGATTAGAACAGTGAGTTAGAAGACTGAGTAGGAAAAAAAAATTACTCAATTAGAGAACAAAAAAAAAAAACAAAAAAAAAACAGGAGGACAGCTTAAGGGAGCTATAGGACAACACGAAATGTAACAATATTTGCATCATAGGGGTGCCAGAAAGGGGGGAAATGAGCAAGAGATAGAGAATGTGTTTAAAGAAATGGAAAAAAACTTCCCTAAACTGGTGAGGGAAAAAGTCACACAAGTTTAGGAGGCACAGAGAGTCCCAAGCAAGAACAACCTAAACAGGCCCACACTCAGACACATCATAATTAAAATGCCAAAAAATTAAAGACAATGTGATATTCTTAAAGGCAGCAAGAGAAAAGCAATTTGTTTCCTACTAAGGAGCTCCCATAAGGCTGTCAGCTGATTTTTCATCAGAAACTCTACAGGTCTGAAGGGAATGGCATGAAATATTCAAGGTAATGAAAAGCAAGGATCTGAAACCAAGATTGCTATATCCAGCAAGGCTATCATTCAAAATAGATGGTGAAATAAAGAGTTTCACAGACCAAAAAGAAGGCTGAGTTTGTTACCATCAAACGAATACTGCAAAAAATGCTAAAGGGACTGCTGTAGTGAGAAGAAATATATATATATATATATATATATATATATATATATATATATATATATATAGAGAGAGAGAGAGAGAGAGAGAGAGAGAGAGAGAGAGAGAGAGAGAGAGAGAGAAACAAGCATAGAGAATTAAAATGACACCGTAGCCACTTTGGCTCATTGGATAGAGTGGACCAAAGGGTCTCGGGTTTGATTCTGGTCAAGGGCACATACCTTGGTTGTAGACTCCTCCCTGTCCTTGGCCCTGGTCGGGGCTTGTGCAGGAGGCAACCAATTGACGTGTTTCTCTCACATCAATGTTTCTGTCTTCCCCTCTCTTTTCCATTGTCCCTAAAAATCAATGGAAAAATATCATTGGTTAAGGATTAAAAAAAAAAAAAGAAAGAAAGAAATAAAATGGCATAATTAAGTACCTATCAATAATAACCTTAAATGTAAATGGATTAAATGTTCCAATCAAAAGACATAGGGTAGCTGAATATATATAAAACATGACCCAAATATAATGCTGTCTACAAGAGACCTGTCTCAGAACAAAAGACTCTCACAGGATGAAGGAATGGAAAAAAAAAAGTGTATGCAAATAGAAACAAATACAAAAAAGCTGGGGTGACAATACTCATATCTGATAAAATAGACTTCAAAATGAAGGCCTTCACAAGAATCAACAAAGGTCACTACATAATACTAAAGGTATCGATCAAACAAGAGGATATAACTCTGTAAACATATATGCACCCAATATAGGAAACCTAAATATATAAAGAGTTTTGGAGGACTTCAAGGGAGAAATTGACAGCAATACACTCATAGTAGGGGACTTTCACACCCACTAACATCACTGGATAGATTTTGCAGACAAATCAACAAGAAACAGTGATTCTAAATGACACACTGTATCAGACAGATTCAACTGACATTTACAAAACATTTCACCCCAAAGCTGCAGAATATACATTATTCTCAAGTGCACATGGGCCATTCTCAAAGGTAGACCACATGTTAGGAACAAAACAAGTCTACAAGTTCAAGAAGACTGAAATAATACCAAATATCTTCTCAGATCATAATGGAATGAAATTAGAAATCAAGTATAGCAAAAACACTAAAAAACATTTAAATACATGGAGGCTAGCATGTTTTTAAACAACAAATGGGTTACCCAATGAGATCAAGAAATAAATAAAAACTTTCCTGGAAACAAATGAAAATGAATGCACAACCACCCCAAATCTCTGGGACACAGCAAAAGCAGTTCTGAGAGGGAAGTTCATAGCATTACAGTACTACCTCACAAAACAAGAAAAATTAATAATAACTGACTTAACTCTTCAACTTAAAGAATTAAAAATAGAAAAACAATAAAAGTTCAGAGTAAGTATAAGGAAGGAAAAATAAATATTAGAACAGAAATAAATTACATAGAGACTAAAAAAACAATACAAAAGATCAATGAAACCAATAACTGGTTCTTTGAAAGATAAACAATATTGATGAGCTATTAGCCAGACTTGTCAAGAAATAAAGAGAGGACCCAAATAAAAAATCAAAAAGGAAAGATAAACTAACAACTGACATTACAGAAATACAAAGATGTAATCAAATACTATTAGCAATTATATGCAACAAGCTGGACAATGTGGATGAGATGCACAAATCCCCCAAAAAACAACAACACAATCTTCCACACTGAATCAGGAAGAATGAGGAAACCTGAATAGGCCAATAACAACTGAGGAAATTGAAGTAGTAATCAAAAAACTCCCAGCAAACAAACCCTGGTCCCAAAGGCTTAATAGGGGAGTTTTACAAAACTTTTCAAGAAAAACTAACACCTATCCTCCTCCAGTTATTCCAAAAAATCCAAGAGGAAGGAACACTTCTAATCTCTTTTCAGGGGGCCAGCATTACTCTAATTCCAAAACCAGATTAGGACACTAAAAAGAAGAAGAATTATAGGCCAATATCCCTGATGAACATAGATGCTAAAATTCTCAACAACATATTAACAGATAAGATACAGCAATACATTAAAAATATCATACACCATCACAAAATGGTATTTACTACAATATTCACAAATCAAAAACCATAATACATCACATAAACAAATTGAAAGACAAAAATTACATTGTCACATCAGTAGATGCAGAAAAAGCATTTAACAAAATCCACCATCTATTTCTGATAAAAAAACAAAAACAAAAAACTCTCAGCAAAGTGGGAATAGAAGGATCATACCTCAACATAGTATCAGCTGTAT
The DNA here is from genome assembly GCA_963693515.1 of Pipistrellus nathusii. Classification (NCBI taxonomy): domain Eukaryota; kingdom Metazoa; phylum Chordata; class Mammalia; order Chiroptera; family Vespertilionidae; genus Pipistrellus; species Pipistrellus nathusii. The sequence goes on along the minus strand of OY882868.1, from coordinate 2,511,972 downwards.
ACGACAAACCTATAGCGAACATCATACTCAATGGGCAAAACTAAAACCATTTCCCCTAAGAATAGGAACAAGACAGGGATGTTTGTTTTCACCACTCTTATTCAACATAGCACTGGAAGTTTTGGCCATAGCGATCAGACAAGAAGAAAACATAAAAGGCATCCAAATTGGAAAGGAAGTAAAACTCTCATTATTCCCAATTGACATGATATTGTTCATAGAAAACCCTAAAGCCTCCACCACAAACTACTAGATTTAATAAATGAATTTGTCAATGTAGCAGGATACAAAATCAACACCCAAAAATCAGTGGCATTTTCATGCATCAATACTGAATTCTCAGAAAGAGAAATTAAACAAGTAATCCCTTTTATCATTGCAACAAAAGAGTTGAGATACTTAGGAATAAATTTAACCAAGGCGCTAAAAGACTTGTACTCAGAAAACCACAGAACATTGAAAAAAGAGGTAGAAGAAGATATAAACAAGTAGAAGAATGTACTGTCTTCATGAATTGGTAGATTTAACATCATAAAAATGTTCAGACTACCCAAAGCAATCTATAGATTGAATGCAATCCCTATTAAATTACCAAAGACATATTTCACAGGTTTAAAACAAATACTCAAAATTTTATATGAAACCCTGACATCCACAGCAATCTTGAGAAAAAAGAACAGAGTTGGAGGGTTCATAATACCAGATATTAAGTTATACTACAAAGCCACTGTAACAGACATGTAAATTAAATGAAACAGAAAAGAGAAGCCAGAAATCATCTCAAGCCAGTATGCTCAATTAATATTTGACAAAGGAGGCAAGACCATATGTTGGAGTAGACAGTCTCTTTAATAAATGGTGGTGGGAAAACTGGATAGATACATGCAAAAAAATGAAACTAGACCACCATCTTTTACCATACACAAGAATAAACTCAAAAGGGACAAAAGACTTAAATTCAATATGTGAAATCATAAAAACCCTAGAAGAATCCATCGGTAGCAAAATCTCAAGCATCTCTCATAGCAATATGTTTTCAGATACATTTCCTAGGGCAGTGTTCGGCAAACTCATTAGTCAACAGAGCCAATATCAACAGTACAACGATTGAACTTTCTTTTGAGAGCCAAATTTTTTAAACTTAAACTTATTCTAACACCACTTCAAAATAGACTCGTCCAGGCTGTGGTATTTTGTGGAAGAGCCACACTCAAGGGGCTAAAGAGCTGCATGTGGCTCGTGAGCCGCAGCTTGCTGAGCACGGTCCTAGGGCAAAGGAAACTAAGGGGGAAAAATAAACAAATAGGACTACATAAAAATAAAATGCTTTTTCACAGTAAAAGAAGCCATCAGCAAAATGAAAAGGAAGCCCACTGTGTGGGAGAACATATTTGGCAATGATACATCTAATAAAGGGTTAATATCCAAAATACCGGTAGATAAGGATCTCATACAACCTAACAAAAGGAAGACAAACAATCCAATTAAAAAATGGGCAAACAATCTAAATAGACTGTTCTCCAAAGTGGACATACAGATGGCCAAGAGTCATATGAAAAAATGCTCAAAGTCACTGATCATCTGAGGTATGCAAATCAAAATGACAATGAGGTATCACCTCACACCTGTCAGAATGGCTACAATCAGCAAATCAACAAATGACAAGTGCTGGCAAGGATGTGGGGAAAAGGGAACACTGCTGATGGGCATGCATACAGGTATAGCCATTATGGAAAACAGTACTGAGCTTCCTCAAAAAATTAAACAGGGAATTGCCATTTGACCCAGTAGTCCCACTTCTAGAATTACATCCTAAGAAACCTGAAGCACCAATAAAAATAAAAATTAAAGTATGCTCTCCTATGTTTATTGTAGCTCAAGTGCCCATCAGTAGATGAGTAGATGAGTGGATAAAAAAGCTGTGGCACCATGGAACACTATGCAGAGGTAAAAATGAATGATCTCTTACCCTTTGAGACAGCATGGAGGTGCCTGGAGAGTATTATGCTGATTGAAATAAGCCAGTCAGAGAAAAAGGAGTATCACATGGTCTCACTCATATGTAGAATCTAATGAACAAAATAGACCCAGAGACATAGAAGCAAAGAACAAATTGTTGAATCTCAGAGGGAAGGCAGGGGAGGGTGTGTAGGAAGAGACCAGCTGAAGAACTTGTAGGCATGGCACAGACTAGGGTAGTGGAGGCCTAAGGGGGGCACGGGGCAGGGTATAAAGGATCAATGGGAGAAGAAAGGGGACATATGTAATACTTTCCACAATAAAGGTTTAAAAAGATAAAATGACTAAAACAAATTCATGTTCTCCAAGAAGACTTGGGCAGACTCAGCCTTTGAAAGACTGCTGTCCGTGGTCCTGATTGTATTTCCTATTTCCTTGGAAGGGTGTCAGTTATCATAGCACAGCCTCTAGTCTCTGAATGTCTTCTTATCCTAGAAGGAGAAGGAGGGGGAAGAGGAGAAAAAGAAGGAAGTGTAGGCGAAGGAGAAGGAAGAGGAGGAGAAGGAGGAGGAGAGGGGAAGGAGAAGGAGAAAAAGGGGGAGAAAGAGGAGGAGAAGAAGGAAGTGTAGGCAAAGGAGAAGGAAGAGGAGGAGAAGGAGGAGGAAGGGGAAGAGAAAGAGGAAGAGGAAGAAGAGCAGCAGCTGGAGATGGAGGTAGTGAAGGAGGAGGAGGAAGAAGAGGAGGAAGAGCAGGAGGGAGAGGAGGAGAAAGAGCAGGAACAGGAGGGGGAGGAGGAGGAAGAGCAGGAGCAGGAAGAGAAAAGAGGAGGAGCAGGAGGAGAAGGAGGAGAAGGAAGGGGAGCAGGCTAAGCCCATCCTGTCTATTATCTAGCCATTACTGTCTCAGTAGCTCCTTTGCTGCCCCATGTCATCAATGCCAGTTCAGTATCCCTCCCCCCCCCCCTTCTCTCTCCCCTCCCCCCCCCCAGGACCAAGGGTGAACCAGGACCCCTTCTGACACACAGTCCTCTTGGCACAGGAGCTGCCTGTGTGAGCTGCCAACCAATTCCTGACTGGGAGGGACTAAGATTGGGGTTTTTGTCTCTGGTGGGAGCACTGTTGGCTCAATTCCCATAATGAAGGGAATTGAGACCGTTATTCCCCACCCCCACTCCCAGGAGTATCTCAGTCTTTAACAAATGAGAGATGCTACGGTTCATTTACTGACTTGACATTATTTTTTTTCTGGGAGCACTTCAGACATTTATAGCACAGAAAGTTTCCTTTTCATAAACAACAGCCTTCTTCTAAAAGGTGCCTCATTTCCTTGGTTCCTGAGAGCAGACAGGGTGGGGTACAGGGAAGGGCTGCCCTCAGTCCGAGGGGCTGAGAGGCCTGCGTTCCTGAACGCCCTCAGCACCTCAAGCGGTGCCAGGCTCTGAGCTGCTCCCCCTCCCTGGGCGCCGCCCAGCCCCTGCACAGACTCTGTTTTGTGGCTTCTGTGTTTGAAGCTGGGCGAGGTCACCATGGAGCTGTCAGACACGAAGCTGTGGAGGTGGGGTCTGCCCGGCTGTTTGAAATGCCGAGGAAGCCCTCGGGGTGCTGTGGTGCTGCGGGGGGAAGGGGAGAGGGCAGACTAGGAGTGATGTCTCTGCCATGTCCCTCGTGTCCTTTCCTCCTGGGACAAGGCAAAGACCCAGAACACACGGTCCATCAGTCCAAAGGGCTGCGAGATGAAGGGAGCGCTGTCACCTGCTGCTTCTGCTTTGCTGCCAGCTCTGCCCAAACTGCCCACAGACTGCCGGCCGGCCTCTGACCAGCAGGCAGAGAGGCACCCAGGGCAGTTCACCTCCAGAGGACCTTCAGGGGCGCCCCTGCAGGCTGGGCCTCGCCCCTCCCATGTGCTAGTCAAAATGACCTCTTACTTTGTGAACTAATAGGAGCATGTACGTGTACCAGCGCCAGGCTCATGTGCCCGGGACAGCTGTCTGTCTTCCTGTGCCTTTGGTCCTAACTGGTCCCTGGTGCCCGGACATGTGCTCGCCCTCCTGGAGCTCGAGGCTCAGGTCCCCTCACCTCCCGGCCCCCAGCAGCACTGGTAGAGGGGTCCAAGCTCTGGCATGGGAAGTGTGGAGGCGCCTGAGTGCCGCTGGTTTGAGTGGGTGAAGCGGCCTCTCCGCCCCCCCTCCCCTGTGGACGCGCAGGCGTGGTGGCGGTGGGGTCCCTGACAGAGCCTCTCCCACGGGACTATGTGCAGCGGGTGCTGCAGCGGGAGGAGAAGGCAGCAGGAGCTCCCACTTCGGAGGTTTCCCAGCTCAGAGACAGCAATCAGCGGCAGGCACAGAGCCGATTGCCGGGCCTGTGACGGCAGCCACGCTTTTCTGAAGGTGGGGTGCATAGAAGAGGTTTGGTTCCCCCCAGATAAATCGCTGGGGCTGCCCAGAGTGCGTGTGGTGGGAAAGGCTGATGGCGTGAGCCTCTCCTCCTTGGGGGACAAGTCGGTGCCTCCCAGGTCCAAGGGCTTCAGTGGTGGCGGAGCCCATGGTTGCGCTGGGGGCATCCTGGCTGCCAACCAGTTCCTGACGGGGAGGGACTAAGACCCGGGTTTGTGTCTCCGGCGGAGGTGGGGGCGCTGTTGGCTGTTGGTTCTGGGTCTGCGTGTCCAGCCGCATTGCTTTTCCTCTCGTGGCCACAAGTGGTCGCAGCATCCCTGAGCCTCAAACCCTCTCCCAGCGGGGCTCAGAGAGAGCGGAGAGGGGGCCGTGCTGGTGCTGAGGGAGAGAGGGTCCCGCTCTCTCGCTCTGCTGCCAGGGAGGAGGATACTCTTCAGGTGCCCAGAATAGTTACGTCTGCAGCCAAGAGGACACCCTTAACCCGAGGGCAGAAGTCCTGTATTGGCGGCAAAAAGTGAGAAGGGATGGGGCTGGAGGGATGGGAGCAGCTTTGGGGTGACCCAGGGAGGATGGTCACATTCTTACCCTGAGAGCAGGACATATGTGAGGATATGCACACAGGAAATTTCACCTCATTTCCTCTGGAAAGCAAACAAACAAAACCCATATTGGCTTCTGCAAAGCTCTCATTCAGTGCATGAGTGACTTCTCAGGTGCCTGCCGTGCAGACCGAGGGTTACTCGTAAGTCAGTGACCCATGAGCAGCTGGCTCTGTAGAAATCACCCTCCCGCACTGAGCAGTCGGGTCCACCGGTCCCATCTGGGGACACGGCAAGGTCAAGGTCACAGAAGGGGAACAGGTGAGGCTCCTCACCAGGAGCTTCTTGGGCCTCCTCCCCGCTAAGCCCCGCAGAAATGGTGGTTCCCCCAGAGGTCAGGGACAGAGGGCCCAGTAAAAGTCTATGGGTCATTATTATTTTGTTTCTCGTCCTTTAGCTCTGGACCCGTTAATGAGCTTGAGTCAGAAACCAGGGGCTGGGCGTGGCTCCGCTGAGAAGGTGGGCAGGTCAGATAGACGCCATGTTTCAGGAGGCTGCTGGCGATCTCGTGGACGCCTCCAGGCAGCTGCCGCCCTGGGAAGGTGCTGCGGGCAAGGCCTGGCGTTCACAGGCTTCGACTGGGAGCCAGTGCAGCGCATCGTGATCATGGGCAGAATAGCAGGCTGCTCCCTATTTCAAGCTTTCCGCGCAGGCGGCCATCATGCTCGGTGGACCCCTGAGTGTCCGTGGGTGAGGGGTAACCTACATGAAGTCTGACGCTCTGCCTCAGCACACTCTGAACGCCGCAGTCTGTCTAGAGTACGTTTGGACTGCATAGTCATGTGCTATTTTTCTCAGAGTAAATCACGCATTCAAGAAAGACATTTATCTTATGGATTTGTCTGTCTCAACGTGGGAGCTCAGAATTTATGTAGATTACCCTCAGCCACTGACGTCTCATTTGGAGTTGAGCTGGAGGCTGCGCCTGATGGCAGAGCTCTGAGAGAGACTCCCAGGGGCCCCAGGGGCTGGGTGAACGCGGCCTGCGGTGCGGTGGGGTGCGGCGGGCGGGGTGGCTAAGACCCCTCCAGAGCCCTTGGCGGCATTGCTCTGTCCCTGTCTCCGTGAGCAGTGAAGGGCTCGGTGTAAAGGGGTGCAGTTAAGGTATTGTTGGGCTGTAAGTAAATGAAATGGCAGTGATTTTGGGTGCCGTACGGAGGCTCGAAGTAATGCCCCCCCTGCCCCCCCCCTCCCCCCAGGGATCTAAGACACAACTGGGCCCCACCTCAGCGGGGGAGCAGACAGCCAGTCCGTGGCTGCCTGAGGGAAGGAGCCTGCTCACACTGAGGCTCCTGTGACTCATGGATTCATTAGCCGGCCGGCAATTTCTGCTTACCTGTCAGGCCAGATGGACACACTGGTGATTGTTAGGCTCGTTACTGCTTCAGGTTCCAAATTACAGGGATTTCAAATGCAATTAGTGACATAGACAAACCCGGCTTTCCAGTTCTGCGAAGGAAATGGTTCCGCGCGGGGTCTGGTGGAGGGAGAGTCGCCGAGCATCGTGGATTGAATTACCTGCAGGATCCAGGGAGCGCCTTCCGCTTAGCGTGTGGCTCCTGCTGCTGCAGTGTTTCCACTGAGGAGCCATGGCCTCCCGCTCTGCCCCCCCCCCCGCCCACCCCAGGCTCCGCACTGGCACCTCGGGCACACTTTGCAGACCAGCCCCGGGTGGGTGCCTGAGGCCTGGCCTGGGGAAGCCGCACAAATCTGTGTTGGCCCCACTGTGTGTGTGCTGACAGCGGCCTGTAGAGGTGAGAGGTGCTGGGGGTGGGGGTGGGGGGAGGGCAGAGTGTGCTTAACCTTCAGGAAGAGCTGTGAGCTGCCTACAGTCACCAGAGCCCAGTGTTCAGTGTGCGGTGTGGCCCGTGGACATCTGGAGAAAACCTTCACTGACGGTGAAAAAATAACAAAATGGATTCTATAAGGAACATTTTAACGTGCCTTCAAGGAGCAGACTCAGGAACATTAAGTTCATAAAAGTCAGTTCTCAGCTTAAATGTGTTTATTAACTTCATTGATTTTTCATTCAGGAGAAGGCTTTTTATGGCATTAAAAAAGCAATGAGGATTTGTAATGAAACCGGTTATGGAGAGTGAGGCCTGGTTCTGCTCGCAGTCCTGCAGAGCGCTGCCCAGTGGCACGTCCTCTGGCGGGAAGGGCGAGGCCAGCGTCCGGAGGTCAGCCCCACGGGACGGCGGTCAGCTGTGACCATGCCTTTGTGTTTGCCTTGTCTTTTCCCTTTGGTCACTGTCCTCGTCCTGAGTGAGCCTTCGCCGCCTCAATTCAAAGGCAGCATTCTGAAAAGGTTGTGCGGAGACGCTAGTCCATCCCATCGGCATCGAATGGCCTGTGCAGATGCCTCCGTGTAACTCGGGAAGACGGGCCTTGTGCATGGTCAGAACCCGTCCCTCACGGAATCATGCTAAGCACACGCAGCTGGACAGTCATTTCCAACAATAGCAATGTTTGGGGGCCTCGGGGGACCCTTAGCGCCGTGGACAGGCTCTCCGGCCGTTGTTCTGGGGCGGTGAGGCACATTGCATGCCCGCCAGCCCCCCGGGCAGCCTCTCCGGCATTCTGGCACAGGGCCCTGGCGGCCCGAAGCTTCCTGCCCACCCGTTCCTCCAGGCCTGGCTGCTGGCCGCAGCCCCTGGAGGGCGTCAGCGTCAGTGGCCGGGACAGGCGCCTGGGCCCTGCCCTCAGGAGGTAGGGCGTTATAGGAACACGTTTGTGACCTAGTGGTTTCTAACAGTCCTTTCCTAATAAAACCAGCAGGGGGCAAGTGTAGCAAAATGAACAGGACAGTGAGGAAACGGCGTTTATTAGCAGAAGGAAGGTGCTCGCTCTCTGGCCGGGTCATGGTGGCGTCCGTCCTGGTTCCCGGTGGAAGCACTGGCTGTAGTCTAGGAGAGAGAGGACTGAGTGCCTTCTAGCTCATCCTTTCACCCAGAAGGCAGCGGGGCTGGCACGCAGTGGGCACCTCGGGAACTCCTGTCGGAGCGAGTGAGATGCCGCAGGCAGCACTGGCATGAGCCCCTCCGTTCCACACGTGTGAACGGACGTGGGTCTTGTCTCCGGGAGCTCATGACATGGGCATGTCCTGCCACAGATCGGCCCGCCCTGGGGACTTTCACAGCAAATATTCCCCCCAGGCCCACGTTGTGGAACTGAAACGCCCAGGAGGCAGGTGGCTGCTCCTGCCCGCCTGCCCGGGTGGCTTCTGGCACTGACCCAGCCACTGGTGGGTGCCCCACTGCGGGGAGGAAGCCACGTCTCGCTGCGTGTCCCCAGGCAGAGCAGGAGCCAGCGTGTGGGCCTGGGCCAGTTCCTGGGCTCCCATGACTGCCTTCTGCTCCTTCTGGCGGCAGCCTTGCCTTCCGGGGGGTCCCCAGCAGCACACGAGCCCCCCAGCTTTCAGTCCTGCCTGAACTAGGAGGCCCTGTACCCCTCCCCGGCTGTGTAAGGGAGACCCTAGTGGAATCCGATTGTCGCTTTCTGTAACTGTTCCTATTGGCGGCTGGTGAGGTCATCGCGGCTGAAGGATGAAGTGAGTCTGTGTCCAGGGTCCCTGTGTCTGTCTGTCCTTTTCTGTTCCTGGCTGCTTTTCAGAGAATCTCAGGATGGCTTCACGTGACACGACGCAAAATAAAGCTCCAAGAGAGGGTCCAACCCAGCCCGTCACACTGGGTGACGGCCTCCGGGCCTGGTCTTTCAAACGTCTTCCCGCCACCGCCACAGGAGAGCAGACCAGCGCTTCCTCCTCCCCGCCAGCACCACGGGCATGGGGGGGGGGGGGGGGGCGGGGGCGGGGGTAAGGACTGTGCCCTTGAGTGGAAGCGGTTTAACGGAATCCACTGGCTCCGAGAAGTGGAGCGTGTAGGGGTGAGGGGTGAGGGGGCATCTCTAAGCCTAGCTGCTTTCCTGTTCAGCGAACGTGCTCCAACCAATAGGAACTGGGCTGTCCCGGATAAGGACTTGTTATATTTAAATGTGCGCATGGGCAGACAGCACTCTTTTGCATCTCACACCCTGACATCTTAAGAGCCCCTGGGGAGCAGCGCAGACGCCATCCTTGTGCCATCAGAAACCGAGAAGACGGCGGCCGGCCGTGGCGTCTCCTCCGGCCGGGAAAGGGGTAATCCGGACAGTCTCCGACGCAGTATTGTAGTAGGAAGTAAGTGTTCAGAGTGCAGCAAGGAATTTTTAGAGAAACAAAACAAAACAAAACAAAAAGATAGCGTCCTGCTGCTGATTCAGACCCGGGCGAGAAGGGAAGGCAAGGAAGAGAAAGAGAAGAAAGGAAGGTCTGAATGGGAGAAAGAAGGGGTGTGGTCCATTGGCCAGGGGGGGGAGGTGGAGAGGGAAAGAGGGAGAGGACAAATCCCTGCAGGAAGGATGGGGAGGTTCTGACAGGCCCGCTGCCCAGCTGGGAATCCAATGTGCTCACTGTGGGCAGCAGCCACTTAGCTATGCCCATGGCTGTTGGGTTTATTGGAGCCAGCTTTTGCCCTGGCATCGTGTGCCCCCCGCTAGGCAGCAGTCTCGAACTGAACTGTGTGTAAAAGCCAGCATGGCAGTGACAGAACCAAGATGCAGAGAACAGTGCTGTTGGGGATTAAAATGGGACTTCAGTAATTTCCCAGCATGCCTTTTGGTTGGGTTAAAAGAAATGTTTTTTTCTTTAAAAGGCATCAATCTTTCAGTGTCTGTTTGGAAAGCTCAGAGTGAGCGCACCCTTCAGACTTCAACGCGGTGGTTTCTACGAGCCGAGAACAGCCACCCTTTTCTTGTGCTGGACTTCCCTGCTGGCGGGTTTGTCAAGGAGCCACTCTGCCAGTCCGCATTGGTATTACATCTCGGGAAGACTTTTTTTTTTTTTTTAAGAGAGAGAGAGAGAGAAAGGAGGGGTGGGGGAGAGAGAGAGAGAGGTGAAGAGAGAGAGAGGTGGAGAGAGCTGGGAACATGCTTTGTATTTATGTACTTAGCACTGTATTTTCGCAAGCTACCAGTTCTTTGTTTAATTTCTCTCCATTCGAGGTGATGCTATCTACAGGACACACTGACGGAGGGTTTGAGGGACCTCTTCCTCAGAGTCCGCTAAGCTGCCCATTTCATTCTGCAGATGCCACTGCTTGGAGCGACTAGGAATCTGAAGCAGGGTCTGCCCCGCTGCTGAGAGGGGGGAAGTGACCCGCAGGATTAAAGTCTCCCGGAAACCAGAGGCCTGTCTGCCAGTGAAAGCTGGGCTCTGGTCCTTCCGCCCACTTAGCTCGCCGGAGACCCAGAAGTTGCCTTCACTGTCCTTTTAAAAAGTGACCAGCCACCGTGTTTCTGCAGCATCTGCCTAATTCGATGGCCTGTTGTATTTGTTCTGTAAGTTGGCTCCAGGGAAGATAAATACACACTCACATCTAAGTGGGAAAAGGGGTCAGTGGACATGATTTTTTTATTTTAAGGAGTAAAATCTTGATGATATGATCCATAAAATATTTTTTAAAATGCATCTGCAAACCTGCTCAACACATAGGAGTGGAAACCATTCCAAAGGAGCAGATTGGAGATGCAGGGCAGGCGGGGGAGGCCTGACCCTCCGCAGGCTCCCGCTCTGCTCACGCCCACCGCCCAGCGTTGCTGCCCTTCCCAGTATCTCTTCCCTGATGTGGGGATGGGGTTCTGAAAAGCTTATTGAAGACAATAAGCAAAAAAGTGATGCCTCATAACCCTTAAATGCCCTCACTGCAATTCTCAGCAGTTGCTGTACTTCACTCATCAGTTTGCATGTGGGACCTCAGATCCCTGGCTGTTTGTTCCAAGACAGACTGGAACTCACTCACCCGGGCTCAGGGGAAGCTTGAGTGATGCCTGCGAGCTTACAGACATGCATGTGGAAGCGCGTACCAGGTCTCAGCCCTCCTCCCACATGTGTGCGCCCAGGGCACACGGGAGGAGGAGCCATGTTGTCCTTCAGCGCCTGGGCCCCCCGGGCCACACGGAGGGCCTCCAGGGCGGGCGTCACCGGTCCTCCTGCCGGTAACTGCTCCCTTCACGCCTCCCTCAGCGGCTCTGCTTGTCCTGACCCCTCTCCCATTTCTCCTGTGCAATTTTCATTCTTCATGCAACACAGAATTGTAATTTTGCTCTCCCTCCAATTGTTATGACTTCTATTTTTTTCATTTTTTGAATAATTTTAATAAAGTACTCACCCAATTGTCTGAATAATTGTTTTTCACCGAAGCCCTCCTAAATTTTATTGTCACTGGCATAGAACAGGGGTTGAGCATAAACCCCTCCAACAAACCATTTTTAAAACCTCCCAGCACACACATACACACACACACCTGAATACAACATCTCGCTTTTCTCCCAGCCTGTGAGGGTGAGGCAGGAGCACGAGGCTGCCCCACATTCCACACGCGAATTTAGCCAATGAGGGCATATCCCCAACAGAGCGCCTGTGTCACTCACAGCAATGCACTTGAGACTCCCCAAGCTGGGGGTGGGGGACCGGGGGGTGTTGTTGAGGGGTTGGGGGAAGAGGATTTTAATTTTGACCAAATTGTAATTTGAATATTTTCAAGCTATACTTGAGAATATCATTTTTTTAAAAGTTAGGGACACGTGTGCCTTTATCTCACATGGAATGTTATTGCTGATACCCTTAGATCTGTAAAGTATGTATATGTATAGTGATATATAAACTATTTCCATAGATGTGCTATACTCTGTAAAAATACGTTAGTGCACAAAGTACATATACACACATACAAATGTTAGCACACACATTTATGAATGTGCTGTTTGTGTAGTACATACATGCATATTCATATATGTACATATATATTACATAGGCGAGACCCTCACAGGGTCCCTGTTGACCGAGGTGTGTGGATCTGGCGGCAGGCAGCAGCATGAGCACCCCTTTCCTGTCCCGCTGGGGGGGAGCCTCCGGCGGGCACAGCTGGGGCAGGGGCAGAGTGCACGCTTTTCTGTGTACCTAACGGTGAGGACTTACACGCTTAGTTTTATTCCTCTGCCTCAGAGGAAGCAGCCGGTGGTCAGCTTTCACCCCCCCTCCACAGACACACACACACACATACACACACACACACACACACACACACACACCTGTGGTGGGGCATCTGCTTGTAGGGCCGGCCTGGGCCCCAGGGAGCCGCTCAGCTCCAGGACACTGTGCCTCTTGTTTTTATAGTTTTAAACCTTTTAAACCGACTTAGCAGTTGCACGTTGTGCCCAGTGATGGGAGACCACAGAGGGCCACGCAGGGTGGGTGTGTCATCGATGCTGATTAGAACTGGAACGTGCCCGCTGGGCTCAGAGCTGGGGGAGCCTGCGGAGGGCGGGCGGGTCCTGTCCCAGGAGGCGGCATCCTCGGCATCCAGTTTCCCTCCAGCTGCAGAGGCAGAGGCAGGAGACCAGGGACTGTGGGCTTGGGCAGAGGTGCCAGGCGGTGGCCTTGGACTGGACCCAGGAAGGCCAAGCCGAGAGCCTGCAGTGGGGCCTGATGTGGGGCAGCCTCCATATTCCGAAAACCGACGTAGAAACGGTGGTGCCCACGCGGTGGCGCAGGGAGCCGCCCTGAGTCCGGGAAGAGGTGAAGGCGAGGGGCCCACCTTGTCCAGGTGTGAGAGCCGTGAGGCTTCTGGGCAGTGCAGGACCCTGTTCCCTCCTTGGCGCTCAGGATGGGATAATCATCCTGGTTTGAAGGGATGCGAACAGGAGGAATGGGGCCGCCCAGGGAGAGGGGAGGAGGGCTGGGGAAGAAGCAAGAGAGCCCAGAGCCTCTGTAGAGACCATGGCTCAGATCCAGGAGGGAGAGGGACTGGAGGCCAGGAGGGAGGGGCCCAGCACCGAGGCCAGCTCGCAGCCCCCCACACGGGGGCGCTAGTAATGCAGCCAGAGTGACTGTGCGCCAACCCAGGTGCCCACTGCGTCCTCTCCCCTCCCCTGCCCTCCGGGGAGCAGAAAAGTGCCCGCAGCCAGGGCGGCAGCCTCGACCGGGGCTTAGTGACAGCCAGGTGGGCTGGCTTCCTGCAGGGACTGGGGCGGGAGGAGCCTGAGTCCCGTTGCTGGGAGGTCCCGCAGGCCTCGCTCGCCTCCCTTGACCTTCCCTTGCGAGGCCGCTGCCGGGAATGGGCGTTTTCAGAGCGGAGTCTGGTCTGGGAAGGAAGGGGGGGCCTCGGCAGGGAGTCCCAGCCGCCTCCCTCCCAGCCCCATCGTCTGCCCTCCCCGCCCCCACGCGCACCAGGGTCCTGGCTGTTGCAGCTTCCAGTTCAGAAGAGAAGCGGGAGGGGGCGCTGGCGGGGCCCAGGCCCAGCGGCCAGGGATGCGGAGGAGCGCAGCGCCGCCCTGAGGAGAGGACGGGCACCCTCCGGTGCTGCCCCAGGTCCCTTCTACCCACCACCCCTCACCAGAGCCTCCCCTACAGCTCCCTCCGCCCCTGCGCCTCGGAGTGCATCTCCGTCCTCAGCGCCCAGAGCTCCCGCCGGCCCCCGCCCTGCACCGCGCGCCCCGCCGGCACCCAGCACCCGCACGCCCGCCCGCCCCGCGCCCCGCACACCCCGGGGCCGGCCCCCGCCGCCAGCCCCCGCCGGGCGCCATTGCCCAGGGAAGGGGGCGCAGCGGGCCGAGCGGGCTGCGCCGGAGGCCCCTGCGTTCCGGTGGTGCAGCCGCGGGCTCAGGGGCCCCCTCCCTTCGCCTGTAGGGTCTTTTCCTGCCGGCGGCGGCTTCTGGGCGCGGCGTGGCGGGGCGGAGTGGGAAAGGCAGCGAAGGAATCGGAGAGAACACGCCCCCAGCCCGGCCCCCCGGCGCGCAGGGAGGCGCGGAGGCTGAGCGGCGGCGCGGGGACCACGGGGCGCGGAGGAGCCGCAGCTGCTCCCTCCCTCCCTCCCCGCTCCCCTCCTCTCCCTGCTCCCCGCTCCCCTCCCCGCGCAGGGCGGCGGGAACCCGCGGAGGGAGGAAACAGCCGGGCGCCGGCAGAGGCCAGCGAGCGGCACCCATGGCTTCGCTGTACCAGCGCTTCACCGGCAAGATCAACACCTCGCGGTCCTTCCCGGCGCCCCCGGAGGCCAGCCGCCTGCTGGGCGGCCCGGGGCCCGAGGACGAGGGCGCGGGGCCCAGGTCCCAGGCGGCGCGGGCGGCCGCGGCGGGGCCCCGGGAGCGCGGCGGCGGCGCGGGGGGCCGGCCCCGGTTCCAGCGCCCGGCGCGCAGCGATGGCGAAGACGAGGACGTAAGCGCATCCCGGGGCGCGGGCGCGGGCGCGGGGGGCGCGGCGCGGGCTGCGCGCGGGGAGACGGGGAGCGAGGCCCGGGGTCTCTGATGGTCTCAAACCCCCGCCCTTCCCCCACTGCCCCTGGGCGCACCCCCAGATGCGCTCCCAAGCGGGGTCGTCTGTCACCGCCGCCCGGGGCTAGTCCTGGGCGCCAGGAGTTGGCGGCTTGGCTGGAGCAGGGTTTGTGGTGCTGCGCCCTCCCGGAGCGGGGACTTGGCCAGAGGCCGGTGCCTGGGGCTGCTGTTGCCGGTGCGTGGGGCTGTGGATCCCGAGCAGAGAACCAGGGCTGGCAGTGCCCACAAGTTGGTCTTTCTTCCCCAATGCGTTAGGACCGGGAGGGTTCAGTCCCGCCTGCCAGTCTCTGGACTCTGCCCATTGTGCCGCCTCCCCTCCCCACACAGTCCCTCCGCACCAGCCTGCAGGTCTCCCCTCGCCAAGACACTTGCCCGCTGCTGGTGGGGTTGTCTTTAGTGAAGAATAAATAAGCGCTGGTGTCCCAGGCTGCCACCTGCCTCAGGCCCGCGGGTTTGGCTGGTGGGCGTGGGCTGCCCTTGGCGCCTGGCCTGGGCTCACTCACTGGGACTGTGCTGCCTGGAAACTTCTGGGGAGCAGGTTTCCTGACGCCTGGGGGCAGGAAGCCGGGTTGCAAGGTTGGATCTGCATGGTCAGTAAGTCCATAGGCCTTGTAACCAGTAACTCAGGCGGCACCAGGGGCCGCAGAGGGATGTGTGCACTGTTTCTCTTGACCATCGGCCACTCAGGGCCTGGGACAGGGAGGCCAGAAGAGAGCACACCTCCTTTCTGACACCTCCTTCCGGGGGGCGGGGGGGGGGGAGGAAAACCTCACAGGAGCTCTAGTCAGGCCAGGCCTGGCACCTGCGGGGGCGCCCCCGGAGGTGGGCAAGGTGTGTCCTGCTACAGAACCCGCCTTCACCCCAGGAGTCCCCCCCCCCCCCCCGGGTGCTCCCTCAGGCCACAGCCTCCCCGACATACTCAGGGCCACACAGGCCTGCACTGAGCCGAAGGCTGTGGTCCTTAACCAGTACCAGTGGGTCACCGGCCTCACTGTTGGGCATTTCTTTTATGGTACAAGGCTGTGTGTGGGGGGTGACTTTTTCTGGGACAATTCTGGGGGCAAACCCACTGAGGTTTTATTGGCCACGTTTGTTTTGTTTTATGAATGGAGGACATGGGACTGTAATGGAGCTGATCAAAGTTTGTGGGAGATGGAGACGTGGCGCGTGTGTGCTTGTGCGTGTGGGTGTGTGTGCATATGGATGCAGGCAGATACACACACACACGGCCTGTACCAGGTCTGTGTGAGGTGCTTTATTTTCTTTCGGATGCTTGCAGACACCCTGGCCCAGGGGGAGCTGTCAGACAGACGGCCCCTCAGTGGGTCAGGCCAGAGGGACAGGCAGGGATGCTTAGCCATCTGACTCGGCCTGGGAGCCTCGGAGGGCAGGCTGCACTGGGGTCCGGGAAACTGTGGAGGGTTACAATACTGAGAGCCTCGGGAAAGACAACTGGGCTGCAATGCAGACAGAAGCAATGCACTTGTAGCCTTACATCTGACTTAAACCTTCTCTGTGTTGCTTGGAGTGAGAACAGTGCAGGTCTCCTGGCAGACTGTAGGTGTCGCCAGGAGCAAGGCCGGGGAGCAGGTCTGCATTTTTCACTTGGTCTCCACCCACCCTTTTATTTTCCCTCCTCGCCTTAGCCCCAGGCATGTATTTCCTTCTTTCCCATCTGACATCTGCCTAGCGCTGTTTCTCAGATAAACAAAAGGAACAAATTGGCAATTTAACGTTTGCAAATGACTCCACTGGCAGGGCTCTGCAGGCCTATCTCCCTTAATGTCATTAGGTCCAGACACCAGCGTTTCCTCTTGGAAATCACAGAGGTGTGCGCTGTAGCTTTAAATATAGTCTAACATATCCCGTGAAATATACATAAACTTAGTAAAAAATGCATGATTAAATCAATGTCACAGGGCTAAATGTAGCATCAATTTCTTAAAACTTTGATGTACTTTTCTCAGCAACTTTTTTCAAAATTGGAAAAGTTAACGTCTAAAATTTCACTCAAAGATAGTAGTACGTAGTGAGGAGCCCTTTTCCTGCAGGAATGGGGCGTGATTAGCCTAAGATGAGAGGCACTAGTGAAAAAAGCACAGCAGCTATAAAAGCTGCTTTTCTGAGATCAGCCCTTGCCAAGGAGAAAGCATCTGAGTATCATTTTTCTGTCCGCATTCAAACTTACAGATAAAGGCCCGTTAGGAACTGTGTGCCTGGGCGGCTCCTTTTGAGCTTTGGCGGGTTTTCAGGCACCAGCTTAGGAGGGAGCTGTCCGAGGCTGAAGGGCTCTCTGCCTGAGGACACAGGCACCCCTGGCGGTTGCTGGTCCTGGCACAACAGCTGGTGGCTTATTTGCTCTTCTGTGACTTGTCCGTCAGCTGCTCAGGTACAGAAACAGCATTCCTGCCTTAGCCCGAGCGGACGACAGCCAGCGCACCTTTAAAATCTAGAGGGCTTCCCGTCCTCTCAGAAAAGGGGTGGTAAGTTGGATCTTGAGCCCTCTGGGTGTGTACATACACATGCCTGGGTATGGTTGGGAGTGGGTGAGCCCCCTAAAATGAAGTTTAAGGGAGTCACAGGTCTGGCAGAGGTGGTCCAGGACTGGTGTTGCATGGAAAGTGCACCCACACCTGCACAAACACACATATGAAGGGCCTGTCCTCCCACTTGGCACCACAGAGAAGCCTGTTGGGGAGCCTTAGTTCTAAGATGAAGCTTAACTTTAACACAGACATAGAGCCAAGGGGCCTTCTCTGTCAGTGTCCTCATAAATCTTAGATTCATTTCAATGTAAAGCCAATTGCTTGAGCAGCCCCTCTAAGGAATCAATAGCTATTTTGATTTAAAATTCACTCTGCAGGTTTAAAATAAGTTGACTCTTAAAGGAAAGTTACTACAAGTGACTTTAATGCAATTCAGTCAGTTCAGAAGGAAGGAACTGAGAACAGTTTTGAAATACCGAACTTTGTCCTGCCCAGTTCTTCAGCATTTCCTTTCCCTTTTCATTGAACTGCTGTTGGCATGCATACTCCCTCCATCTCAGGTGCAGGTGTTTTTACTTTTGCGGATCTGTGAGGTCACACCAGCGTTCCCATAGTCTTCGTTTTTGGTGAAACATGATTTTCTAACAATACAGATGTGATGACAACAGGATTTTCAAACGGCAAATTGGCAAGACAAGATTGAGCAGGGAACCCCTGCGTGTGACGTCTGCTGGCCTGGCAGGCTGGTTCCCTGTCCGTCAGCCACCACCCGCCCCTTCCCCCGCCTCACTCTCCTTGGCTGGCGTCAGCATCCTGACCATTTCTCCCGGGTTTATCAGCTTTAAGCCCTTTAAGTAGCTCGGCTCCACAAAGATGTTTATATGTCCTACTAGTCTTTCTGTTCTGTATTCAGTGTTGTTTGTACGTATTTGATTTCACATTGTCTTCCTAACGTACGAGGAAAAGGCTGGACAGTCAACCATGTGCTTGGTGCCACACCCCCGACTGGCCGCCAGTGTGCAGGGTGCTCCCCAGCAGAGCGCAGTGGGGTTACAGGGTGGTTTGGCGCTTTTACTGGGGAGGCATGTCCCCTGGCAGCCTCGGCTCCTCCTCCTGGCACCTGCACGCAGCTGCTCCCCACTGGGCATCGGCAAGTGCTCCCTGACTCTGTGCTGCTGCTATTGCTGGTCATGTGACCCTCCTCCTCCTCCCCGAACGCTCCCAGGCCTGGGTCTCTGCTCTCCTGTTCTTCCCTCTCAAGACACGTGAGATGTAAGGTCCGTTGGGAGGAAGATGAAGGGGCTGGGTGTGCACCAGCGTCTGTCCCAGAAGGTCACTGAAGCGCGTTCTCACACAGATGCCCTTTCTCCTGGAGACGGCGGGAGAGGCGGCAGGACCTTGTGGTCACTGCTTTGTGTTCTCATCCAGGCTTTTCTTCCATACGCAGCAGCCAGTCAGCAGGTCACGGGGTGCTGGGGACAGGCTGTCGGCAGGAATGCACGCCCAGCTTTGTCTTTCTCCTCCCTTCACATCTGCTCCGTCTAAGTAACCTGCTGCCTCATTGCTGTACCTCTGCCATGTGCCACCACGCACGCTCCGGCCCACGCAGTGTCCGGGGGCACGGACAGGGGTGTTCTCAGGACGGCGGTCTCCGTGTGACGCTCAGTATCTCACTCCTTGAGCTTTGAGGTCCCCGAGGGGGTTTCATGCCCAGTGAGACTAAGCCACCGTGCCCTCTGGGTGTCAGCTTAGAAAGATTAGTTTTGCTCTTTACAACGTGTTTAAATACACGGGAAGTATTTACCATAAAACAGTCTCTGTGAAAGTCTCGGTAAAGAGGTACATTTTCTTTCCCCCTTTCTTATTTTTTAATTACAGTTGGCATCCAATATTTTGTATTAGTTTCAGGTAGATAGCATAGTGGTTAGACAGCCATACACTTCACAGGTGTTCTCCCCATATTTCTGCAGCCCCCGGCACCATACATAGTTATGAAATGGCCCTGACTATATGGCAGTTATAGGATAGTCACAGGGATACAAGGAACAGCAGAGAGAATATACACTGAGTGCCAGGTTATTATGATCTCTGAACACATAATAATCTGGCCACTCAGTGTGTGTGTGTGTATTAAAGGCCCGGTGCATGGGTGGAGTCTGGCCAGCCTGGCCAGGAAGAGGGGACATGGGCGGTTGGCCAACTTGCCTGCTGGTTGAACTCCTGGTCAAAGGGACAATTTGCATATTAGCCTTTATTATATAGGATATACACTGAATGGCCAGATTATTATGGGTTCAGAGTTCATACTAATCTGGCCACTCAGTGTAAGTCACTTTAAAAAATATGTTCAGTACCTTTAAAGAATTTGCTGAAATTACACCTGTAACGAAATCACACACTATTTTGCTTATCTCAGCACAGAACGTGTAGTCATAACCAGGAAGCTGTCTGTGTCACAGGAAGTAGGACCAGTGACGGAGGGTGAAGCCACTGTAGCATCGTGCACCGGCCCCTGTGTGCACCGGGCGGTCTTTCCCGGCAGGCTCCCCGTCTCACTTCACCTTCGTAATTTCCTTGGCGAGGCAGGAAGACCATCAGAAAGAGCTCATCTGTGAGCTTGAAAGATTAATAAGGGGAAGCCTCGTTTCTCTGTGTTTGGGCGAGTCAGCTGTTACCTGTGGATTTAGTGAACACATTTCTGTGTGCTAGCAGCCTTTCTCTAGGGCTATTCTAGCAAAGCATTTGCTGCTTAAAGCCACGCGGTTTGGGAACCGTGGTTTGGGCCCTTGGGCTGCTTCCAGATGCCTGCCTCCCCGGGGAGTGAGCTCTGTGTCCGGAAGACGTTGGAGGCAGGCAGGGAAGCCAGCTTCACCTGGCAGCAGGCCTTCTTTATTGCCGCCAGTGCAAACTTTCCAAATAACTTATAGCAGGTCCACAGCATTAGAATAACATGCCATTTCTCTTTTCATTTTTGCTGAATTGATTGGGGTGACTTTGATTAATGAAATGATATAGGTTTCAGGTGTACAGTTCTATGTACACCATCTGCATATTGTGTTATGTGTTCCCCACCCACGTCAGGTACACAGCATAGTGTTAGACAGCCATGTGTCCATCACCATTTCCCCCACCGCTTACCCTCTTGTGCTTCCCTAACTCCCCTTCCCTCTGGTAATCACCATACCATATCCATGAGGATTTTAGGTTGTTGTTAGGGTTTTTTGTTTTGTTTTGTTTTTGTGTGTGTGTGTGTGTATGTGTGTGGTTTTGTTTCTTAACCCCTCACCTTTTTCACTCAGCTCCACAATCCCTCTCCCCTCTCTCAGCCGTCAGTCTGTTCTCTGTATCTATGAGTCCGTTTCTTTGTTTCTCAGTTTATTTTGTTCTTTGGATTCCACATATGAGTGAGATCATATGGTACTGTCTTTCTCTGACTGGCTCATTTCACTTAGCATAATGCCCTCTAGGTCCCTCCTGTAGTCACCAAGGGTAAGATGCCCTCCTTTTTCTAGGCTGTGTAATATTCCACTTTGTAAATGTACCACAGCTTTTTTATCCACTCATCTACTGGTGGGCTGCTTCCAGATCGTGGCTATTATATTAGTTTATATTTTTTACAATGAAATCAATTCCTTTTCCCACATGAGATGAACATGATAGTATTACTATGTAGACAGAAATTTTTCTAGATGTTGGCTTAGGACATTATTCTTCATAAAATAGAGTTTTTAAAAAAAGAAAATTGTGCCCCAGGCTTTTCCTCCTTTAGAGTCAGAATGATTAATGAGTTTAATTTTGCAAGCAAATGGCAGAATTTGCTGAATAAGATGCACATGCTGATTGTGTATAGCCCTGCCCCTTTTAATTACCCTGATGCTAACAATGCACTTAGCAATGCGTGCGGAATGCTTCTTTGCAAAAGACATCGATCCTTCCCACAGAGCACGGCCTCTGAAAGCAATACGTAGTAATCCTTAACTTCTGCCTAACTAAGTGTTAACGCATCGCGTGCCCACACGTTACTGTATGGGCGGTGTCCACTCTATGCAGCTGCTTTGATTTCATTGTGTATGTGAGGGGACGAAAGCACAAACACCCTCCGTCCTGCTAATGGTTTTTGGAACATTTATCTCTATAATGACCGGCATTGTGAAATCAGCTGAAAAGGAACATTTCAAAATTCGATAACATCTAATTTTACAAACGAGAGGACGGTGAGCGAGTGGGTATGATTGGCAGATCCCTGGTGTTCTCAGGGCCTTGAGGAGCCCTGCCTGGCCTGGTCCCCTGGTTCTCGGGGGACACTGCAGTGTGATTCACTGTATTAATCATTGCGTTTAAACATTATGAACACATGTTTAGGAACTATGAACACATGTATAGGAACTATGAACAGCATGTAGCAATAGGGTTACTGCACGCGTGTTCCCAGAAATGTGCACAGAGGGAGTGCGTGACCCTGCGGCATGCTGGAGCTCCGTTACTGAACACCCAGCTACCCTCCCAGGCCTTCTTCACCTGCTCGCTCCATCTTTTCAGTTGGCAAACGTTCGTTCTCCGTGGCCGCGTCTGAGGGAAAAGGGCTGCAGGGACAGCCAAATCCAGGAGAGGCCATCTGCCCGCTGCTCCGTGTGGGTCTCTTTGGACATCACCCTGTCGGGGGCACACCGCCGCCCGGCAGCCCACAGCCCATCGGAAGGAAGGCAGGCTCAGCTGAAGCTGAGAGGGGGATTAGGCGGAGGGAGGCATGGGGCACCCGATGGGTACGGGAATGGGGTTCAAAAATCAAGTTCTGTAAGTTCTTGGAGACGCTGGCTTCTGCTGTGAAGGTGTAGGCTCCTGAGTAGGGCTCTGCAGTGTTTGGGTGCCCGCCCCATAGGCCTGTGCTCCTGTGTCCCACAGAAATCACCTTGGCCCAAGGGAAGGGGTGTCAGTGGGCCCAGCACTAGAAAGGGGCTTCATGAGCCAGGAGACCAGCCTTTCAGAGACTGTGTTCAAAGAGCAAGGCGCCGCCTCTGGTGCATACACCACTGGGACTGTGTTCCAGCATAACTGGCCAGCTGATGGGTTTAGTGGAAGGAGTCGCAGTTCATGTGACTGGACCTTGTTATGTCATCATCAGTGGACAGACTTCTGCAGGAAATGGTCCTCACCTTCCTGTGGCCCACATCCAACCTCTCAAGCCCCAAGGGGACTGAGAGAGAAACCCCGGGGGAGGAGGGACCTTGCAGAATCTGAGTCTCATTAGCTCCATCACTTCCTTCCTGGGTCCACAGGAGGGCCGGACGGGGCTGGGGGAGGGCCAGGAGGGGCTGGGGAGTGCAGGGCCCCTAGGTGCCCCTGAGGGAGGCAAAGGGTCCAGCCTTCCCAACGTGCTAAGGTCAGCCTTAGACATGCGGCCTCTGGGCTGTTGATGGAGACCCCCAGTCAGAGCAGCAGAGGTCACAGGCAGGGCTTCCAGGTCGCCCTGCAGAAGACAGTCTCAGCCCCCAGGTCCGTCCTGGGCGTGTGCCATGCCCTTCCATTGCCTGTGCGTTCAGACAGGGTGTTCACAGTGCAGACTCGGAAAGGACGGGTCTCCGTGGAGACCACAGGACACGTCAGCACGAACCCCTGCCTTCAGCACATCCTTCTCCCCCGTCAGCATCCTGCCCGGGACAGGCTCCTCTCCCATGGGTCTGTGGGAAGGTGTCCTGGCAGCCTCTTCCAGACCTTTCCTTCCTCCAAGAGGGTAAGAGACTCAGCCCCTAATGACTGGTTATCCTTGACAGGGAGAGGAAAGCCAGAAAAGACAGGGGCCTCGTTGCTATGGGAACAGGAGCTGACCATCTGGTTCTGTGTTGGCCACTGGCCTATGGATGCGCAGTCATTGCTAAGCTTCCCTGTCTGTCGGCTCGGCTTTGTCTCTGCAGGAGCAGCGGGAGCACCGAGGGGACCCAGGTCCCTGCCAGGACCCTCTGCTCCAGCCGCCTCTGCCCTGACCTCGCCCTGCAGCCCCTCTTGCTCCCGGTAAGTCAGTGTCGCTGCAGGAGGCGATCCTGAGGAGTCATTCGCAGTCCAAGTTCGGGAGTCATTTTCCACGCAGACAGATGCCCTCTTGTTGCCCGATCAAGTCATCACCCTTTAGGTGTCCTCCTGTCCCTCTTGTTCTGGCCTCACTCCAGACAACAGCTCTCAAGGCTCCTATGGCAACAGGAGGAACTCTCACTGTCAGGCCTTTGCCTTGGCTGTTCCATCTGCACGAACACTGTTCCCTGCGGATTCTCTTGTCTGGCTCCTTCGTGCCTCCAGGTCTCTGATCCTGCATTCCTTCTCAGTAAATCTACACTGCCCACTCCCCATCCCTCAGGATGCCCACCGGCTGGCTTTTCTCACCTCTCCACGCTCTCCCTCCTGTGCTGTCCGATCTGCGTCGCCCTCTGTCAGCTATTAACTGAGCTCTTTGGCCGACTCATCCTCCAATGTATCGGTGTCTGGGACAGTGCCTGGCACCTCCGAGTGTCCCGGACCACATCTGTTGAAGGAATGTGTGAATGAATGAATGGATTGTCCCTGAAGGACCACTCTCTGCTTCTCTCTGACTCATCCCAGGTCCTACAACCCCGTCCTCCCAGTTGGTTTTGAAATTGAAGGACTTCTGGCAGTAGAACCCAGAAGCTCCGATGCGGCTGACACATGTCTGCAAACAGACTCAAGTTTCCTTTCCCGTTTGACTATGAGCCGGGCCTCCTGGTGGCCCGGCGTAAGACGGTGGTTGAGGTGATGTTAGCTGTTGGGAAAACCATAGCATTTACTTTTGCAGAACCTGCTCAAAATGTGTACTACTTGGCACAGGTAATATTCTGTGTGCATTTAAAAAGAAGTGCGAGTTAAATATATTTTTATGTATGACTATTTTTGCTGACTTTTTTGTGATTATCACAAGAATAGTAGAAAAGGTCTAATTTTAGAAAGTGCAGATCTTAGAGAAGAAGAGATTTCTGTAAATACAGGGAGGCGATAAGTCGCTTTGATTAGAAGTTTGCGTTTCCTAACCTCCTGTTTGGGGGGAGGAAGTGCGCGGCTTTGCTCCTCTCCCAGGCGCTCTGCCTCTCCTCCCTGCAGGCAGGAGGCCCGAGTCCAGGAGTTTGGCACTGGGTATCGTCAGAAGAAAGCCAATCTCAGGAACAAAATGCAGAGTTCCTGGGGGAAACCCTTCCCGCTTCTGCAAGCTTAGGCGGCTGCCTGGGGGTCCTGGGTGCCTCCTCGCTGGTGAAGGCCCCCTCAGAGCTGGCCCAGGACGAACCGGGGCGGGACAAGGACCCGGCGCTGAACTCCAGGTTCCTGCCCGCCGTCTATCAGCGACCGGGCCGCAGGCCCCTCCTGAGGTGCCTCTCATCCCAGACACTTTAAACTATGCCAAGTGAAGATGTACAATTCTCATTTTCTGTTGCCAACAGGGTAGGCATGCCAATACACGCTGTGTGTGCTCTCACGTTCCACATGACTGAGTTGCGCATCGCCCCGCAGGCGGGCTGTGCCGAGGGGGGGTGTGCAGCTCGGACCCAGACCTGAGCTTGAGCACTGACTTGGCCTAGCGTATGCCGAGGACGTGGGATCCCCACGGTACAGCCCAGGACCTTGTCCTATCAGCAAAGAGCCCGTCACACCAGGTGTTCACAGGGACGCCCGGCGCCTGCAGCAAACCAGGGCTTGGCATCGTGATGTGAGTGAGAACTGAAGTTCACGCAGGATGAGTGCTCAGTAAATCATTCCCCGGCAGCCCTCAGAAAGGTCTGACCAGAAGACGCTGACAGTGTCACTGAGGCGCTAGCGGCAGGTGGAGGGGAGACACACAGGTAACTGCAGTCGGGACTCTAGTACGAAAGAGCAGGCCAGCAGCAGACCGGATACGTTACAGGCTGCAAAGAAAGAGTGAAATCCGGGGAGTACTTAGGAAAGCAGTGAAAAATTGTCCAGGTATAGCCCTGGCCAGTGCTGCTCAGTGGTTAGAGTGTCGGCCCACACACCAAAGGGTCACGGGTTCAACTCCTGGTCAAGGGCACGTACTTGGGTTGCAGATTCAATCCCCAGGCCCAGTCAGGGTGAGTGTTGGAGGCAACCAATCAATGTGTCTCTCTCACATGGATGTCTTTCTCTCTCTTTCTCTCTCTTCCTCTCTCCCCTCCCTCCCTTTCACTCGCTCTCTAAAGACCAATGTAAAAAATAACATCATCAGGTGAGGATTATTTAAAAAACTGTCCTAATATGGATTTGACCACAGTCATTTAAAAACAAAAGTATTGAGCATGCTTCTCATTATGTTTCTTTAAAAAATGTCACTTTTACATCATCCCTGCCCTGAGTGACCTGTCTCTCTATTAACAATGACATGTGTGACTTCTCTTTGGCTTTAACGTATCCAGATGCTCCTGTGCGGGTGGAGTGGTTTCTGCAGCTTTGTTACCACACACGGGGGGCGGGGCCTGGGCGGGGCCTGGGCGGGGCCCGGGCGGGGCTCGGGCAGGGCTGAGCCGAGGCTGAGCCAAGATTGGCGGAGGTAGAGCTGCGTGGCCCTTGGCCATGCAGATGCGAATTCACGGCCGAAAGGCTTGGGAGCACTGAATTCCCACAGGTTGTCTTATTTGCTGTAGTGAGTTTCACAGAGGAATAGGGACGTCCACCCTGTAACTTATCTGGCTGGCCTGTCCTTTTATACTAAACTAGAGGCCTGGTGCACAAATGTGTGCATGGTGGGGTCCCTCAACCTGGCTAAAGACCAGGGCCAATCGGGCCCATCTCGTCCAATCTGGCGGGAGGGTCTGTGGGAGGTTGGCTGTGGGAGTGCATTGACCATCAGGGGGCAGCTCTTATATTGAGCACCTGCCCCCTGCTGGTCAGTGCACATCATAGTGATCGGTCAACCAGTTGTTTGGTCAACCGGTCCACTGGTCATAATGGTCGCTTAGGCTTTTATATATACAAATTCCCAACTGGAGTTACCTGTGTGTCTCCCTTCCACCTGCTACTAGCTCCTCAATAACACTGTCAGCGCCTTCCAGTCATACCAGCTCTGACCACTGGCATGCCAAGGGAAGTTATGTGCTGAGCTCTCACCGTGTGCAATACTGAGGCAGGAGTCCTCACGGTGCATCCGGGGCAGGCTGGCTCGGTCAGCAGCCAGAAGGAGCCTTCATCCAGTGACCTCACACCACCTCCAGGTTAAGAGGTCAGTGCGTGTGGCTGGATTGCATTCTCAGGGCGACTTTGACAAAGGACCACAATGTGGGTGGATTAGACCAATAGTTCTGACCGTTAGAAGTCCAAGATCCAGGTGTGGGCAGGACCCCGGAGAATGGTAGCGAGACATTGGGCCCAGAGGGGTGTGACACAGTCCGGTCTGTGGCGCTCACTTCCTGTGCAGACCTCTGGGGTGCAGTCGCCGCACGGGTCTGGGGACAAGGGCACAGCTGGTGGAGCGACTTCCAAACCCCAGGACACGCACCTGTCACCCTGCTGTTCCAAGACCTGGCAGGGCTGTTGGCTGGAAGTCAGACTTCGTTTACATTTCTTTTTCCTTCCTTTATACCTAATGAGATTGTGACAGGAGTGGGGCAGTTTGAACATAAAATAAAGGTAGGCCGTTGCCAGACTGCAAACAGAACCCCTCTGTGTAACTGGGGCTGTCAGGACGTGCGGGAGAGCAGGCTCCACAGGCACCCAGATGGGGTCCTGAGTGGCCAAGCCATCGGCCTTGATGGTTCTCCTCCTGCCCCTCAGGGTGGGGCCCGCACTCCGGGAGCCCAAGGAGGGCCGGAGACAGTGCACTCACCACTCACGGGAGGGGCGAGCACTCTGGAAGCCAGTCCCATCTGCCTGGTCCCACTGTTCCTTGGTGGGTGCCCCTGCTGGCTGAGCACAGGGCTCCCGAGGACCAGTGAGCCAGGAGCCCTGCCCCAGGGCTGCAGGGAGAAGGGCCTCTGCTCCCTCGGCCCCCAGGCCTCTGTCCTCGGTGCTGACCTGTGCTGCTGTCCCTGAGCAAGCATGGCCAGCGCCCCTCTCCCTCTGTGGCTGATGCTGCAAGTGTGTGGCTACCGCTGTCCTGGCTGCCCTGCCCTCTGCCCCTGCCTCCGGTTGCCGTTCCGACTGCTGCTTTGGGGGACATTTCAGGGCACGGGACCTCAGGGTATGGCCCGGTCCCTGAAAGCCGCCTGGACCCGGGTCTCTGCCACAGGCGCCCGGAACTCCCAGTGTGCACCGCGGTGCGCGGCTGCCTGTCACACTTCAGAGGAATGGTCTGCTTTTCCTTCTTTCCATGGGTCTGTCTCTGTGCTTCCGGGACACTGGGGGGAGGGGGAGTGAGGGAGGGGGAAAGTGAGCGTGGGGGAGGGGCCACGCCTCAGCCTGCAGGCACCTCCCCGCCCAGCCGCCCTCCTGTGGGCATGGCTCCAGGTGTGCGCCATCTGCCTCCGGGTCACGCCAGCGGTCCCTCAGTGGGCCCCTGCCCGCAGTCCAGGGAAGCGAGCACATAAATAATAAATCCCGCACCCGGCCCACGCCAGGAGGCAGCAGGAACCCCAGGCGCCTCCCCACCGGCCGCTGACATTTCTGCATTATTCACGAGTTCCCTCCCGGGCCCTGCATCACGCTGCGCCCGCTTCAAAAGAACGGGGTTCTTTCTAAGACGTGTCCTTTCCCACAGCGACATCTCTCGGGGTTCCGGTGCCTTCCCAGCCAGGGTGAGACCGCCTTTGGGGATGAGCAATAAAAGGGACCTATTTTGCCGGGAAGGAAACACGTAAAATGTCACTAACCACTGAACCAATCCTGCGGTCCTCGAGGTCTGACCCGGCGTGAAGCTGCAGCAGTGTCCTGGCTCTGCCCGGGCCGCCCTGGCCACTGGCGGGGACACAGCACCCTCCGTGCAGCCTGGCTGTCGCCTTTCCTCCAACCTCCGTCTCCATCTCGCCTCTGTGCCTTGGCACGTGGGTTACCCACTGCCCCTCTGGGGCCTCCATTTCTGAAAACCCAGCCATCCCAGCCCAGCCCAGTGTCACGCCCTCTGTGTGCTGTGCTGGAGGTGAGGAGAGGCCGGCCATGACTGCTGCCCCTCTGCCCGGCACCTGCCCCCGGGGCGGACAGTGCCCGGTGTCCTGGATGAGCTGCAGCTCACGCTTAGCAAGGGCGTGTCCCATC
Organism: Pipistrellus nathusii; assembly: GCA_963693515.1. NCBI lineage: Eukaryota > Metazoa > Chordata > Mammalia > Chiroptera > Vespertilionidae > Pipistrellus > Pipistrellus nathusii. The sequence goes on along the minus strand of OY882868.1, from coordinate 2,483,995 downwards.
CACTAGGAGCTGAGCACCAGGCAGGTACCCGCGGGGGTGTGGGCAGCACAGCAACCTCAGTGACAGACACGTCTGTGTACTATTTCCGCATGTCCACACCCGGCTGCTCCCTGAAATCTGATCCAACCGTCACCCTAGGAGAGAGGCAGGCGAACCCGCCTCCAGGGGTCAGTCTGGTCCAGGGACGGCAGGATTTCAGGAAGAGCCAGATCACAGCTCCTCCGGCTCTGTGGGCGCATTGCTGCGTCCACGCCTCCAGGCGGACAGGCAGCCGCAGGCCGGGTGGCCAGGCAGCTGCAGAGCCAGGCGGACAGGCAGCCGCAGAGCCAGCGGGACAGACAGCCGCAGAGCCAGGCGGACAGGCAGCCGCAGAGCCGGGCGGACAGGCAGCCGCAGAGCCAGGAGGACAGGCAGCCGCAGAGCCAGGCGGACAGACAGCCGCAGAGCCGGGCGGACAGGCAGCCGCAGAGCCAGCGGGACAGGCAGCCGCAGAGCCAGGCGGACAGGCAGCCGCGTTCCGACCGAACGCCCTTCACAAGGACAGCGGCGCAGGCGGTACCGGGCGCAGTGGTGTCCTCCTGAGTCGGAGGACGGAGAGTGGACATAAGCATGGGGGCCGCTGTCTGCAGACCGCGTGTGTTTCCCAGGGTCCCCAGGACCCAGGTGGAGACCCGGGAGCACAGGCGGCGGCTGCCCACTCTCGGGCTCCCGTCCTGGGAGGACCGCAGTGCCACCGGGGTCACGTCAGCGAGTGAGCAGCCGGTGGGGGTTCCGGGCCACAGAGCCCGGCCCGGGAACAGGAGAGGAGAGCACGGGCCAGGAGGCGGGCAGGCTCTGCCTCGGGGCGGGGGCCACGGAGGGCGAGGGAGGGGCAGCGCCGGAGAGAGGGCAGCACCGGGGAGAGGACCGGCTGCGCCCGGGAGGACAGTGCGGGCGGCCTCTCCTGTCCCTGTCTAACCTTTAAGGGCTGGGGAGACTCGCCATGGGGCGCTCTGTTTCAAGGGCATGCTAATACCGCGGGAATCAGGCCATTCCAAAGCTTGCTCACATAACAGACCCAAACGCCCACTTGGCTTCACTAACGAGCTCCCCGGAGACGAGACAGCGGTTCGGAGAGGACCTGGCGGGCGCGCTGCTCTCCAGGGCTTGCCGTGGCGCCGAACAGGCGTCTTTCTTCTTCACGAACCTTCTCGCCGTCTGGGGCCTCTGAGAGCTGCAGGTGGACCTACCCGGGGTCTCAGTTCTTCTGCCTCCCTTACTCCACGGGGTGCACTCCTGCGCCCACCCCCGGCACCCTTCCTGCCTCGTGGGGCAGCCACCAGTGCCAGGTCTCTCCCCGAGGTGTGTGCTGTTGGAGCTGAAGGAACGCCACTGGGGGCAACAGTCCCTCCCCCATTCCACTGTGACCGCTGCTGTCACCCCGTCAGGCTCAGGGTGCTGTCCTGTGGGTGCCACTGGGGTCTCCCACGGATGCCCTGTTTGGTCTCCACGCCCCCACTGTGTCTCCTGCCGCTGCCGCGCTGACCTCGCCCCTTAGCGCGCTGGGCCGAGTGGAGGGCCGAACTGCCTGTCTGGACGCTCGGCCCGCCATCGTGCTTGTGTGGGGTCATTATCTTCTGTTGTGAGGGGCAGACACCATCCAACGTGACTTTCACAAAACTGAACAGACTGGGAGCCGCCCGCAGGCGCACAGAGGCAGCCTGCCCTGGAGCACAGCCCCGCAGGCTGGGCCCGTTGCCCCCGCTGCCCCCCACTCGCTGCCCGTGCTGCTGGTCTCCGCCAGGGCCCAGGCTGGCACTGCGGTGTCCGGACATGGCCCTCAGGCTACGGCGAGAGAGGAAGGCAGAGCAGAGGCACGCTCTCCCACGCCTGCACGAGAATTCTCCACGGGTTCTGCGGGTCCGGCATTGGCCACGGGCTGGTGAGCCTGCCCCGTGGACAGCACGGGTCGGGCCAGCGCTGGAGCCACAGGGGACAGGGGGCTCTGCAGAGCATGGCAGCTCCTTGAAGGCGTGCCCTTGTCATCTTCTGACAAAGTCTTACCCTGTCAGGTCCTCCCCAACGCACACAGGCTCCGTGGCAGGATGAGAGGGAGGCCAGGTGGGAAAGGGGCCGGATTTCCTTCTTCGGCTTCCCTAGGAACCCCACGAAGAATCCAGGTAGTGAGATCAGGCAGAAATCCCAGCCCTGTGACAACAGGAAAAGGAGCCCCAGGAAGCACACTAGCACCCGGGGTGGCTCACAGTTCCCTCCAGTTGCCACAAGAGGGCTATGCACTTCCTAAGTGTGGGCAGCAGAGGGCGCAGCGTACCGGTCAGAGCGGTTCCAGGCTCCCAGAGGGCGGGAGGAAGTGAGGCCTGTGGGAGGGGTTCTTTATGCCAGGGAGAAGGTCAGGTAAGGGGCCCTGGGAGGTGGACGCGCTCTGTCAGCTTGCACTTCAGTTAGCTCCCCTTCACTCCTGTACATCATTCCAGGGTCGTCATGTGTTGTAGTGTAATCCCTTCTTACAAAGGACGCCTCAAAAAGTGGAATTATGAAATCGTTTATTAAAAGCCGGCGGCATACGAGGGAGCAAAAGCGCTCTAGACCCCGAAGCCCCAAATAGCTCATCACATGTGGCTTATATGGGAAGAATATCACAAAAGTATTGATTACATCTTTGGGTCTGGAATGAGGAACCTGTTTCTCGAAAAACATTTTTACAGATGCAAAATTGAGCAACTTAAAGTATCTACAAAGTATCTACAAATCACTGAGTCAACAGAAACACATTATCTGGGCCCACCGGGGCATTTAGAATAATTGTGCTGTCCAAATTCTGGGATGACTGCGTCAACAGGAATGTACTATCTGTAGCTACTGAGACAATTTAGAGTAATTGTGCTGTTCTGATTCTGAGATCACTGAGTCAAAAACTCAGTTATCTGTAGCTACTGAGACAATTTGGGGTAATTGAGCTGTCCTGGTCCCAGAAGAATGTGCTTCAGTGACCAGCGAGATCACAATCAATGGGCTATTCAAACGTCATCAGTGGATTAGGATAGCATACATCAGTTCAGAAAATCAAAGTAGCTTTCTATTGTTTTAGCAAACAAGTAAGTACAGAACCCAAACAGCAGTTTCTGCCTGAGGTGATTGCTACCATACTTCACATGGGAAGCAGGGATGAGGGAGAAGGGGGTCAGTCTTCTTTGGAGAATTCAGTGCTGCTCAATGGTGTTTACTTAGTTCATGATAAACAAAACCCACGCCCAGGGGCCCGCATGCCAGGCAGCGATGTTCACTCAGGCAGAGAGGCTTTTTGAACATGCAGTGCCTGGCTGTGTAGTCAGGGGCACCGGCCCCTCTCCCTGAGGTTGTCAAATCAAAAAATGACAACAGCCAACACCTCATGGTCATCTGGTGTGAGTGCCCTGTCTCCAGCCATAAATATGTAGGTCTCATGGCAGATACATATTATTGGTTACATCAATGTGTCTGGTTAGTTAATCTTGGTACTAGAAATCCTTATAAACAGGGATAGGCACCTGATTTTTTAAAAAGTCAAGCAAGAAGCGTGGGTTATTATTGTAAGTCACTCAAAATTACCCCTATTTTTTTGGGTCAGGTCAGCAAAAACATGTTTTTGTTGTGCCACAGAATTTTAGTGATTCATTCATGTGCCATGAGATGAGAAAAGTTGACCATGTTCACAGCTCAACTGAGCCAATGCAGGTGGTCTCAGAACCTTCTGGAAGGCACTGCACACCTAAAGGAATAATTATAACAACAGGCAGGATCTGAGGCCTTGGAGTTTCAGATAGTTACTGGTGATGCACACCTGTGGTCCCAGGAGCCCGGAGCAGAGGTGGGTCATGTGTCTCTCCCATCCATGTGTCTCTCTCACATTCATGTGTCTCTCTCACACCAATGTGTCTTTCTCACACCCATGTGTCTCTCTCCCATCCATGTGTCTCTCTCCCATCCATTCTCTCTCTCTCTACCTTTCCCTCCATCCCCTGCCCCCTTCCACTCTCTCTAGAAACCCCTGGGAAAATATCCTTAGATGATTAAAAAAGAACACATGCTTCCCCCTGGATTGATACGCACCTGTCAGCGCGCCTGCACACACCACTGCTTTTAGAGCTTCACTGAACCACCCTCAAAGTCAGAAAGATTGCAAAATGTCAGAAAATTTCAAAGTTCTCTTAGATAATGAGCAGTGATCATCTAAGGGACAAGTCGAGCTGGTGAATTGTCCCCAGAGCTCGCTCAGTGACGGAGTGGTGCTGGTTAAGGCTGGTTAGAACCGCCGCAGAATGTTTAGTGAAGGCATTGGAACAATGAGAAACCAGTGTGGGCTGGAAGGAGTTGGGGATTTTTTGTTGTTGTTGCTAGATGATCTTGCCAACTCCTGAGAAATGAGTGGTTGCCATAGCAACTGTGCCTTCAGGGGCCACGTGGAAGGACATGAAAAGGGTGGGAAGGACACCTGGTTCGAGACATTAATTTTGCAGAAAGAAATTCGCCCAGAGAAATTCACCCAAAGTGATTTATGAAACTCTTTATTTTCCTCCCAAAATTATTAGAGAAAAAAAATTTTTTTTCTATCATAAAACTCATAGAACAGGAATCCAGGTTGTTTCTACATGGAAGTGCCCTGCCCCTACGACCTTGTCCGATGCAGTTGGAGGGCAACTGTCCGTCAAGGCCGCCAGCCACTTCTCACTGAGCACGGGGCCGTCTGCAGGCGCTTGCAGGGGCGGAGCATGCACGGCCGGGGCCCCAGCGGCCACTGTGGAGCTGACCAAATGGAAACGACGCCAGGGGAGTGTGAGCACAGGAAGTCGTCAGCAGACGAGGAGTAGGAGCTACTAATGGGACAGGGGTGCGGCTCAGAGAGGAAGGCGGGAATGGGGCACGGCGGAGCCTGTTGTCACTGAGGACTCTGGGAGGGAAGGGTGACTTCGGGCAGGAAGGGGCGATGCCCGGTGACAGATTTGAGGAGGGTCTGTGTGAGTGGGAGAGAGACCCACATAGTGGGGCGGAGAGCTGGGACCACGGGCAGAGCCTGGAGGGAGAGTGGGGCCTGGAAGAGTCATCACCACCATCACCACTGCCTTCACCACCATCGTCACCACCGCCATCACCACCGCCATCACCACTACCATCACCACCATCATCACCACCGCCATCACCACCACCGCCACCATCACCGCCATCACCACCGCCATCACCACCGCCAACACAACCATCATCACCACCATCATCACCACCATCACCACCGCCATCACCACTGCCATTCGCACTGCCCCGATGGTTTGCGGCGCCTGTGTCTCAGGGCTTGATCAGGTTCTCTGGGTGGGCACTCTCTCTCTTCTCTCTCTTTCTCTCTCTCTCTTTTTTTATTTTTCCCCCCAAGGAGCCAACACTTTATTTTGTGCAGACCAAGCACACTGGGAGCCCGATGCCCCAAGGAATGGGCCTCTGCTGGACCCCTCTCTCCTCTTGAGGGCGGCCATACTTGCTGCAGTGGGACTGAGGGCCCCCGGAAGGCCGGGCCGGTCTCTGGGTAGGCCACTCTCATTAGCCTTTCTCGACAAGTCTGTGATCCCATTTCACAGAGGGGAAGACTGAGGTGCAGGCCGAGGTTTAATCTCTTCATTGTAATTTGTAATTTATTGTTTCAAACAGCCAGGTGGTGTGAGGCCCTCCTAACTCCCAGCTCATTGTGTCTCCCCAGTTCATTGTGTTTCCTATTAAAACACCTCCCACATTCCGGTGAAGGTCATGTCCTTAAACCCCTCAGGCATAAAGGAATGAGTGTTTTCCAAACAATGTCTAACTATGGGGAGATGATCAAAGGTAATATATGTACTACATGTGAGTCTGTGTATTGTATCCTATATAATAAGTGTGTGTGCTTATTGTTGTGCATTGTATGTGAATATGTTGTGTGTATGTGTGTTATATGTATTGTGTGTATTATGCAGTGTGTGCTGAGTGTTGAGTGTTCCGTGTGTTGTGTGTTCTGTATGTGCTATGTGCATTGTGTGTGTTGTGGGTGCTGTGTGTGTTGTGTGTATGTGGTATTATGTGTGTTGTGCATTGTATGATATTGTGTTGTGTGTTGTGTGTATATGCTGTGTGTTGTGTGTATGGCACGTGTTGTGTGTTCTGTGTGTTGTGTGTGTTCTCTGTGTTGTGTGTGCACTGTGTGTGTTGTATGTGGTGTGTGTGTGTGTGTGTGTGTGAGGAGTGGGCCATGGGCATGCCCATAGATGTGAGGTCAACCCTAGGGACTGTTGGGGGAAAGAGTTTGCTGGTATGGGAGTGGGTGGGAAGCAAATCCAGGATTACTGGCTGAAGGTGGGGGTGTAAATCTCTGTTAATCTGCCACTTGGCTGCTGGTGCCACCCGCACGGTCCTCACCCCGAGAGCCATGCCTGCAGGCCTGCTCAGGGTGCCTGCTGCTGACTCAGTGTGGGAGTCAGCGGGCTCCCTCCGGTGCCTGGGAGACCCATGTTCTGCTTGTGTTTTCTGGAAATCGCGAGCCCCATGAGCGTGCCTGACTGGTGAGCCCGAGTGCATGTGGTGGACTCCCGGGCTGCAGGAGGGAGGTTGGCTGAGGGGGAGGTGGCAGTTGTCCTCACTGGTTGGGTCCTGGGGGACACCAGGGGGACAACCTCTTAAAGACCTTCCGGGACGGGATGGGACGTGCGAGACGAGGCAGGTGAGCGTGGAGAGGGTGAGATTTGGGTCAAGTTCACGGGGATATTCGCTGGCACAGAGGTCTACGTCCAATTATGTTTGTTCTGGGTTTGTGGTTCAGTGAAAGTGGTAGTTTCCTCCTCCTACACATAAGAAGAGGTCCTCAGAGACTTGAGGATAAAATTCTCTAATTATCGACCCAGTAATTTGAGTTCTAGGAAATGAGAAGAATTAAGTATCAGCAGGGGTATTTACATAAGAACCATCGCCTATCAATTAAGTAAGATGGAAAGATGAGATCGTTAATGTGGGGTTGATGCTATGAGACAATCTTATCTGTGCTTGTTGGGTGATAAAGGAAAATATTATCTCTCATGGGATGTGTGTTCTGTCCATATAATAAAATAACATGTCGCTACTAAATTCATCTTTTGAAAGAATTATTCATTATGCAATAAAATCTCTAGGCCCTGCCCAGGGAACCCAGTTGGAGCGCCATCCAGATACACCAGGTTGTGGGTTAGATCCCGGTCAGAGCACACACAAGAATCAACCAATGGATGCATTAATAAGAGGAACAGCAAACCTAGTTCTCTCTCATCAAAAAAACATTTAATACAAATTTCTCTACTACAACATTACAGGAAAATAAAATCTAAAATGAGCTATAGAGTCCAAATATTTATAAGAAATGAGTAAAGAAATGCTAGGGAAACTTAATATAGGAACTATAGACTAGTACTGTATTAGCTATCTGTCTCCGAGGGTGAAATTTGATTAAGTAAAAATGCTTTCTATTTTATTCTTTCTGAATTCTTGTATTTTTCAAATAGCGAGGCGGAGAAGGTCGCCCTGTGGTGGAAGCGGCATGTAGGGTCTGCGCGTGGCCTGGCGAGGGTTGGCAATGACATGGCGCTCATAGATGTCCCCTTGTAACATCCTGTGAATAAATCAGCGTCTGAACTCACTCTCACCCATGTAGTCCCTGAGCTCCCGGGAGCCATGGCCACTGGTCCCGAGTCAGACACAGTGGCGGCTGCTGTCCGCACACACAGGGCGAGCGGGTGCTGACCTCAGGGAGGAGGACGAGGCGGAGGAACCCACTGAGGAAAAGCTGGAGCTGCCCCCACTCCTGGGGGGCGGGGACCGGACCAGGGCAGAGGGGGTGGCTGACTCCGTTCCCCTGCTGACTGAGGCATCAGACGGCTTCCCCCAGGAATGAGGTTGCAGACCTTCTCCATGATACAGGCGTTGGTCAGTAAACAGTAGCTGAGCACCAGGTATGTATGCCACAGGCCCCACACGGTTTCAGCCACTGCAGACACGCAGGGAACAGCCGGCCTTTCTTCACGGGCTCATATTCTAGTGGGAATAAAGCAAGATCTAAATAAATCAGCAAAAAACACTGTGTATTTTATGGTGATGGATTCTAAGGTGAAAAGAAAAAGCAAACAAACAAACAAAACCAGAAAATGCACAGAGAGTGTTTGGGGGGATAATTTAAAATTCTGAGAAGTAGGGCCAGGAAAGTCACACTGAGAAGCTGACATCTGTCCAGACAGCTCAAGGAGCAAGGGAGTGGACCGGGGTGCCCCGGGCAAGAGCGTCCCCAGTTTCCAGCAGAGAGAAGGACAGGTGCAGAGGTCCTGAGGCGGCTGGGCCTGGTCTGTACAAGGTCATCACTTGGATTGAGAGAGGTCAAGGGCACGAGGTCATGTGTCATGGGCTGTTAGTAAGGATTTGGGCTTTAGCCCCGGTGAGTCGTTAGAGGGTGTGGAGCAGGTGCATGATCTGAGGGTGGTGGTGGGACCCCTCTGTGCTGTGAGAGGGGTGACCCGTTGGGAAACTGGTGAAGCATCATGGGAACCTGACCCGAGCTGGCGGTGACCGGATCCCTTCTGCACGGGGACTTGCCAGGCTGCGCTGCCAGACCAGATGTGGGAGCTAAGGAGTCGAGTTGAGCAGAGTCCCTGGAAGCCGTTCTGAGCCGGGAGCCGGGGGGGCGGGGGGGGATCCCATTCAGGGCTCGGTGGGGATGGCAGAGTGTGAGGTTCAGTGGAGGTTTGCAGGTGGGGAAATGGGTATTTACATGAAATAACTTAAAATATATAAAGCAGAATATAGAAAATGAGTAATAATTGTCAACATCTGGATGTTGGGAATATGAAAATCGTGTTCTACTATGCTTTCTATTTTTCTATGTGTTTTTAAGTGACAGTTTTCTAAAAGATTGCCCACAGAGATTTTATTGGTAATATGGACATTGTTGTTCCATAGAGAAGGGACAAGAGAATTCATTGATTTGATTCACAATCCATTGACCACCCATCAGAGGAGCCATACCCTGGAAAAGTAAGGCCCTGGATGGGCATTAAAAATATTTTTTAAGACTTGAATATAAGACCTGAAATAATCAAATACTTAGGCGAGAACATAGGCACTAAACCTATGGATCTTGGTCTCAGAGAGGTGGTTGTGAACTTGACTTGAAAGGCAAGGGAAATAAAAGCAAAAATAAATGAATGGGACTACATCAAACAACAAAGCTTCTGCCCAGCAAAGGAAACCATCAACAACAAAGGCAACCAATAGAATGGCAGAAGATATTTATAAATCATACCTTCGATAAGGAGCTAATATCCAAAGTAAATAAAAACACATCATCAACAACAACAACAAAACAATCCAGCTAAGTTGGGCAGAGGCCCGGCTGGATGTTGTTCAGTGGTTGAGCATCCATCCATGCTCCAGGAGGTCACTGTTTGTTCCTGGTCAGGGCATATGTCCAGGGTGTGGGCTCCATCCCCAGTAGGGGCCATGCAGGAGGCAGCTGGTTGATGATTCTCTGTCATCATGTCTATCTTTTTCTCCTTCTCCCTTCCTCTTTCTGAAATCAATAAAAACATATTTAACTTTTAAAAAAGTCGGCAGAGAACCTGGGAGATACTTTCCCCAGACAAACATGCCCACAGGTCTATGCTGGGCATGCTGTGGTGGCTGAACAAGGAGAGGGACCCTCTGGGCTCAGGGTCTTCGTGGGGAGGGCTCTGCAAGGCCAGCAGCCTCAGGGGCCTGAGGGGTCCACACCAGGGGAGGTGAGGAGGAGGAGGTGACCTAGAAAATGCAAAACCCAGTTATTGAAACTGACTACATATGGCTGCCTACTTCTTAAAGCTGACTACTGGATTCTGGGTGGCTCTAGAGAGAAGTGTAGGTAACCAAACAAGAAGGCAGAAAGAACAAAAGCCGTGTTCTGCTGGGTTTCTCTAAAGTGATGTTTTTTCCAATGTGGATTCAGGGACAGGTGGATGAGGAGTTGTTCTTAAAGCAGGGACCAGACTGTTGCTCTCCCCATGGGGTCAGATGCAGAACTATTCAACTCAACACATTTGTTCCATTCGATCCAACTCAAGGGTTTGAGCGATGGAGTGCCCACTCTGCTCACCTGTGCCGGCAGCAGGGGGCCTGGGGATCTGGTGTCTGCCCCGTATTTCATTGAGCAATAATTGTCAACATCTGGATGTTGGGAATATGAAAATTATGTGTTACAGGAAATGGAGAGGCCCGTGGCTGACTCTGCTTGTGCCAGAATCCTTGTCCCTTGGGCCTGGTGTTTGCCCCACAGTAGCTGAACAGTAATAGCCAGCAATTGGCAAATAGGTAAAGCCAGAGAGAGAAAGCCATGAAGGTCCCTCAGGCCCTTATGATAACGGTGCATAGCAATCGGACAGAAGACGGACCCCGCCCATCAAATATATGGGATGGAACCGAAGAGGGGCGGGCGTGGGCAGGGTGAACGTTTCCCACAGGTGTAGCCGGCCTTGACTTGAGGTAGGGGGTCCTTAGAAGGTCCCACTTTTAGGTCTCCGCCCACCAACAGGCAAAGGCAGGGAGGTCATGGGGCAGACAGACCATGGTCACAGGACAGGATCTAGAAGTTGCTCATCTACTCAAAGTTAGGGAAACTTCCATGGTCTGGGCATCTGATCATCTTCACAGGGTGGTTAGAAGGAGCAGGCGTGATGGGCAACCTGAAGTGGGAGACCTGAGGGGCCCGCTGTGTTCCTGGGCCAGGAGGAGACCCAGCCCATGCGGAACGAGGACTCCAAGTTCAAGTATAAAATGGTGGTCACAGGAAGAGGGATTGACAGGTGTGGTGCTCTAGGCTTGATTGGCAGGACAGACACAGCCTTGTGATGATGTGTTATTGCCAGTGCCACCACCTGTGGGCACAGCTTCTCCCTCCGGCTTCAGTAGCTGAAGCTGAGCTGGGCCACCTCCTGGCAGTGCCTCAGTGTCCTCATCTGCCCCCGGGGGGCCCTGTGTCTCCCTCCTGAGAACTTGCTGGGAACCGGGTAGGAGGACCAGAAGGGCAAGCACATAGCACACCCTCAACAAACATCAGCCATCCCGAGTCATAGGTGTGTCCACTCAGGAGGCACCTGTCGCAGTGAATCATGGTTTATGCCCCAGGCTAATGGAAAATACATATTTCAGTTAATTTCTTGTCTGGGTGGGGCTAAAGGGGAATATAAACATAACAACAAGCAGGTGTTTTTTCTGTTTGCAAGCGTGGTTTAGTCAATGAAATTAGATACTTGGTGCCTTCTCATCTTTTTCCTTTGTCCTCAGACTGGACCACCCAATCCCATCTAAATTTAGCTAAAGAAGATCTAAAAAAAAAAAAGAAAAGAAAAGAAAAGAAAAAGAAAAGAAAAAAGAAAAAAAGATCTACACGGGTGTCTTAAAGAGAGGGTATGACAAACCTTCAAAGTAAGAATGTGTAGGCAGATGGTGTAATTAAGGGTAATTTTCCCACATCATTAAAATATTTTTAGGAATAAGACAGGATCCTTTTTTCTTGACAGAAAAATGGTGAAGCACACATATTTCTAATTTTTTTTTTTTTAAGTTTTGCTTGAATTTCATTTAGACCAGAATGGGCAGGGATTGAGTAAGGACCCATATTTCCAACTTACCCTCTTCCACTCCAAACATTTATTCGTGTATACAGGACGTTATGCATGTCAGAGACCAGGAACGCTGCTCAGAGCTGGAGAATTTGAAATGTCCAGCATCCTTGAAGGCCAGTGGAGTTGTGGGCAGTAGATGTTGGATGGAGTGTGATGATGAAACCAGCACCAACACTCAGGTCAGAGTCTCACCAGATCAGCAAATGCAGACCTGGCTGGCAAAGGGCTTACCCTCATTTAGCCCGGGCTTGGGCTCACTAGCAGGTCTCAGCAAGTGCAGCCATCCGTGGCAGAACCATTCCCTCTGGGTTTTCCGGGCCCTGCCATCTACTAGCTGAGTTGCCTTGAGCAAAGTATCCAACTCAGAGAGTCTCAGTTTTGTTATCTATGAAATGGCAATAGCAGTGCCTATACCACAGGGATGTTGTAAAGGTCAAATAGGATCATGTAGAGTGATTTGGCCAATCCTGACACAGGATGATAAAACTAATCTACACTAATAAAAGAGAAACATGCAAATTAACCATCACTCTGCTACACCCAACAACCAATCAGGAAGAATATGCAAATTAGAAGGACAAAGATGGCAACCGCCCAGCTGCTCCAGGCATGGAGTGTCCCGGTGGGACAGGACACCTGCTATGAGAAACATGCAAATTAACCATCACTCTGCTACACCCACCAACCAATCAGGAAGGAATATGCAAATTAGAAGGACAAAGATGGCAACCACCCAGCTGCTCCAGGCATGGAGTGTCCAGGTGGGACAGGACACCTGCTATGAGAGGAAGGTTGGGGGGTGAAGGGATCAAAGGCTGCAGACTCTGGCCATAGCAAAGGCCTGAGTCCTGGGTGCCAAAGGAAAACCTGTGCTAGAAGCCAAGGGAAGGAAGGTCTATTGCACAAATCTCTTCATGCAACGGGCTTCTAAGCTTTATATAATTGTTGAGGTGAAGGAAGGGGGGAAAGGAGTGGGATCAAAATACAGAGAGCATTTCCCAGTGAACCTTGAAACTTGCCCCTCTGAGAAGGCTCACTTACTGTCCCATGCCCTCTCCTGGTGCCAGTTGCTCCCAGCAAATACGAAGAGTGGGGGCAGGGCTCTCAATGTTGATTATGTAACTAATCAGCGAACCTATCTCATAGAGTTCCACTTTCCTACACGTTCCCACAGAGAGTTTAATAAAGAAGGATGGATGATTGGGTAGATGGATGGTGTGGTGAGCAGATGGACATTTATTTTCTTGAATAAAATGTTTATATCTGACTTTTATTTGCAAAAGAATAAAATACTTGGATCAACTACTTCTTTCTGAGTTGCCTCTAGAAGCCAGTGTCTTTCTGGAATTCATCTTGTTGAAGGAACAGGAAGCATTTTGTGTTCCAGCCTCTACTATGCCACCAAGGCCTTCCCACAGATGTGACCTGAGGAATTCACTTAGGATTAGATTTGCCAATTCTTCAGAAGATCACTGAGTGAGCAGGTGACCTGTTTAACTTGTACTTTTTCCAGCAAAACCAAACCTGAGACATTGGTTCCTCAACTGATATTGAGAATTCTGTCATCCGAGCCAACTTAAGATTCAGACATTCCTTCCTCTCGCCCTTTCTTTATGGATGTGAACCACCCACCTTCAAAAAGTAGGGATTTCTCCTTGTTTCATTTCTGACCTGTCTCTCTTGACTTTACTTCTTAATCCAAGCAAACTTTTGTTGAATTAACTAAGGTGAACTTAGGGAACAATTTGAATAAAATAAAATAATATGAACTGAAAAAAATTTATCCAGTTCCAGGCTCTGATGGGGCTCAGGGTGGAGTCAATTTTTATTCGTAATCCTTCTTCATGTCCAATCCGAGTTGGTATGTGGCACCCTCTGAGTGACCCCATAAGAGTCCCCAAGATCCTCAGGCATTGGAAAGACCTCTCCTCACTAACTGCTTTCTGTGGCAGCAAAGCGACCCTCCGGGAATGAGTACATGCTCCACTGAAATATGCATTAAAGAGATTGCTTGGGCTTGCAGGAGGCAGCTGGTCGATGTTTAGCTCTTGCATCCATGTTTCTTTCTTTCTCTCCCTCTCCCTTCCTCTAGCTCTAAAAAGCAATATAAAACACTTTGTTTCCCAAAAAGGGATTGCTTGCTTAAACTATCAAAAATTTAATCTAGTCACTCATTTCCCAAGCATTTCACTTACTAGACCAATCAAGACATCTTCTTATTGTATAAAAATCACAAATGTATAATTATGCTTTCACATGATGGTCACAAATTGTTCTCTCAGAATAATTTATTGGAGGATCAATGGGCAAGATACTAGGTTTTTACCTTTGAGACATATATACTACTAGAGGCCTGGTGCACGGAATTGGTGCACAGGTAAGGTCCCTAGGCCCGGTTGGCAATCAGGGCTGATCTGTGGGTTATCGGCAGGGTGCTTGGGGACTCCCACTGGCACCTGCCTTGGCCAGCCTGGCGCCACCCACTTGCTGGCTCTGCTCCCTGCTGCCGCCGCTGCCAGTTGCTTCTGCCAGTCACCTCCCTCTGCAGGGCAACCTGCGGGGAGATGGGTGACGGGGGCCCGCACTGGCATCCATCTTGGCTGGCATGGGGCCTGTGGGCTAGGGCAGCTCATGCGTTGAGTGTCCTCCCCGTGGTGGTCAGTGTGTGTCATAGTGACCTGTTGTTCTGCTGTTCAGCCAATTTGCATATTAGGCTTTTATTATATAGGATATTTTAGCATACATCTTTTGCCCTCTTCTTACCAGGGATATTTTTTAAAGATCAAGTACTAGATCCCTTGTCTTTTCCTCCTCATATTTTATGTTGACTTACTGGGCTTTAAGGGAGTCTGCTTTTAGACGAGAGTAGGACAGCAAATCTTGCCTCAATGCTGTTTTTTAAAAGCATATTCAGTCCTAAAAGTGAAGTGGGCTCCTTTCTCGCCCTCCTCTAGCTTCTCTTGCAAACCTTTATTTTTCTCATTGGTCAACATGGAGGGAGACTTGCCAGCTCACTACTATGAAACAATGATATTTGCAAAACGAGTGTCGAATGCTGTGCGCTTAGAGATGGCTGCTTAATGAGCTCAAGGGTATTCATTTGCTAAACTTGACCTGCCCAGTGGGTGGATGGGAGATCCCTGGATAAGATGGAGATGGGTGAGGTGAGCAGACAGTGCTGGAGCCATGGAGGGGTTTCTGAATGATGAACTGGATAGCTCAAAAGTCTCTTGCTGTTCCATCTCCGTCCTCCAGGGGGAGTGGAATGGGGAGGCAGAGACGGAGCATCACTAATATATCTGATCCTCTGCTCTGCAGCAGCGGTTCTCAGCCTGTGGGTCGCAACAGGTTGAGAACCACTAGCAGGGTCACCTCAGACCATTGGAAAACAGACATTTACATTACAATTTATAACAGTAGCAAAATTAAAGTTATGAATCGCAATGAAAATAATTTTGTGGTTGGGGGAGAGGTTGAGAACCACTGGTCTAGAGTCACCAGCGTAGAGAGCTGGCACTTGTTAGAGGTTTGCTAAATTCAGAATCGGTGATGAGGCTGTACAAGTCATTGCTTCCAGCAGCGGTAAAGCTTGTCCTTCTCCGCGTCTGACATGGGTGGCGCCTGAAGTGTCTTCCCTCCGTGTCTGGGAGGCCATGGGGGCAGCACCCCACACACTTGGGGCAGAGAACGGGAAGTCCCAGGATACATGGTGAAATGTGGTGCCACTGTTTCCAGACGGCCAGCGGCATGTGCCTACCCGTGCACGCTTTCCTGAGGGTCGGGTCGCCATCATAAGGAGAGCGATGGCTTGTGGGGGTCCTGAATGCTCTTTGGACGGGGTCGAGTGCCCTTTGACAATGCAGCAGGCACAGACACACAGTGCTGTCTGCAACAAGGGCGCCGTGGTGCCGGTCCTGGAGGTGAGGAAATACCTTCTCATTGTGCTCATCAGAGGCAGCCAGCCAGGACCTGCGCCCTTCATGCGACCATGCCCACACGCCAGGCATGAGTCGTCATGGGCGGGCTAGCGAAAGCTTTGTCACTTCTATCGACGTCCCAGGAACCAACTGCTAACTCTGTCCATGACCTCTGCTGTTTTTCTATTCTCTGTTTCATTCCTCTCCTCTCTGTTCTTTATTTCTCTATTTTGTCTGCTGGCTCTGGGTGTAGTGTGCTTTTCTGCGAGCTTCTTAAAGCAGAATTAGTTTATTGATTTGAAATCTCTTTAATAGAGGTGTTTACAGCTACGATTAAATATAATTTCCTCCCGAGCACTGCTCTCGCTGCACCCAGACTTTGCCATGCGGTGTTTTCATTTCCATTCAGCTCGGAGTACTTTTTAATTTCCCTCGTGGTTTCTTCTTTAGCCACTGGTTGTTTATGAGTGTCTAGTCTACACAGAGTGTGTGAATTTCCCAGTTTCTCATGTATGGCTGTCTAGATTTAGACATTCTGATCAGAAAAGAGGGTGATGATTTTAATCTTTAAAGTGCACTGAGCTGGGCTGTGTGGGTGGACACGGTGTGCCCTGGACCTCGATCCGTGTGCCCCGGGGAGGAGTGTGGTCTGCTGCTGGTGGGAGCACTGCGGACGCCTCAAACTTGAACAAGGATCTGGGTCTCCAACAGGGTACCCCCAGCACATGAGCTCTGTGTCAACTCCCCAAACCAATAGCAATAATTCTCTTTTCTATTTGCAAAGCCACGCTGCTGATTCCAAGTTCATGCCTTCCCGGGCTTGGTTATTAGATAAGTTACATGCCGCTCCAGAACGTCAGTGGAACTTTTTTTTGGAGATTTTCACGTGGGTAGAACTCGGCTCCCTTTCTTCAGTCCATTGGCACTCGCCGCAGGCAGCAGTGCCTCCTTAGAAAACACGGCAGGAATGCACGAGTGAAGGGCCATCGACCCACAGAGGACGCCGGGCAGGGGCTGTTGAGCTGGGAGGTGTGCCATTCAGTCTCATCAGCTAAAACTGGTGACTTTTGAAATTCTTCTTGGTCAGCAAACTCATTAGTCAACAGAGCCAAATACCAACAGCACAAGTATTGAAATTTTTTTTGAGAGCCACAGTTTTTAAACTTAAACTTCTTCTAACGTCACTTCTTCAAAATAGACTCGCCCAGGCCGTGGTATGTTGTGGAAGAGCCACACTCAAGGGGCCAAAGAGTCGCATGTGGCTTGAGAGTTAGCAAAACTCTCTAGAAGTTGTCAACTTGTACACGTTTTGGTAGATTAAACATAAACCAGTGAAATAAAGCTATGCTGGATTGATATAAGGAAAATGACTGAGTAAAGTGACCACAGAGTTTCTCATCCAAATGGGGCAGGGGAAGGGGCGGGAGTTATGAACATTCTGGTCAAGGCAACTGACACCAACTTGGCCAGGGCTGGGAGGAGCCAGGGCTGGGAGGAGCCAGGGCTGGGAGGAGCCAGGGCTGGGAGAAGGCAGAAAGGGTCAAGGCTGGGGGCAGTTAGGAGTCAGGGCTGGGAGCAGTGGGAGTGTGTTGTCACTTGGTGGAGATGTCTCACTTTCCAGGGATTTGGGGCACATCTTCCCTGCCCTGAACCGGGAGGGACCAGGAGGCTGTGCCCTCAGTGGATCACCCAAACATGTCCTCGGATTTCCTTGCCAAAAACAATGTGGGTGTTGTTCTCAGCAGATCCCCTTGCATTTTTTTTAATCCTCACCTGAGAGTAATTTTCCACTGTAGTTTAGAGAGAGTAGAAGAGAGAGGGAAAAACAGAGAAATATATCAATGTGAGAGAAACACATTGATTAGTTGCCCAACCAGGGCTTGGGCCAGGAAGGAGTCTACAGCCGAGGTAGCTGACCTTGACCAGAATCGAACCTGTGACCCTTCGGTCCTCAGGCCCACACTCTGTCCATTGAGGCACACCGGCCAAGGCTCCCCTCACAGTTGTGTGCATAAGTGTGAGAGGCCTGCTTTTCCCGCCCTCCTTCACCGCGGGCTCCAGGCTTTGCCTGCAGTGGCACCTGGGGACCTGGTCGCAGTGTGCTTCGTGCAGAACTGTGACTCTCCCACCTGGCGAAGGTGTGAAGGTGTTTTTTAAAAAGGAATCTGTATGCCAGAGACCCGCCTCTGCAAGCCCTCGACTGAGAGCGCGCAGTCAGATTGAACATAATCACCGTCTGCGTGCTCCTTTGGAATTGGACTGCCTATGTCTGACCCTCTGAAGGTGGAAGATTACTCGGCATGCTAATTTTCCAATCACGTCACCTGCATTGCTGTGGTTGGGCTGGGTTTGGTAGGTGCTGGTTGATGTTGTTTGAAAGCGATTAAATGCATTTCTGCAAGCCAAAAGCCAGCACCAAAGCGCGTTCCCCAGCGGCCAGGGCATGAAGAAAACGCTTGCTAAGGGAAGCAAGATGTCAGATATCACACGTCTTTCCCATGCCAGGAGCACATGGCACTTATTTAAGCTACAGATAAAAAAAACTAATGACCATCTTTGATGAGGAAATTGATTCATAAAAGGGCTTGGCTCACTTGGAAGGGGTGCCAGCGTGTCACTTGGGGAGCAGCTGGTGCCTGAGGTGTGGGCGCAGGGCCCCTGTGCAGTCCGCTGTGTCCCTGTATCCAGGACTGGGTCTGGGTTGTCTCCTGCCGCCTGCCAGGCTGTGCTGTGGGGGCGGAGAGGGACCAGGGACTGGCAGAGCCCCAGAAACAGCTCTTCCCAGAGTGGGCAGAAGCCATTCCCTCCATCGGCACAGGCCCCTGTCCTATGGAAGACTCCGCAGGCCTCGGGCCTGTTCCAGAGGCCAGGGCTCAGCTGTGGGTGGTGGGAGGGAGAGACAGGAGGGGGGGCAGGGGACAGCAGGGAGGAGGGGAGGCCAGGGCTTAGCCATGGGGAGGAAGGGGACACAAGGGAGAAGGGGCGGAGGCCAGGGCTCAGCTGTGGGGAGTGGAGGGAGGAAGGGGATAAGAGGGAGACAGGAGACTGTGGAGTAAGAGACACAGAAGGACACAACAGGGCTCATATGACAGCTCAGGGTCAGCAGCCCCACTGCCCACCTCCCCGCTGGCCTTGACAGACGCCCATTCATGGTGGTCCCTCCCTCCGGACATTGATTTAAGTGCATGGACCTTTACTCCAGGAAGAGGCTCCGGAGTGCCCTGAGGGACCGTCACTCCTGCACGCTGTGGACTGTGGCTCCGGAAGGAGATCTGGGACACCGACTAGCAGCCCGGCCTCCCTGTAGTCACACAGCCAAAGGCAGCCTGAGTCTGGACAGTGTGCCTGCTGGATCCACCGTGACGGAGGCCAGGCTCCTGGTCTGGCCCCAGCAGGGGGACCCACACAGGCTCCCCAGCAGGGAGGGTAGGAGTAGGAGGTGGCAGTGGGATGCTGCTTCCTCTTTACCTGGATGGCGACATCGATCTTCATCAGGGATCTTTAAAAACCCACTCCCCCTGTCCCCACAGAAGCCTGCACAGCTCTATCTCTCCGTGTGCTGTATTTAGCATTGTCCCAACCCGGCGATCGGTGGTCACGAACCGTGCCTGAGAGCGAGCGAGGTGGCGGAAGCTGGAAGGTCCATGATGGACGTGTCCTCCGGTCTGTTCCTGGGAGTCCCCGTAGCTGAGGGCTCAGCAGGCAGCAGACCTTGCCAAGCCCTCCGTGGGCCAGAGCCGCTGACCTGGGCCTGGGAGCTGCTCCTACTGTCCCGGGGTCCGGACGTGGCTCCCTGGGGCCTGGATGGTTGGTGTCAAACTTGTGGGCTCGGGTTCTGGTGGTTCTGTCTATGTGCTTGTTTGGATGTTGAAATCTGAGGAGTGGTGTTCCTTGGTGGAGATTGAGCTGCCGAGTGGAAGCGACAGATGGCCCAACAGGCAAGTCCAAGAACACGTCCAGACTTCCAGGCGCCGTCACCAGGCAGATGCCCAGAGCAGAGCGGGCTGCTGGGACGTGGCAGGGCAGCTGGGAGCCAGTTGCCCAGGACCATGTCTGGGCCAGGTGTTTTCAGGTCTTCCTGGGACTGGTTTCCCGTAGAAGAAGCTAGAGTCGCCATGAACACGCATGGGGCCGCATGTCCTGATGTCAATCGGGCAGTAGGTTGACCCTCCTGGGTCTCATCTTTAAGACTTTGGGGTGTGAGCACTGGCCGGGCCTGTGGCTCAGTTGGTTGAGCGTTGCCCCATGCACAGAAGGGTAGACGGTTAGATTTCCTGTCAGGGCACATGATCCGGTTGCGGGATCAAACTGATTGACGTTTCTCACGTCGGTTTCTCTTTCTCTCCCTTTTCCCTTCCTCTCTCTCTAAAACCAATAAAACTATATATTTTAAAAGGTGGGGGAGGGTTAGACTCTACTTCCCACCAGGCCCACAGTGTGATGTTCTGTGAGGAAAAGACCACAAAAAGATGAGGAGTCCCGGGTTTTGCACAATTAAACGTACTTATTTATCCTGACTTAGACCCTCTTTGCAGCTGTCGTGAAACAGGAAGCTCTCCGAGTGGAGGCCCCTGTGGTGGCCCCCGACGCCTTGCGTCAGAGTGTCCATGGCGGCTGATGGGGCACAAGACCAGAGACTGGGGTAGGTAAGCCACAGGGAGGACCCCTGGCCTTTCCTTCCAGCCGCTCTGACTGTGACAGAGGAGCCTGATGGGGAGTTCGAGGGCGGAGGTCCTCCCCCATCAAGGTGAAGCTCAAGGTTACAGTCAGGCCCCTCTGGAAACAGTGCCCTCCCCCCGCTGTGCCCTGGCTTCCGTTCGTAGCTGGAATGTGCAGCAGTAAGTACCCAAGTCTGGCTGGGAATACTGGACTCGCAGTGTCTGAGGAAATTGGTAATTGGTACGGTGAGGCTTCTCGTCCTGATTACAGCGAGAGGAGCTAACCCTGTCTGTGGGGATAGAGTGGGAGCGTTGCTCATTATGTAAATGAAGGTAGCGCAAGGAAATAAAATATTTTGAAGAGGTGCCCTTAGGACTCTGGCTCAGACGTGTCTGGTGTGGAGCCAGTCAAGGAGAAAGGGATCAGACGCTGCTGCAATTTTATATAAATTTAATTATAATAGAAATGAGTTCAAGGCATGGATTACAGACTCCTCTGAAGAGTTAGACGTGAGCCTGAGAATATATAAATATTTTTATATACACACACTTCTTTTTCTTCCAATAAATAAAGCACAGTATCCCTGAAGGAAAGATATGTGGCAAGCTAAAGTGTTTTGCAAGTTGGAGTCAGGCCTTAGTCACTTTTCCCTAACTTTAACCTGGACTTCTATCTGGTCACCATGTGCACTGGACAGAATTGTAACCTCACATGTCCATCACCTCATGTCAGTGGGTGGAAGCTATGGCTGGCTTTACCTGAACTGACTAGGGGTCTCCTTGGCTCAATAAAAATATTCTCTGTCCATCAGGCGGGTTTGATGTCGCCCAAGGAAAGGAGACGGCAGTGATGGAGTGAGACCCAGCACGCACCTTGACTCAGCCCTGGAATCACAGTGTGACAGGACACGGCATCCTCATTGTCCCACATCAGCAAACTAGGCATACTGCGGTGCACGTGTACCCCTCCTGTGCCTTCCCCAGGCCTCTGCTCTGCAGTCCCCTCGTCCCCTGGAGTGCCTCCCCCCCTCCCTCCACGGTTCCCATGGCCACTCTCCTCCTCAGGCCCTCCTCCATTCAGTCATCTTGTCCCTTTTCAAATAGCATTTTGATAACTTTCCTGATGAGCATTATAAGTCCAGAACCAAAGAGAGAAAGCAGATGAAGGATATCACCCGTCTCCAGGCACTCTCCAGTGGCGTCCATCTCACTCTGCGTCAGAGAGAGATTTAATGTCTTTGGCGGGCTCCCATGGCCTTAATGATCAAGTCTACACCCCTCAGTCAGCAAGAGTGAGTCTTCCTTTAGTTGGTCCCAACCATCGGCCTCATTCCTCACCGTGCCACCCGCACACGCACACACAAACCAAATGACACAGCTCGCTACTCAGGCCTGCACTGTGCATCAGCGTGTGTGCCTTCTGTTCCACGTTCTTCTCTTTTCCCGGGATGATTTCCTCTCACTTCTCTGCAGGCAGAGACATTGCTCACCGCCCAGGTCCCAGCTGCTCTCCTCTGGGGAATGGTCCTCCCTCCTCTGTGTCCACGTGGTGCCATGCACAGCACAGTGCTCACCCGCATCTTCTTCCTGGGAGCCCTGGACAGAGAGACAGACAGACACACACCCAGAACATAGTAATTATCCTCATCATCACATATAAATGGAGCCCCGGGGCAGGAGTGTTTAGGTTCCTTCAAATGGTATCTTATTTCATGGTTATAGATGTCATTTATCATGCCTCACAGATAAAGAAATAGGTTCAATGAGGTGAAATGCTACCCCCAAGTTTACACCTCGAGCCAGCTGCAGCTCTGGAGTGACTTCCTTCCCGCTTTCTCCCATTGCGTGGCCTGCGAGGGTCCGTCCACCTGCTTGTGACCACAGAAGGTTCTGGAGTAGAAACAGAGCTTCTTGTCAGGAGCGTTCTCTCTTAGAAGATGTTAGACACTTCATGGGGACAGAGGACAGATTGCCAGGCCACATGGCTCCCGAGCCAGAGAGAGGAGAGAAGTGAGATGTTTTCTACGGTCGACACAGGATGACACCAGGCAAACACCAAGCATAATCCCGAGGGGAGAGGCCAAAGAGATTACTCTCCTTCACCTTCCTGACGCCATTATCTTTTACAATTTGGAGTCCATCAGAGTAGATAAAGCAGGAAAAATCTGGGTCTTAACAAAAAATGATGGGGCGTGACGGTGGCAGGTTCCCGCTGAATCTGGGACAGAGTTGGTTTCTCAGTAATGGCTTTTGAATCTGTGTGACCACTGATCTTACACTTTCATCCGCGCAGTGACTCACTCTCCAGCCCAGACATGGCATTGTCCCAGGAAGCACCCGTGGGACCACGCCTGTTGTCCCCAGGCTGCGTGGGCCTCCCATTGCCTCTGCTAATTAAGTCCACACCTCCGCTCAGCAGCTGCCCACCCGCCTGGGGAATTTCCAGCCCCAGAGTTTATGGAATCTCAAGCCTGGAAGTTCAAAACCAGGAATTCTGTTTCACACTGGGCTGCATTGCTGTATTTAGCACTATTCCCTCCGTCAGGGCAGGTTAGCTGTGCATCAGAGAGACCCGTGATTTCCATATATCTCCCAAGGCAGCTCCCAGGATGCAACAAAACATTTCTCTCTTTCCCTCCTGACGAAAGCGCTCGGGACCATCCTGGCCGGGGCTGCTGTGACCTTCATTCCTCCTCTCACGGGCACAGCCGTGTACGTGACCCGGACGTAAATGGACAGTGCCTGTGGTCTGCAGGGGGACCCCTGTGGCTTCCTCCCAAAGCACTGGGCCGTCTTCACCTCCCGTGCAGGCCAGCGGCGCCGCGGCCCTGGCATTGTCCCCGACGCGGCACCGGGACCCGCTCTCCAGCCCAGGGTCCGTCAGGAAAGAAGCAGACAAGTGGTCAGCGTCTTTGTGAACAGAGAGTGATGTCCCGCGTCACTCACATCTTGGAGGCCATCAAAAGCTCGCCTGCCCACCAGCCGGGGCCTGTGACTCTCAGCCCAGGTGTTCCTGGTGTGGTGCCCACGGACACGGCTCTCCGGGAAGATGTTCTTTGGAAAAGCTCCAGCTGCTGAAGCTTGAGAGAAGCCTGTGTCAGCAGGTAACTCCCTGGCATGGACCCCGAGAGAGAGGAGTTATGTGCCAGCCCAGCTCTCCTGGAAGCTCAGGTCCACAGGACACGCCACCCCGTGACTTGTCAACAATGGCCATGGTTGTCACTTGGGCTGTTGGCTGTGAGGATGGATACTGGTCCCTCTGGACACAGCACATTGGTCAGCCTTGTCCCAGCCCAGCCCTGTGACAGCACAGGTGGGAAGGAGAACATGTCAGCACGAGTTTCGGGGCTCCTGCTGCTGAACTGCCAGTTGGGGCACTTCCTTCCTAAACCAGCTGCTTATTGGTATTAACTGGACAAGGCAGCCCTCGCTGGGAACCCAGGCCAGCACGGGTCACCTTCAGGCCGGGCAGGTGGTGAAAGGAGTGGACATCGCCCAGCAAACGCCTGACCCTCGGGTCCGGCAGGGAAAGTGTCAGTTTCCTGGGAAACACCTCCTGCCAGGGCCCTGGCAGCCCGATTACTGGGAATTCCTTGTCCTTCTCTAACAAAAGGAGCCCCTCTGTCTCCCAAGGGAAGAGGAAGGGGTATGGCCCAACTCCTGGGGTTCTCAGACAGGGGCAGGGTGGAGGGAACCCTACCCCACCAGTGATTCCATCCCAAGGAGCCAGTGAGGTGCTCTGACCCAGCTTCCACCCCTGCCTATTGCACCACCCGATCCCCATCACCCATCTGCCGCTGCTTCCTCTCACAACCGCAAGGACGTCTCCTTCACATCCCCTTCTTCCCCCAACACTGCACGCACCTTCTTGTGGGCGCCACAGCCAGCTGGCCTGGGAGAGAGAATGGCATTGGCCTTGGCAAAGGAGAGACAGATAGAGATGCTCCTCTGATGACATCTGTCTGTCCTGTCTCATGGTCCTGAGCTCCTCCCGTCTCACCACCCAGCAGACCAAGTTCACACCAAATACCTGCTGGTTTCCAGTCAGGTTGCTGGACCTTCTGAGCTCTAGGAGTGAGCAGGGGCAGAGAGCCCTGCGAAGGTGCAAGTGTCAAGGAGCAGCCTGAGGGGCAATAGCCGTTGGACTCCCCCAGCATATGAGTGAGATCTGGTGGGAGTTGCTTCCTCACCCTCTCCACCACTCTTCTTTGATTTTTTTTAAAAAAATTATTGATTTTTATAGAGAGATGAAGGGAGGAAAGAAATGTTGACCATCTATCTTCTGCACACCCCCTACCAGGGATCAGCCCACAACCCAGACATGTGCCCTGACCGGGAATCGAACTGGCCATGCCCAACCAACTGAGCCACACCGGCCAGGGCCACTGAGCATGCTCTGAGGAGCCCACTGCAGGTTTGAGGACCCCATGAAAGCTCCATTTACCCAACCAGAGAGCTCTTCCTTTATATTCGCTTTTAAGAAAAAGCCCCCTTGACCGAACAACCACGATGCTGTTAGCACACATGAACCCACACATTAGAAAAGAGAGCCCAAATATCCCAAGGTAATCCATTGATCCACATGGAGTTTGCTCTGGAGGGCTATGTAAGATGATCATGTAAACACGAGTAACCCTGACCGGAGTGTGGTGCACGCCGCGTGCCAAGGGCACGCCCGGGAGCTGACTTTGGGAACCTTTGAAATACCAGAGGGACTCAGCCTGCAAGGATTTCTTTAAAAATGCTGGCACGTACGCAGTAACGTGAACTATTTCCCTAGAGTGATCTGAATCCGAGTTTTAGAAACAATTTTTAAAGGCTCCTTTCTAATAATAACAACATGATTAACCACAATGATTGGAGAATTGCCTCAGAACGTTTTTGAAAACAGGCAGGACATAAATAAATCAGCAGCATTAAATGAATCGCTGTGGCTTTGTGACCTTCCGGTTCTCAGGTTTCTATGCATCGAATTTGAGGCTGATCCCTCTAAGTCATCTCTGAGGCCTCTTCGATGTAGAATTCTATGGATTTTCTGCGAATCCAGGTTACGCTGGAGGCCAGGTGGTTTTATTCGTTGACAAAGTAGATTCCACTTTGCTGTCGAGTTCAGGGAGCTGGGAGGACAGTGTCATGGCCAGGCTCCGAAGGACTCCAGGTTGTTCACGGACAAACCCTCACATCCGGGGACTCTGCCGGCTACTTCTGGCCACACACCCATGTCCTGACTGCGTGCCGACAGTGGCGTTCCGTTTTAGGAAGCTGCAGTGAGTCCTCTTCGAAGAGCTCAGTTTGTTGCTTTCTGACAAATTAGGGTTTCATACACACTTCCTCTGAGAAAGTGCAGTTTGCTGTGAAAACATCAAATGTGTTCTGACTTTCCTCACTTGTTCCCCCCGTGCGATGGGCACAGTGAGGATCTACATTGCTCACGCTGAGCTTCGGAGACACCAGCTAACTCAGTGTGTTTCCTGCGCTAGCCCCGTGACCCAGCACCGTGCAGGCACACAGTCGTGCTTGGTAGATATTATTTGAATGAATGAATGAATGAATGAATGAGGTAGGTTTCTAAATTCCTTTGGGGCTCATATGTATTTGCAACGCTTCCATTGCTTCCGCTTGGATTAGGGGGAACCTTTACAAACGTGACAGCTGGTGTTCCCCACAGCCCACATGGCCAGGCCTCCTAACGGGAGACGGAACCACACTGGCGCTAATTAGGGTTTCTGTCCAGGACCATTTACAGCAAGTGAAGTGGCTTCTCCTTTATGTCACAAAAAGACACCCTCAACAGAATGTGCCTCAGTGGGCTCAGCAAGAGGACCAGGTTCATGGCACCCCAAAAGAAGAATAGCTTAGGATGAGCACGGGACCAGAGAAATCGTTCCTTTGGGCTTAGCGCAATGATGGGCTCATGTTACAAATGGGATTGGATTGTGCTTACTGGCTGTGTGCTTGCAGCACAGAAAATAAAAATAGCTAAACCGAAGCTCTGAGCGAGGTGTTGAAGGACTCTAGTTGAGTTTATGCAATTAATTAGGCACCACCTACTCAGAATGCATGCTTACCTGTGGCTTAGAACTGAAAGATGCCTTCCTCCAAGGAAATGTACAAAGATTACCACGAGACAAATGGATAAAGACCTCACCCTAACTCATTCCTCGTGTACTCAATTAAGAGGTTTATGTAAGTGTTACGGGTCTTTATTTCCAAGCAAATTATTAGAAGGTTTGGATTTGAGTGAGATTAGCACAAAGCACTGGATGATGGGTAAGATACTAGTGTACAGTTGGCATTTGCTATCTGACTTGGTTTGAGATTTGTGTTTCCGAGCTGAACATAAAAATCCATGATCAGGTTAGCAGGGAATACAGATGGAACTAAAGACAGTGCTTTGCTTATTGTTCATAGCATGTTGTTTGATATATGTGCAAAAGCACATGTTTCTGAGATCGGGACAATGGTTCTAAAAGCTCCTCATTATGTTACCGGGAAACCCCGGTGGGCTCGGGCCGCCTGTCGCCGTGCCCAATAAGGAAGGCAGGGTGAATCTTGTGAGGCATTTATTGAGAAGGCCAGCCAACCAAGAAGACAGCGCGCTTACAAGCACCAAGTCCTGCCTCCACCGCAGGGTCCAGGGCACAGGATCATAAAGGGGAAGGGACCAGGGAACAGACATCAGCTATTGTCATCAGGCGATGAGATGAAGTTGATGAGATGATATTGACAAGACTCCTGGTGGGTCGGTCCGACTCTGCTTATCAGTTCTGCTTGCTGGACTCACAGCTGAGTCACCTCAATCGTTTAGCACAGGCCTTGAAAAGGAAACTTGGGAAAAACTTACCCCTCTTCACATAAGTATATGTGTTCTAAGACTTAAAATAATATGGTTATTTTTCAGATTAATTCAGATGTTCTATCTACCAGGTTATAGGTACCCCTGTCAATGACACCTCACCTTTAAGACCCAATATTCAATATATTTGTAGTGATGCATATATTGTTCTCTTCCTACTAAAATGAACACACCGTTCACTAACTTTGACCGGACCTCCATTGTTATTTATCACATTGGCAATGTCTATTCATAGAACCGATAAACTTACAGAAAGTAAATGATTGATCTGTGCCCCTTATCACTGGAATCATTACTTAGGTTTTTGCATTTTTCTAATCACTTTTATGAAGTGAGCCAAATGTGAAAATAAAAGTCACATGAGAACTATGGCCCTGGTGGGGGGCTCAGTTAGTTGGGGGTCTTCGATGCACCAAAAGGCTGCCAGTCAGTTCCCAGTCAGGGCGCATGCCTGGATTTGGGGCTTGATCCCCAGGAGGGAGCAGCTGATCAATATTTCTTCCTCATTGATGTTTCTGTCGCCCTTCCTCTCTCTTTAAAAAATCAATTAAAATATTAAAAACTATAAAAACATCAATAAAAACAAGCACATATGTGGGATGCAGGAAAGGATGCTGCTCAGAAGGACCTGCTGCCGGGGACAGACAGCACCACAGCACACACTCCTTCGCTGCCATGAACGTGATTTTGCACCTAAATGTACTCAGGAACGGTGGCTCCAAGGTCAGAGGAACCCTCCAGAGCATGTTCCTCTCTGGCATCTATTAAATGCCCGTCGGTACCTGCGGGTGTGAGGAGGCGTGGGCTAGTTGTGGGGGCTCTGTGGGCGCTGTGCTGGCCCCGTGGAAGGAGACAGAGGCTGGGCCGCTCCCCCAGGGGTCAACCTGCCATCCAGGGGGGACGTTCCCTGGGTGCCAGACGCATCTACATCTGCTCTGGCTGGCTGCTCGCCATTCTTGGAAGTTCTGTGTCAGGCCTCCTGGGATTACACCCTGGAGGGGACAGGGCACGTTGAGTGGTCACAGGGGGTCACGCTGTCGGGAGACTAGAGCTTCTGAGCGGAGGTGATGGGAGTGAAGTTCAGCTCTCAAGTAAGCTTAGGAGCAGTTCCAATGTTATTTCCCTGTAAGAGGTGTTCCAGGAGGAAAACATGGGAAAGGCAGACAATCAAGTGAGTTCAGACAAGTGACCTCTGACCTGATCACTCCAAGATGCTCGCTGTTAATGCAGCAGCTCCTCCTCCTGGGATTTCCTGGGCGCTTTGTGGTGTGTGCCTTCCTGAGCTCCATCTATTCATGCGTGTAAACCCACTTTCTTTACAAAAGGGTGCCACTTTGTGCTGCCACCTGTCCTTCTGCACAGAAATAAATCATGAACATGGTTTCGTGTCACTGACCACACACCTGTCACCATTCCTATGGCTGCTGGGCACTCACTGGGGCTGCAGCTGGTAGTTTACCTCCTGGGTAGTCGCCAACATCAGCAGTGCTGAGACTAGCTGCCTGTGTGAGCACCGTGGCACATTGGTTAAGGTTTCCTGGTCAGGCGTGCAGCCTGGCGCTACTGCCTGTGGGCGTGGCTCCTAGGCTTGGCTCCAAACCATTTGACCTTCCAAAGGGAGACCACTGGGTGGGCAGACGTCATGCCAGGAGCCCTTTGTAGGCAGAGTTTTCCCTGACTGGTCCCTGAGGGCAGGTGGAGAGTGCCTGGGAGAAAACAGGGCTGCAGTCTGACAGTGGTCAGGAAGCACAGTGGTCAGGGCAAGCAGCACTCTCTCCTGCACGATCTGCCTGAGCTTGCAAAGGTCGTCTATTCCCACAAGTGCGTCTGCCTCAGACTTCCCAGACTCAGGAAGTCACTGACCTCTGACCGTCTTCCCAGGAGCCGGGGCCCACCTGGCGGGTACGGTGAACACTGCCGTGGAAACATCCCCTTACGGCGGGGCGCTGGTTATGGGAAGCACAGAGAGCCAGGAGAGTGCCCCACAGCCACCTACCATCACCTGCTTGGCTGTCGCTGCTGAGTGCCGATGAAGAATGCGGGGACAGCCATAGAGGTCGTACCCAGATCCAGGGCACACCCCACTTTGGAGCCACTGGCGTTTCTAGCACAAACAGCGGGCTCATTTCAGAAGGCAGAAAGGTGACTTGGAACATAGCTTAAAGGCAGAGAGTTAATTAATCCTAAACCTACTTCCCTTTGTCATCTTGGCAATGAAATTACTATCCTAATACAAGAGGCCTTGCTAACATTCTCTCAGCCCTGGGGGAGAGGGGATGCCAAAACTTGTAGAAGCCATCTAACCTCAGGAAGTTTCCATTTCTGAAGGTGACCATGCATAAGCAAGTGCCTGCTCTCACAGAGTGAGGATCCTCATGGCTTTAAACCACTGAAGGCCAGTCTACTGAGGAGAAGTGGTCACCCAGCCGGGCCCCGGCTCCCTCTGCCCACCTTTCTGTGGCGGCAGTGCGTGAATGGCCCTGAGTCTTCAGGCTGGCGTCCTTTGCTCTTTGCCTCATCCGTGACCTTGCTCCTGTGCTCCACTCTGGGACCCTCCCCAGCTGTCCTGGGTACGTGTCATCCCTCAGTACCCCTGGAGGAGGCACCAGTGAGAATTTGCTGCTCTCTGCTCCCCACCTTCCTTCAGTTCTTCTGGTTGGAATTCAGGATCAAATCCCAGAGGGGGAGTTCTGCGCTCCTGGCCCTGACACCCAGGGAGGTCCCATCACTGGCGTAGTTATCAGCAGGGGTTCCCTGGGGCTCCCTCAGAGCCGGGGGGGGAATCAGCCAGCAGGGCTCTGTGGGCCCGTTTCCTTTATCTCTCCTTCCATAAGTAGATAAACGGATGTAACTGTCCACAAGGTGGGTTTCCTACGAACAAGTTTTTATTTTTCAACTTTGTTGTTGTAAGTATTACATGTGTCTCCTTTCTTCTCCATTGACTGCTTATAGCCTGCCCCGCCCTCCACCCCAGGCCTTCACCACCTACTGTCTATGAACATGGGTTATGCATGGTTCAGCTTCTGCATAAATGAGCGAATGAAATAGTGCTCGCTCATGTGGCCTTCCCTCTGAGGTCCCACGTCTTGTCTATGCTTCCATGCCTCTGGATTATTTTGTTCGACAGTTTATGTTGTTCATTATATTTCACATATGAGTGAGATCATGTGATACTTGTCTTCCTCTGACTGGCTTATTTCACTTAGCATAATACTCTCCAGGTTCCTCCATGCTGTCTCAAAGGGCAGTTTCATTTTTTTGCATGTATCTGTCCAATTTTCCTAACACCATTTATTGAAGAGACTGTCTTGACTCCATTGTTCGTTTTTGTCTCTTAGGTTAAATATTAATTGAGCATAATGGCATGGGTTGATTTCTGGGTGTCTGTTATGTTCCACTGTTTTATATGTCCTTGTGCCAGTACCAGGCTGTTTTGATTATAGTGTCTCTGTAATATAACGTGATGTCTGGTATATCATTCTTCCAGCTTTGTTCTTTCTTAAGATGGCTGCGACTATTCGGGGTCTTTTTTGGTTTCATATAAATTTTTGAAGTATTTGTTCTAGATATGTGAAATATGCTGTTGGTAATTTAAATAGGGATTGCATTGAATCTATAGATGGCTCTGGGTAGTATGGACATTTTAATGAAATTAATTCTATAATCCATATATTATGTTCTTCCACGTGTTTATATCTTCCTTTCTCTCTTTTTCAATGTACTGTAGTTTTCCGCGTACAGGTCTTTTGCCTCTTTGGTTAAGGTTATTCCTGGGTATCTTAATTTTTTTGTTGCAGTAATAAAATGGGATTATTTGTTTAGTTTCTCTTTCTGAGAATTCATTATTGGTGTGTAAAAATGCCATCAATTTTTGGATATTAATTTTGTATCCTGCAACATTGTCAAATTCCTTTATTAAATCCAGTGGTTTTTTTGGTGGAGTCTTTGGAGTTTCTGTGTACAACTGAACGTGTCTTATAAACCAAAACACAGCACATTTGATAGCTCTTCTAGAGAAAGCCAATGCGCAGCAATAGCAGCCCCATCTTCCCTGAGAGGATCGGGAATTAAGGCATGGAACATTCTCTCTCTCATCCAGGATTTCTTTAAAGAAAGTCAACAAATGGCTGTGTGATTATCTCCATTCCTGTTGAACGTGTCCTCATTTGTTTGACTTAGTATGGCTCTTACATCAATCCTTACCTTTGTTTGACAGCCTCACTGAGGTATAATTTAATTCCACAAACCCACCTTCTACAGGGGACAATTCACTGGTCTTCATTGTACTCCCAGAATTATGCAACAGTCACCTCAATCTTATTGCACCGCATATTCTAACCCAAGACAGGAACGCGACTTCCAATAGCAGCCACTTCTCATTCATCCTTCCTCCAGCTTCTGGCAACTTCTATTTTCTGTCTCTATTTGCCTATTCTGATCATGTCACATAAATGGGATCAGATGACATGTGGTTTTTTGTAACTGGCCTTTTTCACTCAGAAGAATGTTTTAAAGACTTCCATGTTGTAATGCCTCAGAATCTCATTCCTACTTATGGCATAATAATGCCCGATCGCTCAGAAATAACATAACATTTTGCTTATTCACTCATTGGATGGCTGGTCGGTGGATTCCATGTTTGGTTTACTGTGAGAAAGGCTGCAGAAAACAGGCATGCCTAAGGCCTTATGCGAACATGGCCATTGGTTTTATAATGGGCTGTCTGGAGTGACAGGCGTCAAGAAGCCTTGGGGAGGGAGGGAAGCATGAGCTTTTGCACTGAGACCTTTTCTCTAGTAACGATCCTGTGCCGTTCCGTTTCCTCTCTCTCTCTCTTCCTTCCTGTTTTGTTGGTTCATTTACCCAGAAGCTGAACCATGAACATTATTTGCCGGGCACTTTACTAGTTTCTGAAGATGCTTTAATTAGCCATTTTTATGCTTTTAAAAGTGGGTACTTTATTCCTGAGAGAGAACTTTGTAAATTTTAAATGTAAATTGCATTTGAGAATATTGGCACAATCTCCTCTGGCATCAGGCCCTCATTCGGAGTAAGCAATTTCAAGATGCTGGGTTTGGCTCCAGCGGACGCCTCTCCTGGGGTTTTCCGGTCAGTTCGCTTATGTGTGTGTGTGTCTCAGTCTCTCCTGCCCTGGCGTCTCCGGAGCCATCTACTCCGCGGTGTTTTAAAGAAGCTGTTTTCCACTGGGATTGGGCCCATTCGTCCCACTGGTAATTACAGTTCAAGTATCAATCTGCCTGGGTTTGAGGCTTGTTTGTTTCCAGCTGGTCCATCAGAGCAGCTCTGCTAAGAAGCACGCCCGTGGAAGCCCCTGCATGGTGCTGAGGGTTGGCAGAGGCAGGAGGCCTGGCATGTCAGCCCCAGGCATTACCTGAAGGACTTCTGAGGACGTAGATCTTGACCCCTGCCTTGGTCTCCAGAGTCCAACATGCCCATGGGGACAGGTTGAGTGTTGATACGAAGCTTCACGGGTTGGCTCTGATCCTCATTCCTGAGCAAGAGAACTGTTTAGGATTGCAGTCAGAAGTGGGCATCTGCCACTTTACACGAGCCTAGCATGTGCCCCTCCCCAAAGCTGGTGGTCAAAGGTGAGGCCCTATGCGAAGAGGAGGAAGTATTTTAGCAGCAAGCACCTGCCCTCACATGGTGTACACTCTTGTTGGGGCCAGGAGGGCACATACCCATTAGAGACCCAGGTCTATACGTGGAAAATGTCCAAGGACAGAAAGAGACTCCGTGTATAGATGACTAGAGGAAGGAGAGAGCTGTCTGGAGACCCAGTGGTCAAGAGCTCAGTTGGTTAGAGCATCGTCCTGATAGTCCAAGATTGTGGGTTAAATCCCCAGTCAGGGCACATAGGAGAAGCAACCAATGAATGCAAACACATCTGTTTCTCCTTCCCCCTCTTTCTCCTCCCCATCTTTTCCCTCCTCCTCCTCCTCCTCCTCCTCCTCTTTTTCTAAAAGTCAATAACATTTTTAAAATTTTGTTTAAAAAGTAGTCCTGGTGAGAGAGGTGGGCGATGCATTTGCACTTAGAGAAGTGTTCTCTCTAATGAAGATCCGTCCTCCTGCCTGTTCAGTTCGTTCATTCATCCACCAGACAGGGTACATATGGGCAAGGCACCGTGTCTGTTCCAGCGATAACTGGCCTCTTCAATGTGCCACCGTCTACCGGAGGCAGGGACTAGAGCACATGTTTACTTGCATCGGGGACTCACCCCAAAGCCTGGAGTGAAGTGTGGGTGGGGGAAGGTCGCCTGCAGCTTCCCCAGCGAAGGTTCCGGGCATGGGTATGGCTCCACGAGTTTTCTCTCTTCCTTTTCCTGCTGCACACTCTCCTTTAGTGGCCCTGTCCTGGTCCTTCCGCCTGTTTTGTACTTTCTGTCCACCAGCTCATTTTTTTAAATTTACTAGGATAACATTGGTTCATACATTATATAAGTTTCAAGTGTGTATCAGCTCTTACCTATCCTGTACATCCCTGCTCTTTTCCTCAATGTGTCTCATCATTCTGGGGGGACTAATGAAGGGTGACTTCAATAGGAAAATGCACGTGTGGCGTGATCTGCGTGCTGTTGCAGCTGGAGAAACAGTTGGCATTCACAGGCACGTGTGCCCACTGGTCCCTGTACAGATGGGGGGCTGGTGTCCTGTCCGGGGAGGGGAAATGGCCTCTTTCCCACTCAGCACCCCCTTCCCCTGCCAGCAGCCAGTGAGATCTGTGCTCCTGTCTCCCTCCACCTGCTGCCCAGGAGGACCCCCAGTTCTCCTGCCTTCGGTCCGCAGCACACATTGGCCTGATGGGGAAAAATGTTGGAGTTCTGGAAAGACTATAGCTCATGGGAGATTCTAGTTTTTCTCTGCATCCACTCCCACGGGTCAGCTGTTCTCTACAAAACAATGTGAGAATTGTTCTCTACCCTCAGGTCTCCAAATGTACAAGATGAAATAAATATTTCTTTAGGGGTTGAAAGCAAGTTACTCACAAGTTTTTTTGTTAAGGTAGCCTAGCCCATTTCTACACTGGTCAGCAAGAGTCTTGAAGTATCCATTCAGAACCCGAGCCTGTCCTGGACATATGGGGCAATGGAGAAAAGAGGGAGCTGTTGTCCATCAGGATTTTCAAATTAAATTGCATGTGCCCGGCCCTGTGGGTCTCGGTCGGTTGAGTGTCGCCCTGGGCACCAAGAGATTGCTGGTTCGATCCCCAACTAGGACACAGGCCCAGGATGCCAGATCCCCAGGAGGGGCCTCGTGACCTTTGTGTTGACTTAGCAAGAAGAGTCCAGAGTTTTCGTGTTGGTAGGGTGCCCCCTGTTCAGGAACTACCAGCAGAACTGCTTTCCTTTCATCCCCATGAATGCCTGTGAGGTAATTATTATCATCCGTAATTTTTAGAAGAGTAAGCTGGGGCGCACATGAGATTGGCCGTGTGGGCAAAGTCAGGGATTCTGCAGCTGGAACGGTGTAAACTCCTGCTCCTGCCCATGTTGGCCTCGACTTTCTTTGATGCCTGTGGGTCTCGAAGGGCTGTGGGCACAGCGTCTGCCTGGAGCTAGCCTGTGCCGCCCCACATGGGACAGAGGGCCTGGCTCCCACCTGTCAGGTCTCCTGCCTCTTGACAGCACCTTCTGGAGAGTGAAGGTAGGGGGTTGCTACCAGTGACAGCAGGAAGGCTGCCTCATGGAGGAGCAGGGCCACCACAATTAAAACTGCCGCTCTACCCAGAGGTCATGGCGTGGTCCCGAGACAGGCTGTGCAGGCAAGGGGAGGGGAGAGGGGTACACGGAATCGATGAGATACATGAGCTGTTCATCCAGTCCGGGCCCAGGACACTGAGACAGACAGATGCTTCCCCACAGCCAGTGCACGCTAGAGCCAGCTGGTCTACCCTGAGAGGACAAGGCCAGTGGGAAGAAGGTGAAAGAAGCCCTCCACGTAGTCCGGGTCACAGATCTGCCACGGCCGCCTCCTCTGGGCTGAGGAAGAGCCGTCCCCACTGTCGACATCCTCAAAAGCAGACAGAGGCCACGATCGTCACCAACGCCCATGGCTTAGGGGCTGAGGTGAAGCTCGGCCCTTTCCAGAGGTGCGGGTCACAGGCTGATGCAGGCCTTCCAGCCATAGTCTCTCCCGGACCTGAGGTCCTAGGGGGTTTCTAGCATCCTCTGGTTAAACCCTGAGGGAGTTCTCTTTTGTTCTCAGCACACCATTGGCCATTTCCTGCTAGATGAGTGGGGGCTAATGAGTTTGAATGTCAAGAACTCATCTGTAAAGCCGGCCTCTGCTTGAAGCCCAGTACCATCTCCCACTGTAGCCCTCGCCCAGGGGGGCCGGGCATGCGGACAGAACAAAGCCTGGCCCCGAGGAGAGCTGGCTCAGTCCAGGTCCCAGCGGCCAGGGAGCTGGAACATTCTCCAGCCGCACCGCCTTCCTTGGTAATCCCTGGAGAAGAGGCCAAGAGGCCCCGCCCAAACCCAGGGCCTCGGCAGCAGCCCGCCATTCCCTCGTCTTCCCACCCTGTGGATGTGTAATCACACCCGCAAGTGCAAGCAGAGGTGTCCTCGTTATGTAAACTGCAGAGCCTCCGGGAGGGGAATTTCTCTCTTGAGCATATCTTACCCTGTAATTATTTTCTATTTTTATTCTCACTGATACAATGAATGAATCAGGCAAAAAAGAACATTCTCATCTCACAAGGACACGCAGTGGGATCCAGAGGGGTCATGTGACCCCAAAAGGGCCCAAGGTCACATCTCCTTCCCTCTGTCTCCCCTTAGAAAGGCTGTGCCTCCCTCTAACTGAGCCGCTTTGCAAAGTTACTGGGACACCTTCCTCCATTCGTTCGTTCGTTCGTTCGTTCATTCATTCATTCATTCACTCCACATTTAATGAGCACCAGCCAGGGCCCAGGGGCTGTGCAGTCTATTGGAAACAATGCTAGCAAACATAAGCGAGCAGATACAGAAACAAGGAAGTCCGTAGGAGTGATGAGACCCCTGACAAAACGAACTGTTTAAATGCTGACATCACACGTCTTCAGGGGAGCAGGACTGGGCTCTCATCCCCTCGCGTAGCCACGCGTGAGGATGCGAGCCGAGCAGGCCAGGGAGGGCGGAGCCCATCAGGCCTGCGGGTGGTGCAGCTCCCCAGGAGCCCACTGGTGCTTGGCCATAGCAGTGGCCCCTGGCCTTGGGCTGTGGGGAAGGTGTGTTCTGTTTCGGACACAGCTTGGCAGGCTGGCCCAGGCACACTGATCGGCTCTCCTGGAGTTTGGAGGCCACGGGGTTGGAGGCATTAATGGAGACTTTACTTCCAAGTGTATCCTCATTGGGAAATCTATTTTGTTTGTTAAAATGCATCGTGAGGAAGAAACTGTAGCAAAGAGCAGTTTTAGAAGCAGTCTTTGGAGTACATAGATTTCCGTGGGTACGTTAGCATGGCCCTCAAACCCCAATGATTTCAACTCCTTTCGCAGGAGTTTGGCAAACAGTTTGCTTCTTGGCCTGGGCAAAGGCGAGGTCGGCCTGCCTGCGGGCCCAGGCGCAGCCTTCGTCACTGATGAGGAAACTGAGGCGAAAGAGCATGCGCCGCCCTGTTCACAGACCTGCCTGGAGTGTCTGTTTGGGTTGGAACAGTCCTGTGCCACCACGTCTCCATTCCTGCACACCTGTTCTTTGTAGATCTGTCAGAATCCTCCAGTTCAATAACTTATATGTGTGTGTTTCCCTGGAGAAGCTGTTCATTTCCTACTTCTCAAGTTCTGTCTTCCTTGCCCTCTGCCCCTCCCTGCTGCCCCGCCCCCTCCCCTCTTCACCATCTTCATCATCCCAGCTTAGCTCTCCAGTCTCCCTGACTCCACCGCCTCCTCTCCTTCCTTCCTCCATCCCCCACCTCATGTCTGTCTCTGCGAGGCCGAAGTCGATCCTACCTGGACCATTGGACAAGCTTAGAGTTTGATTTTCCAATAAAAAGAGCTCTGAGCCCGGCAGGGCCGTGCCCAGCAGCGCAGCGGCAGTGGCGAGGGAAGGGCGATGGCCTTGGTGGCGGAGGGGAGCCTTTGGCCACATAACTCCGTCCCTCAGCTTCCTCTGGCGAAGGCTGCAGTGGGAGTCAGTTACCCAAGAAAGTGTCACACCTTCCACCTGGCACCTGCGAGGGCAGTCGGGGAGGGAGCCTCTTGGAGTGCTTCCCAGTTGTTCACACTGGAAATGGGAAGCCGGCGGCTGTCCATGTGTGGAAGGGACATGCTGTCGGCTCACCCATGGGATCAGGCCACGCAAGGGAGGGTAGCTCTCCCATGTTAGCTCCCGCAGGACACGGTGGAGAGGGAAGTCAGTGAGAGTGGAAGCGCCTGTCCCTTAAACCCTGGCTTGGTGGGAAGACTGGTCATAGCAGAAATGGTGAGTTTACAGACACGGAGCAGTGACAGGTGGTGGGAGATGACAGGAAGGAAAGCGGGGCCCTGCCCCAGGGTCCTGACGCCCACAGAGCATGTGTGGACTCACTGGAATACAGGATGCTAATGATTGTCCCAGAAACGGGACATTTGTGTATTTACACACGTTTTAAAAGCATCATCTCTGATAGGAATAAACCAGACTGGTCTCCCTCACCTGCTTTGCCCGAGATGCCAGCAGCAGGTGAGCGCTCTGGGACAGGTGCTTGGGGGAGGAGGGGTGGGAATGGACCTTCTTGCCTTTGGCTGTGGAGACTGTGGGGTGCAGAGCGGCGAGGGCATCACACCCAGGGTGAGTCGTCAGCCTCAGGAGGGACATGGCCCCCAGTCCCGGCCCAGGCTCTCCGGACCCCACGCTGCCTGTCACAGCAGCCCCAGCTTGGGCACCGCGGCACTTCAGGTCAGCGAGGGGACACCGCCGGGCGCAGGTCCCGGGAGGAAATGCCGGGGCTTCATGCTACTGGCTCCCACTCCGAATCGCACGTGCTGTCCCTTGAGCTCGGAGCACAGAAGGCCATTCATTGCAGGCAGAGCCTGTCTGTGGACAGCATCCTGCGTCTGCGCAGAGGTGAGCGGTCACAGCGGCCGGGGGCTGGGCACACTGACCCCGCGGCTCTGAAGTGCTCTCACGTGCGGTCGCTGTTGTCTTCCTTCGGCTCGTCGGTTGGGCCCCGACCCCAACGGCACAGACGCAGGAAGGCCCAGAAGTGCAGTGACGGCTCCCCGCCGCCCCAGCAGACACGCGTGTCTCCCTGTCCTGGCGGCTGTAAGGCAGCTCCAGAAGCGCTGGCCCCGGGGCCTGGCTCCAGCCTGTGAGACAGAGGATGTCACAGCCGGAGAGCCCCTTTCTGGAGAGGGTCCCCGCATTCTATGACCACCCTTTCCCGGGAGGCCGGGTCCCAGGCGGGCGGGAGGGGAGGAGGGGCAAAAGCTGCCCCGGACCGGAGACGCGAGCCCTGGGGAGCTGCCTGGTTGTGTGTGTTTGAAGCACGCTGTGACATCCTCTCTGTCTCCCAGCTAGCGACACTCAGTTGCTCGTGTTTCACGGCTTTGCCATCCCTCGAGCCTGTTCACTGAGACCATCTCAGAGAGCCCAGACAAAGTGAAAGGCAGACTCTTTCGTTTATTTAAAAATCAATACGTTGGTAATGTCATTTTCGATACATTTTAAACCAAAATGACATTACAGTTCTAGGTTTCCCAATGGTTCATAAAGATTTGGAATTCCACACGTGGATTCTGATCTCACACCGAAAAGAAACCTTGTGTGTGGAAATGTAAGAAGGTGCAAAGTGCATGGAAAATACAGCCTCCTGACCAAGCGCTGGAGCTAATATTTACGGAGCGTCCACAGCAGCCTTTCCCCCAGAACCGAGGCGGGAACATCCGGGTCTGTGACGGCGCCGTGGATGGCACAGCTCCAGGCACCTGGAAAAATACAGGCGGAGACAGGACCCGCTGTTAAAGCTCTGCGAACTGAGCTGGTGTCAGACCTAGTGTTCTCCCGTCTTGGCCATGATTAATTTTCTGATGTGAGGTTCTCCCAGTCTCTTTCCGGGCTGCACATCCACCATGCCTGCCTTTCAGAAGTCACAGAAACTCAATTCCACATCATTCTTATCAGATCAATTAGATATCCATCAGCCCTTCCTGGGCCGCAGCCCACAGGTCTTAAGAGACTTTACGGGCAACCCAGTGCAGATTCCCTGTTCTCTGACCACCAGGGTTTCTCTCCGCGCACGCTGCTCCCCGCCTGCCCACGGCCCTGCTTCCGGAGCAGCTCTCCCTGCATCTGCTCGGGAACACGCCGCCCCAGGGTCCTTGTGGAACTGTCTCCACCCTGTGCCTGGTTCTCAGTCCTCTCCCTGCCTCTGGCCTCCTCCCCTCTCCCGTGCGCCTTCCAGCACCTTCCTTGACCCACACATGGCGTTCCCCTCGCAACTGCTCTTGGGGCCAGAGGCGAGAAGCGGGGGGCTGCTTGCAGCCTGTGAACCCACTTCCCGGCACCGATGCGCAATGGACCTGCCAAGTGTCCAGGTGAACCCCTCCTTTCTAGCTGTGCCGGCCGGCATCCCTTCCCACCCTCCTTCCTCCTTTCTCGTCTCGGGGGTGTGCTTAAGCTGACCTGCCCAAGTGCCTCTCTGTTCACTCACTGTCCCGGCCTCTAACGCCCTGAGGCTCACACATCCCATAATGAGGAAGCCCAGGAGGAGGACAGGCCGCCCCTGTGTGACCACCAGTGTTCCTTCCCGCTCACAGGCCACTCACCGTCTGTGGCCATGGACACAGCTGTGTGCGGTGAGTGCACGTGAAGTGGGGACAGGTCCCTCCTCTCATAAAAGGTGTCTGAGCGGGGTTACCTCACGTCTCAGTCACCGACCTGCAGCTCCCATGTGCCTGGCGCCCGGCCAGGGACTAAGGACAGGGGCCGTCTCCACCCTGGAGAAGCGCTGGGTTCCGTGGTGTGTGGCCTGTGTCCGGGGCCAGCGGCGGGTAGTGGCATTGAAAGGACACTGGGCTGGGGGCGCCCAGGGCTGGTGCCTGTCTGGCCCCCAGGACCTTCCCCGGGCCTGGCATGGCTGTGCTGGCACAGCAGGTGCTGAATGCCAGGGAGCATCATGCCTGGTAGAGGAGGGTGCCGTGAGCTGTGGCCTGGGCTCCCCGCCCCAGCGCTTCCCCTGGGGGCACTCGGTGTTGGAGGCGGCGCCTGTAACCTCACTCCCAGCAGCCTCAGCATTGCTCAGTGCCACCCAGAAAGCCTGTCTGCCCCTGGGTGCTCTTGGTCAGGAGGCTGTATTTTCAATGCACGAGCTCAGGGGGATGGTAGGCAAAGCTCTGTATCTCTGATCCTTCACCCTCCAGCAGGGACCATGGGTACAGCCTGCCCTCCAGTCTCCAGACACACCTGCCCGTGGCGGGAGCCCCTCAGAGAAGCGAGGCCCTGCTGGTGGGGGACCCTCTGCGAAGCAGGCTGGTGGCTCCTGCCTCTTTCTCAGAGGGAGCGTGAACTTGGACCCAGCCCCTGAGCGGTGGGAAGAGGAAGACGGGGCCCTTTAGAAAGCAATGCCCGTTTGCCCGGGGGCTGGTGTGGGGGCACGGCAGGCACCTCGGCCTCCCCGGTGCCGGAGCGGCTGCACGGTCACCCTGCCCTCTGCTCCCCGGGGGCTGGGGAAGTCGCAGGCTGCTATTGGCTCCCGTGCGAGCAGCCGGCCCTGCGGTCACCGGGAAGCTTGTTAAGAGCGAGTGTCTCAGGTTGCAAGAGCCGGGCACCGGGCGGCCGCCTCAGACTCGCCGGGAGCCGGACCTCTGGCAGCCGCAGCGGAGAGCGGTCTGACCTGCGAGGCAGGAGGACTCCGGGCGGCCCGGGATGAACCGGCTAAAACAATTCTGGAGGGTGAGTAACCCCCTCCCTGGGAAAAAGCCTAACTTTGGGGTGGGGTGGGTGACAGACAGATGTGACCAGCCTTGGAGACTGAGCCCGCCCTGCCCGGTGCCATGCCCGCGGTGTAGGATCCGTCTGCGCTAACCTGCGGCAGGGGCACAGCCTGCTCCCTCTGGGAGCTGACCGAGCGAAGGTGTGCCCCCAGGAGGGCAGCTCAGCCCATGCCCCGGTGGGACTGACTGTGCTTCCGGCCCCGGGCGGCCGGCGGGCTCTGAGCTGAGCCTCTGGGACCGAGCGCGGAGTGTGCCGGCTGTGGGATCCCGAGAATAAGCCTGTCTCTCCGGAGCCCCTTGCGCCCGGAAGGAGGGAAGCTCAGAGAGCCACTGCTCTGTGCTGCCCTAGAAAGCCCTAGAAAAGAGGAGGCCATGGTCACACAGACCTCTCCCAGGCAGCCGCGCTCGGCGGAGCACGGCCGTAATCCGCAGTAATGAGGGATGAGCGCTGGGCTGCCTAACGGAGCGGGTCTGAGCCCCACCGCCGGCCTCTCCCGGGAAGGGGGCGCAGCCGTGAGAATCCGCATTTTCAGCGTCAGATCTCGGTTCAGAGCAACA
Source organism: Pipistrellus nathusii (assembly GCA_963693515.1). Classification (NCBI taxonomy): domain Eukaryota; kingdom Metazoa; phylum Chordata; class Mammalia; order Chiroptera; family Vespertilionidae; genus Pipistrellus; species Pipistrellus nathusii. The sequence continues at coordinate 2,442,426 of OY882868.1, read as the reverse complement.
AGTAGATAATTCTTTCCTGTGCGGCCACGGGGATCATGCGGGAGGTGGGTGTCTGCCTGCTCCGGCATCAGCGTGTCTGGCGTCTGGGGGGGAAGGAACGACCCCGAAGCTGATTCCCAGGGACCCCGCCCCCAGCACACCACGCAGAACGGGAAAACCAGTACAGCGCGGCGAAGCTTCTTCGGTGCATTTATTAAATCGATTGGGCCGTTAGTTAATGGAATCGTGCCGGTTGCAGGTGCACAGCTCTGTACACGCCATCTGTATTCGCACTGCGTGTTCACCACCCCGCTCAGGTCTCCTCCATCACCACTCATCCCCTTTACCTCTCACCTCCTCCCGCCCCAGTCACCTGGCAGTCACTGCCCTGAGTCTGTCCCTTCACCCTCTCCCCACCCCGCCTCCCCCAGCTAAAACCACGGTCACGTTCCCTCCCGCTGTGGTTGATAATGTGCTGGTGTTGCACCCATTGGGCTTCACCGGATGGCTGCCTAGCAGGCGGGTGGGGCACTGGTCGATCTGCGGCAGGTGAACTGCCTGGGGTCGTGGACGAGGCCTCGGCTAAGGCTATGACGTTCTCCGTCAGTTCCTGAGGGAGCCCTCTGAGTCCGTGTTTGGACTGATGATGTTCATTGGTGAGTTTGCCGGTAATTTGGAAATTACTTCTTAAGCAAAGATCTACATTCAACTGAGCAGAACAAAAGTAATTTCTTCTCCAAGTGAAGCCGGTGTGTGATACAGAAACGGGTGTTTCGTCTGATTAAACAGGAGCATAGACAGCCTGTAAGCATGACAGGCTGGAGCAGACTGAGGGGCTGCACTGCGGGCTGAAGGCCCCGGCCCCGCCCTGTGTTCCCGGCCAGCCTCCCGAGCCCGCCCCGTGCCGAGCACCCTTCGTTTCCTGTAAACGGACTCTGTGCTCGCAGCTCTGAGATCAAATGTGAGCACCTGCAGCACAGGTGTCTGGCCAGATGGAGCCTGAGAAGGTCTGGGCTCATTGGTGAGTGAGGGGCTCTGAGAACAGGCTGTCAGGGGCTGAGAACAGTCTGCTGAGATCACCCTCAGACCGAGAGTTCCTCCCTGTGGTGTCGGGGAGAGGATCGAAGTCACGTGACACGTGTTGCTGACAGTGGGGCAGTTGGTATGTAAGCTTCAGCTCCGCCGTCAGCACCTCCAATGATCTGAACACTTACTGGATACAACACCCGACAGTTTCAGAGGAAGCCCTTGTCCCCCACTGGCTGTGTCTAAAGGGAGATCCCGGGCCTGGGTGTCCCCCGAAAGAGATTTGGGGTGCACAGGCTCCCAAACCAGCAGCACCCAGGGCAGCCTGCTCGCAGGAAGGAAGGCGCAGCCATTAACAGAGACCAGGGTTTGTAGCCAGCAGCACGGCTGGGGGGGGACGGGCGCACCCTCATCCTGTGAGCCCCAGCACTCAGGGCCGGGTGCAGATGGGGCTGTCATTACCCTGCAGGCTTAGCTCTGAATTTTTCATGCCCTCCTGGTGGCTTCATGTGCGTCCCTCCAGACTGCCGTTAATAAAATTTTAAAACTCAGAGATGGATGTCAAAGAAAGGACTTAAAAGCCTCCCAGTGGGGGCCTGGCTGTGCAGCACCCATTCAGACTCCAAAGTTGAAGCCAATTGTCCTCCTTCCTCTGCTCTGTCTGCCTGACCTCCTGACCCCAGAGCGGTCGCTAGATCAGCAAAAACCGCTTCTGTTCCGACAGTTCCGAGGGAAGTTTCACCCAGTGGCAGTCTTCCCGTGACTTGGTATGTTCTCTGTGTGTGAGCATATGTCTTACTGGTAGCACGTGGCAACAAGAGGCGTTGTTTGGACAGCCCGTGACTGGCCTGCCTGCAGTGGAGGCAGGAGAGTTCTGGGATCCGGGCTTTCTCTGGCCTTGCGATTAGGCGGCCTGGGGTGCCACCGCTCCTGGATGTCCCGGGGCGCCGCTCAGGTCTTGGACGCTCTGTGTGACCGTGGGCTTCCTCGAGTGGCTGACAGCAGGCACCTGTTCCAGCAGAGCCTCTCCAGCCTCACCAGAAGAGGCAAAACAGATTTGTGTTTTCCTATGAACTTCCTGTCGTGGACACGATAGCGTGAACCAACCAGAGTCCCATTGAGGGACAGCCATGTTGTGATTAGCAGAGCGAGGAGCAGGTCAAGAGGTCCCTCCTTCCCGGGGTTTTGCCCAGAGTGGCTGCGTGCCCTCTCTGAGCCTGCTTCTCGCCTATGACATTACGGAGGGGGGTAGTGCAATCATTGCGATTGCTGTCCAGGTGGCCTAGCTTTTAGAACTGGCCCTGCCCGGGCTCTGAGCCGCTCCAGTTAAGGTGGAGTCACAGCTGTGGGCCCTGGTGACCAGTATCTGTAGTGCAGGCTCCACAGGGCACTCTAAAGGGCAGCCGGATGGAGAACAATTACCCCGTCTGCCCGTCCCTCTGGCTCCCACGTGCTAATGGCTCCTACTCAAGGTAAAGCGCCTCCTGTGCACTCAGAGCGGCGTGGCTATGTCTAAGGTAAAAGCTTACGTGGCGGCCGGGGCGGCTCTTCCTCCGTTCTGGCCTCTGCAGGAGATGATGAGCTGAACGCTCAGGGCAAAGGACACAAAGGACTTAACGCCCCCAAAGCTTCGCACACCAGCGGCTTTGAGCGTCCAGTGGCCATCTGACATTTTACCAGGAACTCCCTCCTGCGCATGTCTGGTCCTCCGAGCAGTGAACTCTAGTTTCAGGGTAAGAACAATTCTTCCCTGAAGTACAAGCTTCTCTTTGGAGCCACTGAGGTCCAGTCAGAGGGGAGGTGTTTGGCGACGACTGAGACTCGGGCCCGCTGAGGTTCCCCTGCAGTCGGTGGGGAGACAGCAAGAGGGGCTGTGTGCCGGGGGCTGGGGTGGGGGGGGGTGTGTAGACATGTCTGGACCTGGTGCTGCTGCCGGAGCAGCTTCCGTCTCAGACACTTTCCATGTGCATCCGAGCTCGAAGGCGGACCTGCACCCCACCTTTGCCCACTGGCAGGCGGCTGGCTGTTCGGGTGAAGGTTTCGCTAAACTGCCCACATTTCTTTGAGACACACGGTGTCTAATAAGCACACAGTCCCCCAGACCTTGACCCCAGTGTTGTGATAACCAAAGCGTTCATACTGATGCTCAACAGACATTTAAATCTCAGACCTCTGTGCATTTCAACACGAGCACGGGCCATGGGCTAGGTCACAAGTAATGATACCGGTGGGAAAACAATGTAACGCATGTGCTCACTTCCACCCGGTTCCCCGAGCTGTCCCAGGGGCCAAGGTCACGGGGGTGAGGGGGTCCCTCTGCCCCAGGCTGGCCTCAGTGTCTAGCCCACAGTCGGGTTTCTGCGGATGAGAGAGAAGTGTGGTCTGGGCACCTGGGTTCCAGTCCCACCTTCCCAGGGGCAGTGGACAGGCTGGGGCATTCCCTCTGTGGCCCTCTGTCCCTGGTCTGCGATGCGGGAGATGGCCAGGGCCTCCGTGGGCCTCGACGTCCTGGGTCCGCCTGGACCATTGGCTCCGTCTGCCAGAAGGGGGAGGATGTCAGCCAGGACAGCCATGGCTCCTGCTCGGGCCAGCTGCCCACGCGGAGCAGGAGGAAGGCTCCGGCCCATGGACACTTGGGAATCTGCGTGTGGATTCTGCCACAGCTTCCCTCAATGGCGGCAGACAGGCTTCTGCCCTGTGACCCACATTTCCCCCTACGTGAGCTGAAGCTACTCCTGCCTCCACATGCCGTCTTAGGCCTGAGTGGAACCTGATGGCACCTGTGACATACAGGCATGCCCTGCGCGCTCCATCGGCGGTGCCCGGGCCGGTGCGCACGTGAGGGTGGCTGACGGCACCTGTAACTCAGAGCTCTGCCCTGCTCTGCCCTGCAGGAGGCCCTGGCGTGAGGAGTGCGTCCTGAAGAAGGAAAACGCTGCGTCTCAGCCCCCGGGACCGCAGTGTGGAGGGCCGTGGCGCATGTTTCTCTCAGCGTTCCCCGCCCTCCCCCCCCTCCCGGGGTCTCTGGGCTGGGACCAGCGAGTCTGGGTTTGTTGGACTCTGTGGTCTGGCTTCTCTTTTCTTAGTGTGTTTCCACACAAACCATATCAAAGAGGAAAAACAAAGAAACAGAATGTAATGCATTGAAATCATTTTACTTCTCCAAGTTCGTGTGAGAGACACAGCAAGGACCGGCTGTGGAGGGCATTCCACGGGGGTGGGGTCGGGGCGGGGTGGGGGCCGGGCAGGGTGCGGCTCTTCCTTTAGCCTTGAACACCGTCCCAAAACATTCTTAGTGTCTTTTTAACCAACACTCAAAAATTATTAATTTGGCTCTTTATTCATGAACATTAAAAGCTGAAAGTCAATAAATATTTTATGACCCTAAAGCTCAAATGCCTATCTGATTGATACTGAGGGCTGAAGAACTGAGGTCAGGGACGAGGCCTCCCTTTCCAGAATCAATGTGAAGTGGGCTTGCCTCACCCCTCTGCTGTGACTGGGCTCCGAGGGAGCGTGCTGCCCGGGAACCTGGAACCTGGGCACCACCCAGGAGGCCCCGCCAGGCCAGAGCACCGGGCCTCCCTCCGCCTGCCCTTTGGGGGATGTTGGCTGGATTCCAGGGAGGAACACAGCGCTGATCGCCTCACCACCACTTGGCCAACCTGTCACAGCCTCAGAGAAATACATAGCAGCTCTTCCTTTTCAGAGGTGAGGGGTGGCGGGCTAGAATGCATCTTCAAACACCAGGCGTCCCTCCTGGGAAAACCAGGACAGCCTGCCTCTCTGACACAACGGCCACCATGCACGGGATGCTCATGGCATCTTGCTTTTCTACAGACATGTCCGGCTTGGGGTCGTGTTTCCTGCCCCTCCTGCACCAGAGGAGATTCTCTGGGTTTGCTGTTGGTTAAACATATGGATGAATCTTTCTACGAAAAGAATGAGATGAGGGAAAATAGAGCCTCTCTCTCCAGGGGTCCAGAAGGCACACACATTCACCCAGTGCTCCGGCAGAGCTGCCATTTCTTAGGGAAGGCAAGAGCATGCAATGGTTTTCATGGGGCGGCTTTGGAAGAACTATTCCTAGCCAACACATCTTCATGGCTGCATTGCCTTGTGCTCATGGAAGGACCTAGAAAGCTACTGTTGTCAGGCGTTTGAAAAGAAGCACTCCGAGTGTTTTATAAGGCCTTGTGAGATGTGCATTCTCAGGCTTGTCTGATAGCCAGTCACCAGAGAGCCATGGTGTGGGTATAGAGTGAGCAGGCCTGTGAACCTGGGGGGGAGAGGAGTGAGGGGGAGGTGTCTGTTGACAGTTCATTATTCGGGGAGGGTTTGCTGCATTAGGATGCTGTACTTTGATTCTGCCAGTGTTGTCTGGACCAGACACTGGTCATGTCTGTGAACTACAAACATCTTGTCAAGATTTTGAAAGCATTGCAATGTGAACATGGTTACTGGTCTCTTCATGGGGAGAAGACTGAGGAGCAATCTTGACCAGGAGCATGCACAGGACCCTCTTTGGTGTAAGATGGGCTGGTTAAGGTAACATGAGCAGTTCTTTAACCACCTGCTCCCAGTTGCCTGATCTGTGAGAGAAGGTGAGATTACTTCTCCTGTAAGATTTTGAGAGCCGTAAGCGAGATCCCAAATGTCATGTGCGAGCTGAGAGCCGGCCACTCCTAAGAGACACTTTTTCTATTTCCTCCTTCTGTGGGCACCAGGCTGCATTTTAGCGTGCAGCCAAAGTACTTAGACTGAGGGCGGTGTGCTGAGCTAATGTCTGTGGGTGGATGGGGGGGGGGGGATGGGATGCGGTAAGAAGCACCACACAGCGTGCCACGTGGAGACAAGGATAAAGTGCTCTCGACAAACCCCAGAGGGGCAGTTAGCTTCACTTGGCTCGCAGGAAATCACCAGGAGGGGTGTTTCCATTAGAGGCTTAAAAACAAGTACAGATATCCGCATGCGGACCAAATGGATTTGAAGCAGAGAAAACAGGGTACAAGGCATTAGAACATGGAAATGTGTGGTATCTTACACAAGAACATTCACTCCAGCCAGCAGGGCGGTGTCGGAGGTAGTATTTGGAGTGAGCGGTGGCTGAGCAGCCCCGAAGCCACTCATTCCCATCAGTGAGCAGGGTTGAGACCCAGTAATTGTTTCAAATAGGAAACCTAGAAATGAATGCACTTTCTGTCTGGAGTGTTCAGTAACACTTGGAGGTCACTCTTCCTGTATCTGTGTATATTAAGACTAGAGGCCCAGGGCACAACATTTGTGCACTGAGGGGCGGGGGTCCCTCAGGCAGGCCTGCATCCTTTTGTAGTCGGGACCCTCGGGGGATGTCCAAGGGAGGGGGCCTAAGCCAACAGGCGGACATCCCCCAAGGGGTCTTTAGAGAGGCTCCCACCAACGCCGCTGCCCTTGCTAACCGGGAGCCGAGAGTGAGATCCCCTGTGGGAGCGCACTGGCCACCAGGGGGCAGCTCCTGCGTGGAGCGTCTTCCCCTGGTGGTCAGTGTGAGTCATGGGGACCAGTCATTCTGCCATTTGGTCAGTGTGCATATTAGGGTTTTATTATATAGGATGTACAAAGCTAGAGGTTCTTGAGCAGTTTCTCCCTCTTGTTGCCATGGAGGGCTAACGAAGTGCACGCATGCTGTAGGAGTCCTTAGAAGCTATTTACATGCAGATTTCAAAGCCAGATGGAGAACGTTGGCGTGATTTTGCTATAAATAAAAAGCAGATTATACTTTCAGATTCTCTGCAGGCGGTGCTACCTGTGTGTGCAGCTCTGCGCCAGGAACCCTGGGGTGACAAAGGAACAGGAAAAATCAACATCCGCCTGTGAAATAAACAGGCTCCTACTGTACACCTGCTTCTGTGCATTCCCCTTCGGTCCTGTGGTCGTGTGCTTCTCGTGGGGAAAAAGAGGCGGGTGTTTGTGGAGCCACTGCTGAGGCGCAAGGTTCGGACGGAAGCCGTTGGGGTGGAGGACATGGGGATGAGCTGAGGAAGGTGGTGGCTGTGTGATGTTGCAGGTGGAATGAGGGCCTTCGACAAGGAGACCTGAGGCCAGGCCTGTGAACAAGGTTGACACGCTGGCCGATGTGATGAGAGACCCTTACCCTTTGCTCTTCTTGGTGGCTTCCATCACCAAACCTGTGAGAATTCTTCCATGTTTGTTTGAGCCAGACTGACCCGGAAGCACAATCTCGGTGGACTGAGAGAAGGCTCCAGAGAAAAGCAGTTTGCACCTTATTTTATATTAAATCAAAGGTGGTCGGTTAAGAAGGTGGGGAAAGCACAGTGGGGAGCCTCTGGGATTGGATAATAAGTAAAGGGAATTGAGACATTCCCTTCACAGTGTGGGCACAGGACAGTGAGTTAGCATGACAGTAACAAGGTCTGGGGAGGAGAGGGAGGGTGAAGAAAATTGCTCTACATTCCAAAGACAAGCTACCAGGTGTGTTATCAGAGATGCAGCACAGACAGCAGACAGGCTCAGGTAAGGGGAAGCCTGACCTTTGCAGGGAAAATACTGGCCCAGCACTGACCACCCACCATGATTGGCTTTTAGTTAGAAAGTTCTCATTTTAGACATCAGATGTTTCTCTGAGCTGGCGAGGCCGCCTCATTAGGGCCCTCTTCCCCCACCTCCCAGCTTGTCAGGCTCAGGATGTGGCCTTTTTCCGTCCACACCATTTACCTGGGAGCAGTCCCGCCAGGGAGAGGCCCCAGCCTGGGGTGACAGGCCCGGAGGGAGGGGAAAGAGAAGCACGGCCACTCCTTTCCCAGCACCGGGCCCGGGTGCAGGTCAGTGCTGGGGAAACAGGCTCAGCCTCTGTGGAGGCCCCTCTGAGGAATACACCTCCCAGGAGCGCCCCGATGGGAGGCCAGGGAAAGGGGGCTCAGCCAGGAGGCTGCCTGCCTCACAGACAAGCCACAGCCTCACTGGGGAGACTGCATTTTCTGGAATGCGTCATTGTGCAGCTTGCATCCCAGCCAGTTTCTTGGTGCTGTAGGTGCTGGTGAATTTGAAAAATCCACGTATGCTATTTTGTTACCATGAGGGCAGCTCATGTATTTACAAAGCAGACAGGGACGGGCAGCATCAGACTCCTGCCAGAGGGTGAAATGGAGGGGAATTGTCATTAAAAATCAAGATTAAGCTCTGGGTGGGCAGCTCGGTTGACTAGAGCATCATCCCGATACACCAAGCGTGGCGGTATGACCCTTGCGTACGTTTCTGTAACCCCGGCCAAACCTGATACGTACCCACTGTGGTCTTCGCGGCTGAGGTGATGGCGGTGAACTTGGCTGTTGACGGTCAAGCACACGCAGGTGAAGCTGTACCTGTAGAGGGTGCTGACTTCCAAGGGAATCCACGGGGACAGGCAGACTGTAGCTTCCTTGGGGGCCA